>BSBM01001694.1:0-600000 GCA_027924585.1 Larix kaempferi | reverse complement strand
AGAGGGAAGTTAAAATTTTCGTGTTGGTTTCATAGTGGATTGGTAATTGGAAATGTGTAAGAAAATACATAGCCAAGGATCGAAAGTCGGCGAAAAAGTATGATGGTAATTTGATGTACCATTTGACGAATGTGTTGGTGAGGTTTTGTTGAAATAGCGTCAAACAGATAGAATCATCCATCAATGAGTTTGAGTAACACCACAAATGATATGGAATTACATGGTTTTTAAGATCCTCACCGGGTTTGCCATCAAACTTGGTATGTCCAATGGCAGTTTCACAGGAATGGGTGGCCAATTCATGCCATGTTAGATGGGATCGTTGGTCAAACATGACATATATGGAATATCTAAAGTAGCCATAAATGGTCATTTTCCGTTTGGATGTGGCTACTAGTAATATTGGTAAGGTAGCTGAGTACTAGTAGGACCGTTGATTGATTGATCGGAAGGTCCTCCCATAGAGGTTTGGCCATATTGTGGGGGTCCTCCCACATTAGTAGGTGGACAAGATGGAGGTCCTCCTCCCTCATGAGGGGGTCCTCCCAAATGAGGGGATTTTTCGGATGGTGGGCATGGAGGTGGGACACGTGGTGGAGGTGGAGGTGGGACTGGTGGTGGGGGTGCTGGTGGGGAAGGGGGAGGGCCGAAGGTTGGAGGTATATCTAGAGGAAAGGTTTGTTGAACCCAGGGGGTGTTTGTGTTTCTGGGGTAAGGTATTCCATGTGTAATACCCCATTTTGACCCCTAGGATATATTAGCTTTTAATGTAAATATTGTATACATGTGATGTATGTTTTCCTAGTGTGGAGCTCAAGGCCAAGGTACCGCTAGTGGATGCTCGAATTTTATTTTAAAGGAAAGTATTAAATATTATGTTATCCATGTGGTATTTATCCATGGACATTGTAAAAATGATGTAAATAAACATCATGCAATAAAATACCAAAACTGGCTATGGAAGCAACTAATGAGAAGGGACCATGTGTATCCACTAGGGAATGGTGAGGAGGTTGTGGAATTGAACCATAGGCTTCCAAATGTCATTTTGTGATTCCATTTGACTTTCTTTGCTGGCAATTAATTATGTGTAAGAAAGTTGTTGAAGAAATCAGTCCATGGATTCAATGGAGCATGGGCAGCCCAGAAATTTGTATGGAAGGGATGTGCTCTATTTCCTTGAATCACAAGTCACTCTACCTCATGGGAATTGGTTCTTCCTCATTCCCATTCCATTGTGGAAGATCCCAGCTTCAGTTATCATGCAACACACATGCCCAGCAGTGAGAAAAAGCAGAAATCGCAACTTTGCAAGAACCCATGTTTTGAAGTGCCATAAACACCCAGAATTTGGTATTGACGGTGAAATCCAATGGGGGACCCATAGATATTAACCTTGGGGTAAAATTGAGAGCATTATATACCCACAAATCCATTGGAAAACCCCATTTTTATAGTATAGAAATCCAGTGACGGGATTGAGTATTTGATGACAGAATTGTGAGAAATCCAAGTGTGAATGCTTGAACAGAGGATTGGATTGCTTGAATTTAGCTTGAGATGTCTATAGCTCTATGGTTGAGCTCATTGGATTAGAATCCTTCTCCTTTTCTTACTGCATGCTTGATAAACCCAACTGTGTGTTGGCTTGGCATGAATGTTTGAGTGAAACCATGGCTGTGAGTGAGCCTGTTTAGTTCCTCCTTAGTGGATACACATCCTAGCTCGGGGGTGATCTCTTAGCTGAAAGAATATAGGATGGACAGAGATCTATGGTTGGGTGGAAAATTGCTCTCACATAGGAAATTGTTGGACAATTAAATCTTAAAGATAAGTATTCTCTGTGGTTTAAATTGTGATCATTTTGTGCTCTGTTCTGAATGTTAATTATTCATGTTAATGAAATGAAATGATTCTCTTAATATGGTTGATATGAAGCTTGTGCATAGCAAGAATATGGGATTGATTATTGTATGATTGTTTCATTATTCTGCTTGGAAGGAATAGGATGATGTATTCCCTTCTGCATGTGTGTTATTATGGTTATTCCGTTCTATTTATATTGAGTATGAATCTGCACTACATTTCAAGATAAGTGTTCTTTGTGGTTGAGTATGCTAATTCTGTGCTCTACAATGTTTTAATTAATGATTGTTGTTTATATGCTGAGTGCATGATGAAATGGTGTGTGGATAGTGTGTAATTCCGTTGTGTTTATTAAGAGTGATTTGCACACATAAGTTATTTATTTATCATGAATTTCTTAGTAATGTATGGGGCTGAGTTTACCAAACAAGCCCTGGAATGTCATTCATATTCCCTCTGTGGTTTGGAATGATGGGAGGGGACGTGACACCATGGTGCAATTTGATAGGTTTTCATCGTCGTTGTATTTTGATTACCTGAGTATGTGTATCCTCATGTGGGTTGAGCCCATACTGATGGTACCCACACATGATGTTCCCACGAAGGTTATCCCATGATTGGAGGTGGACCTCCAATCGTACTATAAAACATAAACAAAGGTTTTCCTCCACTTGTATTTTGTCCACTAACTAGATTTTTCCCCCAAGTTAGATTTTTTCCACTTACTAGGGGATTCCCTCGAGTTAGATTTTGTCCACCAACCAAAGTTTTCCCGGTAATTATATTTTGACCACTGACCATAGGTTTCCCTATGGCCATATTCTGACCACCGACTAGAGGGAGTCTTCCTATTAGACTTTGTGTCGAAGGTTGTGTTCCAGTCATGAAGTTAACAATAGCTGAAGGTTTCCCTTAAGGTGTCGAAGTCAAAATAGGTCTAGAACCAGATAATTGATGTTGATGTGCACTAGGAGGGAAATATGGTTGTTCTGGTTCGTAGGGGGTCATATTAGGCATAAACATTCCTGTTGAAGGAAGAGTAAAATAATTCATAGGGAAATGGTGTTTGGAATTTGCTACTTCCAAAGTGGATTGGGAAGGGAAAATATGGCGCCTTACCCATTCTCCAAGTTTCCTTAAGTGAGCTACGGTCTTCTGAAGTGGTCCAAAAAAATATACGTCTGGGATGAGTCTGGTAGGGTGTGGAGGCTATGGTGTTTCCATAGTCTATGGTGATCTAAAATAAAAAATAACGTCTCCTAAAGAGTTCCAAAAAAATGAAGCAGTTGGGCCAAAAGCAGTTGCTATCGGGTCATCTGGAGGTCGAGTGAATATCCAATTGACATCCCGAGGGTGACCTTCAAGTGAGTGATGGAAATATGTGTCATGGGAAGGAGGTTGTTCCATCAACAATGGTCCCATAGGATCAGTGATGGGATGATTTATAGGAGGAGAAAATTCCCCTCTTGGTTCAGCGATCAGAATCCTATGTGTCATGGGAAGGAGGTTTTTCCATCAACAATGGTCCCATAGGATCAGTGATGGGATGATTTATAGGAGGAGAAAATTCCCCTCTTGGTTCAGCTGTCAGAATCCCTTCTTCGCATGATCCAGTTGTAGTGGGTTGGTCCATATCTTCTCTTGTGTTTCCTTCCTCAATGAGGGGATATTCAGGTGGCAAGTTTTGTATCCTACGAGATCTCCTTAAGGGTTGTTCATCCAAGACTGTCGATGAAAGTCTCTTCCTAAGAGTCTTATAATGAAATACACACTTCAAATCCTACTCAAGTTAAAGCCGCAAACAAACTTATATGATAGGTGGGATCAAGAGGTGGAACCCCACATGAGTATCAAGGCATCGCAAATCGCGATATACTACAGGGTCCAACAATGATACTTGACCCAATATTTCGACAAAACGGGAAAGTAGAAGGCACAAACATAATTCTAGAAGCTCTGCTCACAAAGACTGTCCAACTTCATCAAAGAGACTGGGCTGATAGGCTGCTTGAAGCCTTATGGGCCTACAGAACAGCATGGAGAAGCACAATAGGTTTGAGTCCTTATCAATTAGTTTATGGCAAACAAGTCACCTTACCAATAGAAGTTGAGATTAAGACATTAAGAATTGCATTTCAATTAGGCATGGATTTATCACAGGCTCAACATACTTGCCTACAGTAGCTTAATGAACTTGATGAATTACAACTGGATGCTATAGAACGTACAACCATTGCGCAACAACAACGAACCAGGTGGCATGATGAATTCATCAAAACTAAGCATTTTCAAGAGGGTGACTGGGCTCTTCTCTACGACTCCAGATTCAAAAAGTTCAAAGGGAAATTTCGTACTCACTAGCTGGGACCATATGATATTGAAATAGTTTTTGATAATGGTACAGTATGACTTAGAACCATTGATGGTGAAGGTATGTTTCTTATGGCCAATGGTCATATACTAAGACCTTATAAGAAACCATTGTCCAAAGAGGTGTTCATCCACAACATTGTTGCCTGCTGGTGCACCAATGATTTCTAGATCACTAGCTCAATCTCTAAAGAATAAAAAAAGAAAAAAAAGAAAAAAAAAGAAAAAGAAAAAGAAAAATGGACTGTGAAAATCCTTCTGGGATGCAGCCCTTAGAAAAAAAAAAAGGAAAATGGACTGTGAAAATCCTACTTAGACGTAGCCTAAAAAAAATGAAATAAAATATATTTTTTTTGGATTCTAATAAGTCCATTTGTTTATTTGCTGCAAGGACATTCTATCCTAGTTCCCCTTCTTTATTCCACCCCTCTCCTGTTTGCTTTTGGATGGCCCTGCTTTCTAGAATAAAACCATTCATTACAGAACCTTTCCGCTCCATCGCAGAACCTTTTCCGCTAAATTACGGAACATGTTCCGCTACATTACAAAACCTTTCCGCTTTATTACAGAACCTATTCCGCTGCATTACAGAACCTTTCCGCTCCATCGCAAAACCTTTTCCGCTTTATTACGGAACCTGTTTCGCTGCATTACAGAACCTTTCCACTCCATCACAGAACCTTTTCCGCTTGATTAAGGAACCTGTTCCGCTGCATTACAGAAACTTTACATCCCGGTACATAACCCCCATTTAGTTTTCACACTTTCTGAGATACCACAGAATCATTTCTCATAATGTACCGGCTCCTTCCCGACTTTTCCAACGCTCCAATGGTCATACTTTCAGCCACCTTCCATGCCACATCCATTTGGCCGCACCTCATTTCTTTGTACGGACCCATCATCACTCGATGTCGCCGGAAAATAAAACCGGAACACTCATCAGTTGATCTATGGCATTACAGATCCTTTTCAGCAGCCAAACTGAAGTCATATCCAATTCTATTTGATAGGACCGCTACCAGAAAGATCATCACAGTTCATCAGCTTCACAGAAGACCATCAACGCTACAACTGGAGAACCTTCCATTCACCATTCAGTCCAATTATCGCAACCAACCGGATTTATACTCTACTCATCTCTTCTCAGGTAAGGTAGGTATGTACCCATCTTTCATTGGCATTTGATAAGTACAGAAGGACGGGTCATTCTATCATGCTAGTTAGTGCCACACGAGGACGTGTGTTGAGTTAGTTGGGGGGAAGAATTGGGGACTCCTTTAAAAATTCGGTAAAACCAATTAGTGTATGATAATTCCACCATTCATGAACTCTTAGCTAGACCCATATTAATAATCCACCCCTGCTTAGCCCAAAATCCAATTTTCTCCCAGAATCGGCACGGATTTGAGAAACTATAAGCACTTTGGGGGGCAATAAGCAGAGAAACGCAATGAAAGGGGCAATCAGGAGTGAACCAGGAAGCCTGGATATGGTTTATGGGAACAAAGAGGTAAAAATGATTTTTCAGCAAGCCGGATGGCTGGCATATTTTGACAAAATGAAGGAAGGAGACGCTGTAATTGCTATGGAATTTGCACTCACATATGATGGTAAAGTTGCAGAAGTGCGGGGATTGAGAATTCTAGTGGATGAGATGATAGTTGCAAGGGTTTCTGGATTACCACAGATAGGCGAGAAGTGGTTTGAAAAATGGGTGTCGGTAAAACCTTTGATTGATGCATTTGTGAAACCTGATGAATTGCTGCAAGAGATGGAAAAGGGGACAAAGCGAACTTCATTACCGGTTCCATGGAGTGAAGTGGTACTTTGTGTAATTAAATTTATCACATGTGAAGGTTGGTTCAGCTTAATTTTTTCTTATCACTTTAAAATTTTGAACCACTTAAGGCATCATAAATACATTGACATGCCATACTTTCTGTGGAAGTCCCTAGAATCAATGAGCAAAATGGTCAAAAATAGTAATAATCCAGACACAAGCATGGCACATCACGGGTTGATCAGGTTATTGGTAGAAGATGCCCTACAGGAACAGGACCAGACCTGGGAATCCTTTGTGGGTACATCCTCGAGTGTGGGTCAGACAAGAAAAAAGAAGAAGAAAATACTGGAAATTACCCCAAATCCAACAGGAGAAACCAGTCCAGGGAGTCCCAATGAGAAGCCTTCAAGCCGAAACCCCAACTTGCTTAATAGAAGGACCTCATACTCGGACAAGATCTAGAGCTCAGGGAGGGGGACAAAATCAGAAATAATTGCTGGGCCGGAATAAGGAAATAGAGGAAGAACATGAAGTATTCATTATAATAGGAAGTACCAGTAAGGACCAGGAAAATCAATTAGGGTTGCAGAACATGGAAAAGCAGCAGAAGGGAGAAAAACAATGGCCGGCTTTGTTCAGAAAATCAAAAGGTAGCAGGATTAGGAGATTCCAATATTTCCTGTTATGCAAGTATCGTAAGGCATATGGAGAATTGAAGAAAGATCACAAGACTTTGAAAATATTCTATCAAAAGAAAATAGAAGAAGTGTCATCCTTACAAGAGCAAGTTCAAAAGATGGAGAGATATAATATGGACTCCTTATTGGAGGCTGTAGCATGGTAAAATGAACAAAATGAAAATTACAGAGATGAAGAAACAGAGGATAGCATGCAAGCAAGAAATATCGAGTCGAAGGAAGATTCGTAAGCAAAAGAACTAGAAGATTTGGAAATAGAAAGTCCAGGAGGCCAAGAGCTACATGAAGAAAACCCTTCCAACGAAGCCCAAATAAAATATCTAGAAGAAATGGTAGTTCAGCTATAGGCGGCAGCGGGAGACCTGGAGAGACAATTAAAATTGGCCCATGATCAGAAAAAAGGGAAAGAACAGGAGACAATTACAGAATAGCTACAGAGACAAAATTACGCCATGGCTACAAGAAGGCTTGGTCAAGAAGTGGAAAAATTAAAATTTGAAAAAGAATATATGAATTATCTGGCTCATTCCATGAGGAATCTAAGACCCCCTTCGAATTTGTATTCTGTGTTTTTAAAAGAACAACTTATATCTTTTAGGCTATCAATGGTAACTATGGGTTATAATGATCATATTGAGACAGAAGCCCAGTTTGTTAATGCCTTTGTCAGGAGTAATGACGAAGAACAGGATTTTTTGTGTGAGGTATATATGCACAACCTGGTTATGACTGATTATGATGATTGGGATCCAAACCCTCATGTTGGGGAAGTACAACTAAGGGCATTCATGTCCTTCATGAGAAATCATTTGAGATGGAACAATGCGGCCACTGCTGTAGAAAATATTGAATGGGAAGATGCCCTTTGGGTGAGAGGTTCCCCCTCAGTTGAAAAGTTATTTCTGGCCAGGAACCAGGTTATGCAAGATTCATCATTCATTACTCTCCTGGAGTCTGCTCAGTCTAAAGTTGTTCATGAATGTAGGAGCTGGATTCCTTTTCATAGGTTGGAAGTGATGCTCTGTCTATGAAGAAGGATTAATGCTCTGAGCATGGATTTAAGAAGGAAAGATCCCTTCTTTGTTAGGATGTTTGAGCGAGCCTTGGATGAAATATAAGTCTACTTTGATTGCCTGAGCACCCAAAGAGCCAACTGTATTGGGCTCCGATTTCACTTTCCTATACTTTGGTGCCCTGTAGTGGATGGGAAAGACAGTGAGTTTTTCAGAATTATGGGAGAACATAAAGGTTTTTACAGCATAACAGAAGGTGGCCATTCCTCCTTTAAGTGGAGTGATGAATGCCTAAGCAGCTCTCCAAGTACCCCCGTCAGTGGATCACAATCTTAGTTTGCATAGGGACATGCAAACCCTTTGGTTGGGGGGGGATGATGGGCTGTGTATGTGACCCTTTTTGTTCCTCCTTTCTACTTTGTTTTTTACTCCTGTATTACTACTGGCTCTTTTGGTTGCATTTTGCACATTCTGGCCTTGGTAAGAATTGATCTTGTCCCTATTGCTATTTGTCAATTGCTTGTGATTGATAGGGCTATGTTTCCATTATTTTCTACTAAAGAATATATGTTTAAGGTTCGGTATCAGTTTATCTACAGGTTGCAGAATGAAGGACTATGGAAGCTAGGAGATATGCATTTCAGTCTGGAGCTATTACACCGAGGTATCCAGCTTGATGTATTCTACTACAGTATTTTGGTTACCTATCCAACAATCAAATGATGCTGCAGTCGATCCAAGGAGATGGAGGTTTTATGATTAATTCGGTATTATGGGTCTATGATGACTCATAGTTGACCATCCCGAAATCCCAGGGATCTTCCTCCACTTTACATGATGTATATCCCAGAAATATCTTATTAAGGATCCGTAGATAGGCTTTATTGGGGAATTCGTTGTAACTATGTGATTCCTCATTTATCCTCTCATAAGCCTTGATGTATAAAAGACATGGGGACTCTTCAGAAGGGTTAGCCTCAATTGCATAAGAATTATTGAATGCTGTATCAGTTTTATATATAAGAAATTCATGGTTTTTATCAGATTCGATGTGTTGATCCATTTCGTGTGATTGAGAGGCTGTTTAGCTCCTGTTGCCGAAGGCAGGGCCCCCTTCTATGACAGGTGCTGTTATAGATAGGATTTATTTCCATTATGCATGTGTGTTCAGTTTGGTAGCTTAATTATTAACACAATGTGGTTGATGCGATGAATTAATACATAGAATTGGTGTGTTGATATTTGTTGTGTGTGAATTCTTAATGAAGGGTGTGATTGCATTACAATGTTATTTTCCTTATTGATCATAGAGGAATTTATGAATGATAAATATCCAGTTAGTATTAATCCTGCAGTGAATCGATGCACTTAGGTTCTTTCCAATTTCTGTTGTGAGTGCATGTAGGTAAAGGTAGATTGTGGAATTCAATTTGTTATCCAACCTTTGTCATTTGCAATTCAGTGAATTAATTTCATTAGGAAATTTCCAGTTTGTTAATTAGAATAGGAATTTAATTGCTTTTTGTAATTCGACAGATTGTGTTGGCAGTGATCTATTTCTGTAGTCTAGCTAAATGGTGTTGAGAGTTAGATGTTTTCATTGATGCATAAGAAATTTTCTGTAGTTTAGCCGAATGTTATTTGATAATTAGGAACTTTCATTAAATTGCAAGATTCTTCAGGAAGTTAGTAGTTTCTTAGAAGTCCATTCACTAAAAGATTACATCCTAATTCTGATTGAATGATTCATTAATTGTCTCTGCGTCAAAGATATTCCAAGTTGCATTGTCTGGCATATATTTTGCTTGGTAGCTCATAAGCTCTCGTAGCCCTGGGTTGATAATTTATGCACAGCCTTCTATCTTCGATTTAATTAAAAGAGAATTAAAGAGCTCGTCAAATATCTTGGGTAATTTATTTCTATTTCCTTTACAAGTTTCAATGCAGATTCCATGGAAAGTTTTTATATATTGTTATATAGTGAATCATCTGTTCGATAGGCTTTTGCCCAATATTTTCCCTTTTGTTGTATTTTTATTTTATGGGTTTGGGTCTACATCATGAGTATTTGCAACCACCATGGTGCATACACATTCACCTATCTTCCACATCTGCCTGTAGGCAATGGGAATCTTTAGAGAAAAGTTGTTCAACAAGTATTTATCCTCTTCTCCTCCTCACCACCTTCTCCTTGCAAAATTGCAATAACCATTTCCCCAAAGCTTGTTGAAACTGTCATTGCCTTTCACAAGCAAAGGAAAATCACCTTCTTATCCAATAACAATATCCCATATTTCTTGATCACGAATGTGGGTTGTCTCAGTCTGGACTCTGAAGTATCAAATGTCATTGAAAAAATCCAAAGGTCAGTCCTGTTCAGATTAAAATCTGCCCAAACATTCCAATAAGCAATCCAACTGCTAAGAGAATCAGGAGTTAGCAAAGATCAGGTAAGGAAGATCATTGTCAAAAAATAGTCCGTGACTCTATTCTTTCTCTCAGAGTTGAATCCCAAGATTGAGTTTCTAAAGGCATTGGGTTTCACTGGAAATGACCTGGGAAATGTCATATGCAGAAACCCCACATATCTTGACAGTAATATAGACAGAACTGTGACCCCTAACATCCAATATCTTCAAACCCTGTTTAGGTTGAGGGATATTCTCTCTAAGGTTCTCATAGGGAAACCTTCACTTTCGAGATATGATATTGAGAAGAGGCTGAAACCCAGGTAAGTAGAAACTAATTTTCTCTGGATTTGAGATTAAATTTCATATCATGAATGGGGTGCAGCTGGCATTCATTATTGAAATGTCTTGAAAGTATGCTCACCCAATTTTGTTTGAAGAAGAGATTATGTTGAAGGAAACATGAAAACATGGCAAGATAGATCAAAAGGCATGAATTTTTCTTGGAAAAGTTGAATCTGTAAAAAAATTCCCTGTAGTGCTAGTTTAGTAGCTTATTCTAAAATGTGGAAGCTACAGAAAGTTATTAGGGGCCACTCAAGTCATCCAAGTTTCAGATAATGCACTCCATGAATGGATAAAACCTAATAGTTCATAAAATGTTTACCAACAAAAAATATTGTTTTTTTTGGGTTTCCTTAAGTGATGGCATTTTAGAGCAACTAATGAGATTTTGTTAGATTATTATTGAGAAAGTTTTGATACAAGAACTAGATGTAGAGAATCTACCGAAGAAGCCAAAACCAATAGAGGGATAGTTCATTGAAAAACAGCTTGTCTTGGATTTCCTTGTGAGCCATGACAATTTTTACCAAGTAAAGAATTTCAATGTTTCTGACATGAAGAAGTTTTTGACCTATATATGGTAGATTTGATGTTACTTTGGCTGAAATAGAATTTGGGAAAGTAGACCTTTCAACAGAGTTGCAACAATCTGATCTACAATGGAAAATAAGTTTTATGATTTTAAACTTGATGAGACTTTGAGCAGTGTTGTTTTTTCCCTCAACATATGGGGAGACCTTTCTTCACCTATCTAGATTCTACAGAGAAGGGAAAGAAGAATTCTGAGAAAAATGTTCTCTCACTAATTAGAAAGGATATGCTCACTCCCCTTCAGGAAAAAATTCAATCTGAAAAAGATGCAGTAGAAAAATCTTCAGGAGCAACAATTCAAAAATTATTGGGAAAGCTTTTTGATTGAAACAAAGGAAAAATTATCCCAAAGAAGTGCACTTGGAAGGCTTATGTATATTGAAATATGCATCTTAATTCCAAAGTTATCTTATGGTCTTGGAAGAGTTGGGGCATGAAAAGGTAATTTTTGGTTTTTGGAAATTCAGAATGAAGTTCAGAGGTATAGTTGATAATTTCGAGTGAAGAAGAAAGGGAAAACTGATGTTCAGTTTTATTAGTTCATGTTGACTACCACTAGTTTCTGTTTAACTCTGTTTTTAAGTCAGTCTAGCTATTTTGTAATGGTTTGTATTTAAACTTTGTGCCTAGAAGGATAAAATGTATATTTCCAAGAGAATCCTCTGGTGATAAGCCCTAGAAAGTCTCATAGACGTGTTTGGAAAACACTGGATTGTTTGAAAAAAACACCAGTTCAGTTAGGCTCCCAACTCTCTCTCTCTCTCTCTCCACAGTCCAACGACTCTTTGTATCACTATACATTTTGTATAGCCATTTAATTACCTCTGGTAAAAATTGTTGGTTGTTTAAAATATAATCAAAGTTTAAATTTTCAATTCATAATAATAATAGTTTTTCTCTCAAATTTTCAATTCATAATAATAATAGTTTTCCTATTCAATTTTACTCAGTAATTTTCTACAAAAGTATGTAGCCCATATCGAGTCTTTATAGATCTATGTAAGTTAGCTGAGTCTAGCTCATGTCTTTATAGATCTATGTAAGTTAGTTGTCTAGTGTAATTCCTAATAAAATTTTATAGATCTAAGTTAGTTGTCTATTATAATTCCTAATAAATTTGAGAATAAGGTAGTTGCATCATTTACTTAATGATGTTGCTTCACAGTTTTAGCTTGAAAGTGTTGGCATAAATTGATGATATTGCTTCACAATTTTTAGCTTGATATTGCTCTATAGGCTTCATACCACCAGAGGCATACATGCATACCTCCTCCATGTCACTAAGCCTTTGCAACAATACAACCCAAATATGATAGTGTCAAGTTGTATCATCAATTTACTAATTCTAACAAGCATGTTAGAATATCTCATCATTCACTTATGTACTTTGCATGCATTTTGCATTTTGCATGCATGCATTCTGCATGCATGCATTTTGCATGCATCCACATGCTTCCCAGTCATCAGTATGGTACCTCCAGCACCTATTCCTTAGTCTGCCAGCACTCGGGAGCTACTTTCCACTCAGTTTAAGCCCTCCCAGCCTGTCATGTGCCCAGTTCTCACCTTCCACTGAAGAAGGGCACCTTTCTCACCTACCAGTCTAGCTACACTTTAGTTATCACTTAGATTTACCTCTGATTGACCCATAATTGATGTTATCACTCCAATTGACCTCCGATGAGACATGACTGACAGTTCTGAGCCCAAGTAACTCCTCATGTTCCCTCCATTGACCCTCCATCCTTAGATTAGTGCTACTTAACATTAGTTACACTTATTACACTCAGTTAGACTCAGTTAGACACAGTTTGACACTTGTTTGATAGTGACTTGTCCATTGATGACCACCATTGATTGATGATGAGGACTCCTAGTTGGAGCCAAGCTATGCCATTCAGTGAATTCGAATGACCTCCTTGGTTAATTCGAATTACTCACTCATTGTGACAGTATTGTATTGTATTTTTCACCATTGTTGGGATGTTGAGCACTGATGCATGTTCTTGCAAAGTTTACACCATATTTTCTGAGTTTCGTCTATTATGATTGATTTACTTTTTCATTAGATCTGCTGTGAATAATTTTACATGGTATCAGATCCATTGTAGGGACAAGATCTCTCTTCTACAGGTGTTCTACATGATGATTTGAGTGAATTTGCTCAATTTTGAAGAATTTTTGGCATGAAAGATCTCATGTGCATTCGCTCATGTGCATGCAAAGCTGAAAAAATACTCCAATCCACTCCAGAAGCTTGATTTTTCCACATAATTCTTGGATTTGATACATTGGACCCATTCAACATTGCTTGATCTCCAATCCCAGGTGTGATGCAACTCTAAAAGGGTGGATTGTTCGACCTTATTGTTCTTGTTTTGATTGTGATTTGTAGGTTAATCTTCTCCATCAAGTGCATTTGCTATCTCTTGATTTGTCGGTTCTTCCCCAAAGATTGCACTCGTTTTCAGTGATGGACTCCTCTTCTTCAAAGCCTATGCTAACTCCTTTCAATTATTTTGATTGGAAATATGACATGGAGATAATATTGCACTCAAAAGGGTACTATAGAGTCACCATGGGCCTCGAATTGGAGCCAAACACTCTTATTGAAAAGTCAAAATACTTCAACAAGCTTGATGAAGCTTATGGTCTTCTTTTCCTCTCCATCTCCAAGGATCTTTAGTTCCATCTCAGCAGATTGAAGTCTCCAAAAGCTATATGGGAGCAACTTGACAAACTTTTTGGCAAGCATAATGAGCTTAGATCTTTTCAATTAGAGAATGAATTGATTGCTCTTAGTCCTGAGAATTTTGAGACCATCAATGATTTTTTCACAAGATTCAATCACTTGTCATTGCAGTTGAAGAACAATGGTGTTGTGAAAAAGGATAAGCAATTGATCCTCTCCATTCTCACAAAGCTTGGGAAATATTACTTGGTATTTGTCTCTACTTTCAATTCCAGTTGGCTAACTACCCCCAATTGGAAGATGCCTACCTTGAATTCCTTCATTGAGTCCGTCACAAAAGAGCATGATAAGTTGATTCAAATGGGGTCCATAAAATCCAAAGATTCAGCCCTCTTTGCTCAAGGACCCAAGAATTCGAATGGTAAAGGAAAGAAAAGGAAAGAGAAGCCCAAATTCGAGCCTACCAAGCAAAGAGATAAAGGCAAGCAACCGGAAGCACCATCCGCTTCGAGGAACAAGCAGAAGGGTAAAGAGGGCAAGGAAAAATCTAAATGTTCATATTGCAACCATGGCTTTCATCTTGAAAGTTCATGCATGAAGAAAGCAATAGATCAAATGGCCCTCCTTTTGGAAAAGAACAACATATGTCTTCCCGACGGTGCACAGAAGAAGGATAGGAATAATGATCATGAAAGTGGTCAAGCACTCATGGCAACTATTTCAAAACCCACCTCTCTACTGATAGATTCCGGTGCCTCAAATCATATGGCTGCAAACATTGAATCCTTCTCTTCATTCGATCCAAGTAGCTCCATCCCCATTCATTTGGGAGATGACTCAAAAATTTCTTCGAAGGGCAAAGGTACCATCCATGTAGAGCATGGAAGCTTCTAGAATGTTCTCTATGTGCCTTCCATGGATTCAAATCTACTTTCTGTGTATCAAATGACACACACTGGTGAACCGAAGCAAGTTACATTTATCCCTAACAATGTCAAAATTTATGATATAAAAAGTGGAAGACTTATTGCAGTCGGAAAGGAAAACCACACTACAAAATATTATGAGTTTTTGCCCTTTGTGCCGCTTGAGAAGCCCACTGCTCTCCTCACTCATGGTAACGAGGTTAGTAGGATTTGGAATGAAAGGTTTGGACACCTTTATTATAAGTATTTTATTCTGCTACAACATAAATCCATGGTAGATGGTCTTCTACAACTCCGTTCCTCAAAGGGAATTTGCCCCGGTTGCATTGTTGGGAAGCACCCCGAACATAGGTTCGACCGCGGCAGAGCTAGCAGAGATTCCACCATTTTGGGCCTCATACATTCTGATATCAGTGGTCCACTACCAAATATGTCCATGAATGGTTCAAGGTATGTTTTGACATTCATCGATGACTTCTCCCGCTTTACTTGGGTATTTTTTCTCAAAAACAAGTCAGAAGTGCTTGGAAAATTCAAGGATTTTAAGGCTTCTGTTGAGACCACCACTGAGAGCAAGATCAAAGCTCTTAGATATGATAATGGTGGAGAATATATCAGGACTGAGTTTCTGCAACTTTGTGCCGAAAGAAGAATTCAGATCCAACATACAGTTCCCTACTCACCCCAGCAGAATGGTGTAGCGGAAAGGAAGAATCTGTCACTCAAAGAGATGGCTACTTGCATGCTTGAGTCAAAAGGTTTGGCTGCAAATATTTGGGCTGAAGCCATTAATGTTCTTGCATATATTCAGAACTAATTTCCACATTCATCCATGAAAGGTAAAACTCCTTTCAAAGAATTTTTTGGTCGCAAACCGGATGTGTCCAATTTGAGGGTTTTTGGCTCCACTACATGGGCTAGAATTCCTTCTGATAAGAGAAAGTATTTGGATCCACAAAGTATTGAATGCATCCTGATAGGATATGGGAAGAATCAAAAGCATATAAATTCATGAATATCAGATCCAAAAAGGTATTCATAGAGCGAAGTGTGAAGTTTGAAGAACCGCTTCCAAATCTGAAACTAGTTGAGGAAAACACTACCGATCTGCACCCTCCACAAGAAGAAGATTCGAGGTATTATGAAGAAAGAATTGGATCTGATATCTCTGATATTATATCAGAATTTGATTGCCATGACATATCAGGTTTGGAATCAGACCATAATGATCCTCCTCAGTTACCAAAGTGGGCCCAAAACACTCTACATTTTGCTGCTCCAAACATCGAAAATCCTGTTGATCCAAGGAGAACAAGAGTAGACTTTCAAAGAGAAGGTATGGATATTTATTTTGCTGATCCATTATTATCTGATAAATGCTATTTGATGATTGGTTCATATCCCAAATCATACTATCATGCCCACCGATATCCATGATGGAAAACTGCCATGGATGAAGAGTACAGTTCTCTTCAAAAGAACAATACATGGGAGCTAGTTTCTCTTCCACCTGGAAGAAAATTAGTTCAATTCAAGTGGATCTACCACACGAAGGTTGTTGCTGATGGAGCTATCAGAAAATACAAAGCTAGTTTGGTGGAAAAATGTTTCTCCCAAGTCCAAGGTGTGGACTACACTGAGACTTTTGCACCGGTTGCAAAGATGGATTCCATCTGCCTAGTTTTGGCCATTGCCACATCCAAGCACTGGGAAGTGCACCACATGGATGTGAAGAGTGATTTTCTACATGGAGACCTTGATGAGGAGGTATATATGAAACAACCAGAAGGATACATATCAGATCCATCATTAGTTTGCAAATTGAAGAAATATTTGTATGGATTGAAACAGGCCCCAAGAGCTTGGTACTCAAAGATGGACTCCTTCCTTCTTTCTCAGAATTTCAAAAGATGCAAATATGATCCTAATGTGTACCTACAGAAATTTAAAGGTAATTTGTTGATTATGGTTTTATATGTTGATGATATTCTTATTGCTAGTAGCACTCTCCTTACAATTAACAAGCTGAAAATCGCTTTAAATCTAGCCTTTGATATGAGTGATCTGGGCTTGCTTAAGCATTTTTTGGGCTTGGAGATAGCTCAAAATTTTGATGGGATAACATTATCTCAACAAAAGTATGCTAAATACCTGCTATTAAATTTTAATATGGCAGAATGTAAGGCTGCTCCATTCCCATTCCTCTCAGGAATCAATCTTGAATAGGGAAATACTACACTACTTGCAGATTGCACTATGTATCGACAGTTGATTGGTTCACTACTCTACTTGAAAGACTCAAGGCTTGATATATCTTATGCTGTGAGTGCTATATCAAGGTATATGCATCATACCCATGAGCTTCATTGGTGGGAATCCAAGCGGATCTTGCAATATGTGCAAGGTACGAAACATTTTGGCATACATTATGTTGCAGATTCTGAGCTAGATTTCATTGGTTTCACTGATTCAGATTGGGAAGGTGATAGCATAGATCAGAAGTCCACTTCTGGATATGTTTTCATGATTGGACATGGTCCTATTTTTTGGTCAAGCAAAAATCAGGCAGCCATTGCACTTTATTTAGCAGAGGCAAAGTATCGAGGGGCAGTCAATGCCTGCATTCAGGTAGTTTGGTTGAAGGGTATTCTTTCTGAGTTTGATTTTGGTAGCACTACTTTGACTGTCCTATTTTTTGACAATCAAAGTGATATTAAGATCTCCACTGATCCAGTTAAGTGGTAGAGGACCAAACACATTGAGATTCATATGCACTACATTCGAGAGTTGGTGCATGATCGCACCATCATTCTACAATATTGCCGTACCGATGAGCAAATTGTAGACATCTTCACCAAGAGCTTCACTGTGAAGAAGTTCTCTTACCTCCATTCACTATTGGGGGTGAGTTCCATCATGGTGGAGACAGATTAGATCCATTTTTATGTTTAGCTTGAGGGGTAGCTTTCTTCCCATTGGGTTTTCCCTCTTTCCTCACTTAGCTTATTTCAACATTTTTTTTTTATTATTGTATTGGGGTGACCTTTGGTCTCAATAACCATGGCCCTACATTTTATTTTTTACATCATATTATAGCTTGAGGGGCGGTGTTAGGATATCTCATCATTCACTTATGTAATTTGCATGCATGCATGACTTTTGCATGCATTGCATGCATCCGCATGCTACCCAGTCATCAATATGGTACCTCCAGCACCTAGTCCTTAGTATCCCAGCACTTGGGAGCTACATTCCACTCAATTTAATCCCACCCATCCTGTCAGTTCTCACCTTCCACTAAAGAAGGGCGCCTTTCTCACCTACCAGTCTAGTTACACTTCAGTTATCACTCAGATTTACCTCTGATTGACCCATAATTGATGTTATCACTCTGATTGACCTCCGTTGAGACATGGCTGATAGTTCTGAGTCCAGTTAACTCCTCATGCACCCTCCACTAAGCCTCCTGTTAAATTTTGAGCTTTAATTCAATATACTCTAGGATCTTTATTGAGAGAATAACATGTACAGTATATCAATGCATATCAATCAGATCAAGAATATCAATCATCACAAGATGAAAACATAAGAGACAATAGACACACAAAGTTTCCATGGGGAAAACCCTAGTGAAAAACCCCACAACTTCCTCAGAGATAGATAGAGAAATGATACAACCAAAGTACACAGAGATAGAATCCTCCTAGCAACTGATCCTCCTCCTCACATGTGCGCCACTTTCCGAGTGATGGAAGTGTGAGTTCTGAAGTGATCCAAATAGAGATCGGGAGATCTTTATTTATACTTGTCCTGACTGCCCAATAAACTTATGGGGTCGACTTGTCTAGATTACCACAATAACCTCATGTTACATTAATCTGGACCGACCCCTTACAAGGTGGTCTAATAACCCATTGGCAAGTTAACACACTTGCAACACTTGTCATTACAAATGACGACACTTCTGTATAGAGGAATAATACATCTCTATAGGAGTACAATAAATATATATATGAAATACATTCCAAAGTTACATATACATCAACACTCCCTCTTAACTAGGAAGGTATTTCTTGACACAGATCATCTAGCACAAGTCTTCTTCTCTGGATCATCGTCATCGATGCATTGTCCTCGAATCATCGTCATCGTCACTGCTGCTGCTATCTCAATCAATCTCTGAATCTACTTGTCATAGGAAGTTCTACAGAGCCAGTCCTTTTTCATACTGGATGTAGGCCCACCAACCTACAGGTCTTCAACATCACTGACCATATTTTGGAATCCTCAGGATTTATTAAGCGCGTCAAAAAACCTCGAAAGAGCATCCCGGGATGTTACGGGTACACAAATATGACCCCACCACAAAACCTCGAAAGAGCATCCCAAGATGTTACGGGTGCACAAATATGCCTTGTAGGATCTCCTAGGGTGCTATTACATGTGGTCACCACAAAACCTCACAAGAGCATCCCAGGATGTTACGAGTATACAACTCCGACCTGTAGGATCTCCCATGGCGTTATTATATGTGGTCATGGCAAAACCTCGAAAGAGCATCCCAGGCTGTTACGGGTACACAACTCCGACCTATAGGATCTCCCAGGGCGCTATTATATGCCATAGGAAAAAACCTCGAAAGAGCATCCCAGGATGTTACGAGTACACAACTCTGACTTGTAGGATCTCCCAGGGCACTATTATATGTCCTCCTAGAGCAATGTCTCGAAAGAGCATCCCAGGCTGTTACGGGTACACAAATACGACCTATAGGATCTCCCAGACATGCTCATCTTACACATCCTGTTCCACAGCCACAGAGTATCATCCTGATACTCATCATACATCATCCTGATGTACACATGATCATCCTGATCATACAATGCATCTACCTGATGCATACCAAGTATCTACCTGATACATATCATCACACATGATCCACCTGATCATACAATGTATCCATCTGATACATACATAGATACATGATCCACCTGATCACACAATGTATCTACTTGATACATATCAACATACATGATCCACCTGATCATACAAAGTATCCACTTGATACATATACAGATACATGGTCCAAGCATTCAACATGATGCATATACAAAATACATACAAATGATCCAACTGATCATATCCAACATCCATCATGATGCATACATACATAAATGATCCAACTGATCATATCCAGCATCCAACATGATGCATACATACATAAATGATCCAACTAGTCATATAGAGCAGAAACTAGATCATCATCCTAATGCTCATCATCCAATGCTTACATTCATAGCCATGTGAAGGATCCTCCTTCCAACATGCTTGGAATGGCTTCAGCAAATGTCTCCATCACTTCTTCCTCGAAGTGTCATCGATCTGAAGAACACCAAGCCTCTCTCTGAAGTACTCGAACTTCACTTTGGCTATTTGATTCGTCAGCACATCTGCAATCTGCTCATCCATTGCAACATACATGAGCTTCACTACTCCTCTCTGCACCATATCCTTGATATAGTGATATTTGATCTCTATGTGTTTCGACTTGTTGTGGAACACTGGGTTCTCAGATAGCTTCACACAACTCTGTTTGTCACAAAAGATACCAGTAGCCTCCAGTGGTAGATCAAATAACTCAGATAGTAGCTTTCGAAGCCATACTGCCTCATAACTAGCCGAACAAGCTGCAACATACTCTACTTCGGCTGTACTAGGTGCTACGCAAGACTGCTTCCTGCTAAACCAAGAGATCACACTTGATCCCATACTGAAGCAACACCCATAAGTGCTCTTCCTATCTGCAGCACTACCTGCCTAGTCCGAATCAACATAACCCTGCAGGTTAAAATTTTTATTCGCATCATACTTGAGCCCATAATCAACCATACCCTTCAGGTACCTCAGAATATGCTTTACAGCAACCAGGTGAACACCTCTGGGATCCGTCAGGAACTGGCTCAATGTGTTCACCGCAAAGCAAATATCTGGCCTTGTGTTCGTCAGGTACATCAAGGACCCAATCATCTGACGATATATAGTGACATCAACCTGATCAGATGAAGCATCACATAGAAGCTTCATGTTCGATGCCATAGGTGTGGCCATGGCCTTGCAGTCCATCATCCTGAACCTCTTTAGGATCTCTACTACATACTTCCCTTGTCCAAGGAAGATTCCATCTGCACTCTGGCACACCTCCATACCTAGAAAATAGTGCATCATCCCCAAGTCCTTCATCTCGAACTCGGCAGCAAGTTTCCTCTTTGTATCAGCAATCAGTCTATCTTCACCTATTACAAATAGGTCATCTACATATAAGAGTAGTATCACAGGACTACCTTCCTCAACCTTGTAGTAGAGGTTGGAATCCGCTTTACTCTTGGTAAAGCCCAAACTGAATAGAAATCTTCCTATCCTACCATACCAAGTCCTAGGAGCTTGCTTCGAGCCATACAAGGATTTCTTCAACATGCACACATATGACTCCCTGTCATGTGTCTCAAAACCAAGTGGCTGCTCCACATACACTTCCTCCATGACTACACCATTCAAGAAAGTTGTCTTGACATCCATCTGGTGTATCTTCCATTTCATCACTGCAGCAAGAGAAAGTACTGATCTGATGGAAGTGTACCTGGCTATAGGAGCAAAAGTTTCTTCATAATCTATTCCCTCTTTCTGAGAGAAGACACGAGCTATGAATCTTGCCTTGTATTTTTCTATGTTGCCATCTGTAGCATGCTTAATCTTGTAGATCCATTTGGAAGTCACAATAGACTTCCCTTTAGGTCTTGGGACAACATCCCAAACATCATTCTTCATTATTGATTGGTATTCCTTGACCATGGCATCCTTCCATTCTTTCTTTTATGCTGCTGCTTCATAACTGGAAGGTTCTTTGTTCATGATATCACAGAGTAAAGCAACATAGCTGGTATGTGATCTTGTTCTCTTCTTTGCTCTGTGTTCTTCTTCTAGAATGCCATATCTTTCTACATCTTGAATGAGCTCTCTAGCCCATGTAGGTTTCCTCTTGTGAGAGTCCTTCTCACTAGGTGGATCTACAGGTTCTTGCGGATCTTCAATTTCACGATCAACATTTGGAATTGATTCAGTCATGGTAGTGTCTTGAAATCTAGTTTCCTTAGGTTCTTCATAATCTTCAATAGGTGTCTTTCTTGATTTGATAAATGTTGAGTTTTCATCAAATTCCAAATCCCTACACACATCAATCTTCTTGAACCTTGGAAAGTATATTTTGTAAGCCTGCGAGCTTTCACTATAACCCACAAAGATGCCCTTATTTCCTGAAGGATCCATCTTGGTCCTCTTTTACTTTGGGACATGTGTATATACTGGACAACCAAATATTCTGAGATGGCTGGCCTCAATCTTCTTACCAGAGAAGACCTCTTCTGGTGTCTTGTGGGGTGTTCTGTTCTGCACATGTACAACTGTCCTAGCTTCTTTTTCCCATAGATGCATAGGTAGATCCTGGTCATGTAACATTCCTCGTGCTGCTTCCATGATTGTTCTATTCTTTCTTTCTGCAACTCCATTCTGTTGTGTATTGAAAGGAGCAGTCAACTCCCTCTTAATCCATGAATCACTGCATAGCTTCTTGAAGTCACCTAAAGTGAATTCTCCACCATTGTCGGATATGAAAGTCTTGATCCTCTTATCAGTTTGGTTCTCTATCAAGGTTTTGAATTCCTTGAATTTATCAAATACTTCATCTTTGTTTTTCAAGTAGTAAACCCAAGTCTTCCTGGAGAAGTCATCAATGAAAGAGAGATAGTAAACATACCCACTCAGAGAACTGGATGACATCGGATCGCATACATCAGAGTGAATGATTACCAAGATTCCTTTAGCCTTTCTTTCACTGCTTGGAAATGCTTTCTTTATGTTCTTTCCTTTTGCACATCCTTTGCAAACACCTTCATGCTTGATCTTGATTTCAGGAAGACCTTCTACAGCTTTACTTGCAATTGGAAGTGCTCTATAGTGCATATGAGCAAGTATTCTATGCCAAAGTTCACTTGGATCCATGGATTCATGTACCATGGCATTTTCATGTTGTCCCTTCAATTTATACAATCCTCCCTCTTGCTCTCCAATCACTACTGCATCATCAATAGTTTTACCTTTTGGCCACATTAGAACTTGGCCATCTACAAATGCAACCCTCATCCCTTTTGCATCTAATGCAAATATGGAGAGTAAGTTTTTCTTGAGCCCAAGTACATATAGAACCTCTTTCATCTTCAAATATTTCTCAGAGTCTAGGTTATAGGAGGCTTCACCACTTCCCTTGATAGGGTATTGATAGTCATCCCCAAGTTTCACCTTATGGGGTGACTCATGTGCAAATAGATTTACAAAAGATTCTTTAAACCCAGTCATGTGTTTGGAAGCCCCACTATCAATAAGCCAATCATTACATCCATGAGGAATAGTACCTGTGAGAGTAGAGATTAGAACATATTCATCTTCACTTGATGAGTCATCACTTTATACTCTAGCCTTCTTCCTAGGGGATTCATCATCCTCGGCAGCATGAGCATGATATTTCCTTTTGTTATTCTCTTTCTTCTTGTTGAAGTTGTTGTTGTTGTTGTCCCTTTTGTTCTTGGGACATTCTGAAGCAAAGTGACCCTTCTCATTGCATGTGAAGCACCTTAGATCCTTCTTATTCTTTTGGTGATAGTGAGTGGATCTCTTCTACTGAGAGTGCTCCTTCTTAGGCTTGCTTCTTGTTGATGCCTCGGATATCGTAGCATCAATCAGAAAGGGATTCTCCCCGAGAGATGATCCCAATTAGATTATATCCCATTTGGTGTAGGGAATCCGTCCGGTTAGCGGTTCCGGCAACCGTGAGTTTGGAGTTTAATTCCGATTGTATCGGTTATGGACCGATCCACCTTTCTTTTGGATTTTATGTGTTTTTAAATGAGATTCAAGTGCCTAGTTTATACTTGATCTAGATGCAACTAAAACAGATCTAAGTCTAGAAACTGAAGTAAATCTACCTATCCTTGCAGGGAGCACGTTTAAAGGATGAGCAATAAGCTGTAACAGATAACATAAAGAAAGAACAGACAGCTGTCAATTCTTACAGGTAAAGCTACAGCTAGATAAAAAATCTTAGAAGATAGCTTCTAGTTTAATGGAACACGTATCTATTGCTCATGAAACAGAGAAAGAAGCAAAATTATCTAATCTAAATGGAAAGAACGAAGAAACAGATCTAAATGTAAACAAACTGAAATTAAATTTAAAGATCCCTGCAAGGAGCAAATTAAAAGCATGAACAATGAGCCATATGAGTTATCTTGAAGAAACAACAGTTAGCCATTTAATCTGAAAGATAACTCTACAGCAATGATAAAGATATCAGCAGATAGCTCCCGATTTAATATGAAACACATTCATTGTTCACAAAATGGAGAAAAATCGTATGCACAGGAAGGAGCAAAAATCATTAATACAAAGAAATAGTTCAGATAGTAAGAATGATCTCACATTACAATACGGAAGTCATTAGAATAGTCCAAGATACATCCGTCCAACATTCCCATGCAAAACGTCCTTCTCCCTGGCTTGTATTAGAAAATTTGATTTTACAGAATCGATACAAGATAGCTCGTACAGGTTTACAAAATTCCTTCCCTGCCAAAAGTCCATCTCTATCCTTCCTAGCTTCTATTTATAATTACAAAAACGCCCTTTGGGCTGCCACCTAGCCTCTTCCACCTGTCATCTACAGGAATTTTCTCTATAATAGACCAAAACTGATTACTTCTTTTACAAAATATTTAACAAAAGAGAATGGACAGCTGTCCCATAGCTCACGCTTTATACATTTGAGAGTTTAAAAATAAAAATAAAACAGCAGAAATGTTGCTCTGTCATCAGCGCTCTACTCCTACACACGTGCTTCATATGGAAGAGGAGCACTCGACCCTACTGGAACTTCTGCTGCAGCTTGGGAAGAAGGACTCGAACTGATTGGAATATCTACCACTGCTGGGGAGGGGGGAACCGAGCTTACTGATTAGCTGGAATGGCTTGGGGGGAAGGAGTCGAGCCAGCTGGGGTTTCTGTCACTGCTGGGAGAGAAGAGTCTGGGTTGGCTGTCCCAGCTGCTACTTCTGCCTTATTTTCTTCCTCTGCTATGTAGCTATACCACAAACCAGTGTCCCTTATGACTATGTTTTCTGCAGCAGGGAACAAGATTTTCTGAGAAGTCACATTCTTCCCTAGCTCTGCTCCAATGTTTGGAACCTCTGCTACTGCAGCTTGATGTATTTCTTTGAACAGATGGTCGTGGAGTGATGACAATCCAATATAATGTTGGAGGTCATCAATAGACAGGACATCAATCCTCTTCACATACTCCGTTTGAACGCCCAACTCTTCCTTTAATTGAGACAAATGTTGCTCCTTTTCTGGAAAATCCTCGAGGGTCTGCGGGAAGCTCAATTTGCATTTGTCATGCACCCCTTGGAGCCTTTGATACAGACTGCTGATCTTATCTCTTGTTCTTTGCACACTGGTTATCAGCTTACTGGCACAGTTCCTACCAAACTCCAACAGGGCTATGTCCTCATTGAAACCGTCCACAGATTTAAATGGGAGATGCGTGGGGAAACCCCCTTTTACTTCTCTCCATGCCATCTGACTTATGATATTTGCCTTGACACGGGTATTCTTAGCTTTGAGCCTATGGGCCTCCACATTAATTTCTTTTAACCTGACGACCATGGCCTTGAGTTTGCAAACCTCATTAGTGATTAGCTCCTGAGTGTCATGCATTTGCTTCAGGATGCTGCAGGATAGCTCATGGAAGGGAGACATGTCCATCGTTCCACCCTCGGCCTGCTCTAATTGCTCAGCTAATGCCCGCTTGTTTGCTTCCAGCTAAGATGCTTTTTCTTCCACTACATTCTTCTCAGCTTCCACAATCATCATCTGGAGTGTTAGCTGGTCCTTTTCCTCCTCCAGCTGGTTATACTTGCTTGACAGCTCCTTATGCTCGGCGTACAAGCAATTATACTTGTTCACCACCAGATTCCTGTGGGCTTGCTCAATAGCCACAGTCTGTTGTAGCGAACAAGCTCTCTTCTTTGTCAGTACATTTTCCCTAACTATAACCCCTACATTATCCAGTGATGCTTTTGCTGTTTCTACACCTGCGGATGCCATAGCAAATGGATCTTGATCTGTATTCTTCATTATAGTGACCTCTCGGTGGGTAATGATGTCCTCGTGGAAGGGACTTTTGATCCTTTCTTCCGATTTGAGGACCATTGCCTTCCTTTTCTTGTCATAGACAAACTCATTCCACCTGGACACTGTATGTTTTCCCGATGGAGTGTACGGGACAATTAGGCGGTCCATAATGTCTATTTCTTCTTCCGCAGGTGGGGTCCGGACTTCCTGAGCTAGGTCTACTCCTTCATTTTGGGTACCAGAGCCACCTGCTTGAGAGGCGTCTATTTCCATGTCTTGGACACCGGATCCACCTCCTTGGGCATCTTCCCCCGCTTTCTGCTCTTCTTCCGCCTTCCTTTCTACCTTAGCTTGTTCAGCTTCAGCCTCTCTCTGCTGCTGGGCTTCCTCAGCTTCTTTCCACAGGCTTTCCTTTTCCGCTTCTTGTTGCATTCTTCCCACTTCAGCTTCCTGCTGCTTTCTTGCTGCTTCAGCTTCTTGCTTCCACCTGGATTCCTCCACCTCCCGCTGTAATTTGGATTCCTCAGCTTCCCGGAGTAACCTTGCTTCTTCTCTTAATCTAAGCTCTTCCTGAGCTCGGGCATCCTCAGCTTCTTTCTCCTGCTACTGGCTGGTCTTCTGGACCTTGGTTGAGCTAGAGCTTGCTCCAGAGCCTTGGCGACAGACCCGCAGCTCAGCCATGTTGCTAATGCCTCTGAATACCTCTTCCTCGGCATCGGGATAGTGCGAGTATTCAAAATGAGCGTAGATGTCCTTCCAATTCTCGGCCACTTTTCCCTTTCTGTCGTTCCTGTGGAATATCACCTCACCGAAGTGGAAAGATTTCAGCTCCTGCACAAACTCTTCGGCTGAGGAAACCCCTGAGAACTTGTAAGCACCTATGCAGAAAGGTAGAGGGGGAAAGGAAGCCTTATGCTGTTTGTGGAGCATTGCTCCAATTCCATCCAGGAAGATTTGTCTTACTGCTTCTTTGAGGACCACATAATCTGTGGCATACTGCGGCAAAATGTATGGGGGCTTAGTCCCTCCAAACATTCTGAGGTAGGTGCCTTGCTCTGAAAAGTAAAAATCCCCGTAATTCTCAAGGACTTCCAAAGCATTCTCTAACAGGAAGTTGGGTTCCTCCTTGAATATATTCTCATATAGGGGCATGATGAACCTCTCACAGATGAGTTTGTATCTGGGCTTGTAATTCTGAGCCCACAACATCCTGAAAGCGATATAGACCGGGGCGGTGGCCTTATCCCTTGTGCAGCCCAATTTGGGGAAGTCCATCTTGGCCAAAATACAATCAATCAGATATGAGGACATGAAAAATTCAGCCTTCTTCAAAGCTAGTCCTTCTCTAGCAGCAACTATCATCGAGGCCAAACTATCCGATAGGAGAGTGGCCCAGTTAAACACGGTTCCTTTAAACGCCACAAAATGGATAATAGGGACCCACTGAATCTTATACATGGTGCCATCAGGCATGCCGAAGATTCTACACAGCATCAAAGCGATCAATCTGAAAGGAGGTCTCAGATTCTGTATGTCATATTCGTCGCTACCTTTCTTTCTTAGATGCTTGCCCGCGACCAGCAGCCTTTTGGCCATCTCAACATTGTCCATTTTTCCCAACCATTCATCAGTCAGAGCTTGCTGGGAGCGGGGAAATTTGTAGGCTGCTGCGAGATATGCGGGTTGAAATGAGGCAATGGCCACTTTCCCGCTGTCATTTATCACTCTTCCTTCAGCATCGGCATGTTGGAGTATCCATCTGATCACTTCAGCACAGGGGAATAGTTCAGGGCGGGTAGCAGCTCTGGTTATGCCTGAGGCTTTGATATTTAGATAAATTGGCCCCTCTTCTAACAACATGTCCGGGACATCCTAGTCTCGGATCATCCTGTAAATGTCACCCCATCTGATTTCTGGAGGAACACCAGTGGTGCACCTAGTATCTTGGAGTGAGGTCTCAGTTTTAAGTGGCGCAGGCTTCTTTTCTGTCATTTTAGCCTTCTTCTTACCAAATTTTGGCATTTTGACGTATCCCTGATAGCACCCATATACAAGTCATCATGATATTGAGCAACATACTGTGAGATTTTAACAGAGAGCATCATTGTTTTAATATTCCAATGAGATAAGTACAATGAAGCTGTATATTTAGGAAGCAAAATACACTATTTCAACATGAAACATAAATTGAAACATTTGAATTTTTTAAAGGGATGAGTTTGGGGTGCTCCTGAGAGTATAGGTATGTCGTGGAAACAATCCGCTCTCGGGTTAGCCCTAAGAGAAATGGTGATCTTCGCCATTGTGTTTTTAAATGGCTAATGGTGGGGAAGTCTGTGGTGAAGTGACTCTATGAAGAAAAGGAACCATTTTTATATTTCCGAATAGGCGAGGACTCCGCCCGCCATTGCGATCTGAATCACCTGACGAGGTGTTCTATGGTGGGTTTTGGTTTGAGCAAGGGTGACGGCGCCCGGAGAAAGGCTGACGAAGAAGGATTGGGAGGCCATGGCTTCTTTTGGCTCACCTTTTAGTGGGATGCGAAACCCACGGGGCCTCAGGGCTTAAGAACGAAACAACGATATGTCTGACCAATCGTCGGTTTATACCGCTTTCAAAAATAAAAGGGCAAAGACAATCTGGCATTTTTCATAATAAGCAACGTTTTACAGTTCCTTTGTTTTACATGTCGGGGAATATGCAATTTAAGTCGAATTTGATGGAAAAAAATGCGATTTAGACCGTTTGACGGGAAAAATAGCCCATGACAGGCATTTTTCCCGTCAAAATCCAACCAATTCCTATCGTCCTTTTAAAAAAGAACACCCAAAGGTAATCTGACGCGTGGAATGCAAATTTAATGGTTAAAACCTCCTACCTGGCACCGTGAAGATGGCTGGATGAGGTGGCCGTGAACGTGGTCGAGCAATCTGAGCTGGAACGGTCGCGCGGCGTCCAACAATGGTTTAATCGATACAAACAGCAATGGGGTCGGTTCGAGCCCCCACCGTATATTTAAATAAGTCGAACACGTGTGGGACTTTAATACGTTTGGTGGCATATTAAAACAGGTTTTAAATGTATCGTACGTTGGCGTCAAATCGAGCCGTCTCGGTTTGCGTGCATAACCGCCACCTGCGGGACAAAATCATGAACTTCACCCGCTGTTGCGGAAGGATATAGCGAACGCTTTCGCCGTTTCGGGAGGTAATGGCGAATGGCTCCCATAAAAGGTTCCCGCGCCAAGACGTTCTGCAAAGCTCAAGCCCTTCGGAAGGATAACGCGGAAGCTTCCGCTGTTTCGGGAGAGGTTGGTGAATTGCTTTCGCAAGTTGGAATGCGGACGATTAAGTTCATTTGGCGGCCTCTTCGGGATGAAAATGTGAAGGCTCCCAAAACTGCGGAAAGCTTTCGTAAGTGGCTTCCGCAGTTTCGGAATACTTCCGCAAATGTTTCCGCGACCTTTTCAACAAATAATTTCAAAGCATTTCGGGATACTTATGGCGATCGCTCCCACAGTTTCGGGATGGAAAGTCCAAAGGCTCCACAAAATTTCAAAATGAAGTTTCTAAGTCTGCTTCAGAGTTCCGGAGAGGTTCGGCGAATGGCGCCCGCCGTGTCGGGGGGAATTCTTGAATTCTTCCGCGATTTCCTTGAATTCTTCTGCAACCTTTGGGGGAAAAATTTCCAAGTTCTTTTTGAGAGGTTTAATCAAGCGGCTTCCGCTACTGCGGGAGGATATCCCAAAAGATCCCACAATTTCGGGAGACAAAGCTGAAAGGTTCCACAGAGTTTGTTTCGCAAACTTTAAAAAAAACTAAGTCCTTTTCAGAAGGCTTATGTGAATGTTTCCCTCCGTTTCGGGAGCAAAAGCCGAATGTTTCCGCGGGGTTTCTTTCCTTTGTTCCGCAACTTTTCAAAGCAAAGTTTCTAAGCTCCTTTTCGGAAGGCTTAAACAAAGGCTTCCGCATTTCGGGAGGAAAACCTGAATCCCTCCGCGTTTGCGGAAGGCTTTAACGAAGAACTCTGCCGTTTCGGAAGCAATTCCTAAATAGATTCCGCAATCTTTTAACAATCGTTTCGGGAGGAAAACTTGAGTTGTTCCGTAAAAAATCGAAAAGTTTCCTAAGTCTCATTTCGGAAATCTTAAACGAGTGGTTTCCGCTGTTTCGGGAGAGGAGCCCGAAACTCTCCGCAATATTATTTTCAACGAAAGTATATAAGGCCTTTTCGGATGTTTAAACAAAAGACTTCCGCCACTGCAAGGCCTTACCAAATCGTTCCGCGATTTCGAGGAAGACTTCACGAAAAGAAATTTATGTTTGAGAAACAAGATCTTCTGGCAGACTTGGAGTTTTTTTCATGACAATATTTTCTATTAAAAAACAAAGATAAAAGCTGGGAATGACTTATTAAAGCAGTCTTTCTACAAAATGAAAGGAGGGGCCCCAATATGTACAAAATTTTGGGGGGGATGTTGCTGCAACAACAATGGCGAGTCGATGGCGAACACAGATCTCTGAAAATTCCTCTTCATGGTCCGAAACCTAATCAAAGACATCCATCTTAGGTGCACTACTCAGCTGAGCTTTTCAAAGTCATGTGAGGAGAAAAAGGCACTTTACCTGCTAGCCGTTGGGGGAAGGGGGAGCATTGACCAAGACATCTTCACCACTCTCAAAGGGCCAACATATGAGATTCATTTTAGGAGGGTCATCTTTCAGATGGTCACTACTGCCGGACTCCACAGGTTTTGCAACACTTTTCTCATGGACACTGTCAAGCACTCTAATTGCAGATAATTAAATATCAACACACAGAGCGTATGAAATTTATTGTCAACCCAAGAAAGTCTTTTTATTTCAAAGGACAAGTGCACAATATATGCTTTAACACAAAACCATTAGAAGTAAATACTTTTATCTTCTATCATCCTTGTTCATCCCAAGAGTCTATGCAATCCCAATTGCCTTCTAACTGCTATACTACAATCCTTTACTATTATGCATCAAACAGAATTAAGATCAGATCTAATCAACGATTGCAGGAAGGAAATCTCAATTGTATTCTAAAATAATCAACCGTCTAATTTAATCAAGCTGGGAAACATAAATCATGACCTGAACATTACTCTAGAACTTTGATGAAAGAGATTGAAGCAACTGTTCTAAGAAACTAAATTGCAAAATATAAATCAATCAACACATAACAGGAAAGCTAATTTGTAAGAGCTCCTGGGACTACGTCTCAACTGTAGGATGAACACAGCAGTGTGAACAGAAATTGAAATATGTAAAACAAACCTGACTCAGTCGACTGTTATTCGGTACCATTCACCAATCTCACGAAATTATAATCAATTACTGAGAAATCCACACAATGAATATTGCTGCTGCGTATAAAAGAAAGAACAAAGCATCACACAACAAGAAAGATAAAATCCTAAATTAACACAGCAATCTCTGTGGAAGACGGGCCCAGTCTTCACACAGAGACGCTGGTTGAACAACACTCTCTTTAACTCAGAAGTAACTCCTTATATTAACAGAAGGATGAGTACACAGTTTTGGCTTGGCTGCTAATACAAGATGAATTAATTGTTGCTGTCCAACCCCTCAGTCGAGGCAATTCCCCATATTTATACATACAATTTGCAACATCTAAACCTATAATTGGGCAGCCATGAAGATCTCTGATCTTCAGGCGCCCTAAATAATCTAGCTGTTACAATGCGTGGCAGAACTAAAATATCCAAATATGAGAGAAGTATTAATTATCCCAAGAGTGACGGTCCTTCCAGCTCACAGCTGGATTTGAGCAGCGACATACTTAAGATAGTTCTTCTGTTACAGCTGCCCTGCCACGACTGTGCCTTGATTGACGATTTAAGCCCCAAGGAACCTTCCACAAGCGATGAACGTTCCTTCATGACTTGTTCAGCTCCGATCTTCCTGCAGTCTATTGTCTTACTACCTTCATAAATTGCATCATGTTAGCACAGATTAAGAGATGCACAGCTTTAATCATCACAATCATAAGTATTAACACAATAAAACAATAATCGGCCATACCTTGGTAATTTGGGGAATAGATAAGGACAATAAGTTGAATTGCCAAGGTAATTGGTGTAAGACAAAGGAAGGGACGATGATAAATGATGGTCAAAAAGGGCCAATTCTGGGCTCAACATCTCCCCCCAACTATCCTGTTGCATGTCCTCATGCAACAACCTACATCTGAATATTGCACTGAACTTTGTCCAGGCAAGAGAAAAGAATGTAGATAAATCAGGCATCCCCTCTATCTTTTTGAAAAGCTTCTGTGAGCAACCCGGCATCTTCCAACTTCACTGTTCCCCTTCCACTGCTGCTCGCTGATATCTGAGAATGCACTTGATGTGGTGGGGACCTTTCTGCAGTTCTCTTATGCTATGCCTGGGGAAGTTGAAAAGACACACTCAATCTGAATCCAACTCAATGACACCTGTAGGAGGTGGAAGCACTGGTTCTTGTGGGACAGTGTCTTCCAGCGCATCTAATCTTAACAAGGGAGTTGTTGGTTCTTGTGTAACAGCAACATCCCTTAAACCTTCTTCAGCAGCTGCCTTTATTGCTTTTGGAGACACTGGTTCTTGTGTAACAGTGTCTTCTTTTTCATTTGGCTGCTGAGATTGGATATCCTTTCCAATTTGCAGCTCCTCCTCCAAGATTTCAGTGTCACCTGAGCAGGGTGTCTGTACCTGTTCATCATCACTCCATTGTGTATCAGGAATGATATCTACTTCCGGGTTATCTCCCAACTGTAATTCAGGAGTTTTTGTTGCAGTCTCCTCTTCCAAGATTTCAGTGTCACCTGAGCATGGTGTCTGTACCTGTTCATTGTCACTCCACTGTGTATCAGGGATGATATCCACTCCCAGGTTATCTCCCAGCTGTAATTCAGGAGTTTTTGTTGCAGTCTCCAAGGATGTTGGTTCTTGTGTAACAACATCCTGGCTTACCTCTTCATCCTTTTTCTGCTGCAACTCTTCTTCTATGAGTTCCGTATCATGGGAGCTCTCTGGGGTTACAACCCAGAGTTCATCATTGAATGCCAAAGTATCCTCTGTCTCAGCTTCTTCTACTGTCTGCTCCCTATTCAGGATTGCTGGTTCTTGTGTTGCAACATCCTGTTCCAACTTATCACTGTCCTGCCTTTCCATTTCTTCTTCTAAAATTATTGTGTCCTGGAAACGTTCTGGGGTTACAGCACAAAGTTTTTCACTATCCTCCAGAGTATCCTTCGGCTCCATGATCTCTGTATCAAGGGAACATTCTGGAGTCTCACCATATTCTTTTATAAGCTCCAGAGCATCCTTCATTTCCCGTCCTTCTCCCATCTGTTCTATGATTTCTATGTTGTGGGAGCATTTTGGGATTGCCATACATTCCTCATAAATTTCCAGGGCATCCTCCACTCCCTGTTCTTCTCCCATCTGTTCTATGACTTTTGCATCATGGGAAGTGGCAGCTGCAGCAAGGATGTTTAAAGGTGCTGGTTCTTGTGTAACAACACCTTCTTTCTCCACTGCTTTCCCTTCTGTGGCTACAGGCTGTTGTGCTGAATAGGTGCTAAGTAAAATTTTATGGCCTGCTTCCTCAAAGATCTCCCCACAAGTGGGGCAGAGTATTCGCTCATCCTTTTCTCCAGCTCCAGCAGAAGCTGATTCCTCCACTTGGTCTGCAGCCTCTATTAATGTATACATCTTTCTTCCACCCTGCTTTCTGCAGATTTCCTTCCATGTTTCCAGCTCCTTTTTAAGTGCTTGAAGGTCCTCTTTCAACATTTCATTCTCATACAAGAGTCCCTCAACTCCAGGCTCTTCCTCCACTGGCCTTTGTGGAGCATCCCTCGGTTTTGGTGTAAGGATTGGGGGTTCAACCTGTGTCTCTAAGGTTGCCCATTTTGTTCTAGCTGCCTCTGCTGCTGTGATTAAACGAGTTCGTTTCCTTCTGATTGGTGCCACTAAATCAAACTCATTGGTGGCCCTCTTCCTTTTCTGTGGCGTTTTCTTTTGTGACTTTCCTTTTTGTAGTGTTTCTTCTCGTGGAGCTGGAACATAGGGAGGCAAAACTGAAGTTAAAGGAATATTTCCCTGCCCCCCATGCTGTTCTTCTTCAATCACAGCTGCTCCTCCTGCCCATTCCGGTGAAGACTCGATTGTGACCAGCTCAATTTCTTCTTCCATTGCTCTGGCTCCGTCATCTTCAGGTTCCATTGTCGCAGCATTTGATGCTGCTCCAATTTCACCTTCTGCTGTCGGAGCTGTCCTGTTATCTAGGTTTTCCGCGAGGGTTTCATCTACATTGTCGCATGACGGCTCTGTTTGTGTTTCCCCTCGCCCTCCTTCAAATGTAGTGTCATCCCCCACTGGTTCTGCTTGTGCTGGGGATTCATACACTTCAAATGGCTCTGCCTGTGCCCCTGTTTGTTCTTCCTATGTGGTTTTATCCACCCCGGATGGTCCTGCCTGTGCCCTCTGTTGTTCTTCTTCCGTTTCATCCCTCCCGGATGGTCCTGCCTGTGCCCTCTGTTGTTCTTCTTCCGTTTCATCCCTCCCCCCAGCTTCACTGGAGGAACTCCGGTCCTCCTGTTGTGGCGGAACCGGTATTTGCTGTAATGGAATGACCCTCAAGGGAACAGGTTGCTGTGGTCGGGTAATGAATTGCTCCCATGTTATATTATGTTGGGCCAGGGTTCTTGCAATAATTAACTTAATAAGGCCATGGTGGGTGAGGGAGGATAATGGGTGCTTTGCAGTTTGAACAAACGTTGCCATATGGCGCAAGTCGTGCAATAGATAAAATGGAATATTCAACAAAATGCCATGATGGAGATGCGAAAGCAAAGGAAGTTCAGAGTTGTACACAGTTTGGTATCTACCTTTGCAGGTAATGTACTTCTTGAGGAAGATAGCAACCTGGTCCCATGGCTGCGGCAGTGACTTCAATGCAATCCCTCGCCTGGATGCTTCAACTTGCTCCCCTGGAAGTAAAAATTATTCCCGTGCAACCGTTGCAGGAACTCGACGGTTAAACCAAGGTTTTCCCACCAACGGGATAGCTGTAACCTCGGATATAATGACCTCCGAAACATCTATACACAGCCCCCACACCGTGGAGTGCGTTTTAGTAAGATTCAATGCGAATTGCAGGGCTGCGTCCCGATCGAATCCGTCCAATCGTTCAAAGAATTCGACCCAGCCAGCAGCTTGAAAAATGGCCAGAACCTGCAAATTCCGTCTAAGTTCCCGGGTATTGAAAGGTTCATGGCGAACTGGAATGCCCATGGTCCTGGCTGCAAGATGAAACTGCTGTTCGACAGAGTACAAGATCCCAGAATAGAAGTTGCAGCACGGAGAATGCACGAATCGTTGAGCGGAGACGTTGAGCGAATGAACTAATTCGGAAAGTTAAGCGCAGAGAAGAGTTTAAAATTTTCATGCCGAATTGGGGAAGGTGGCAGTTATTAGTATTACGTCGTACGAGGGAAAGGTTTAATCAGATATAAATGGTGGTACGAGTGAAGGTACGGCTAATCTCGTTTACATGATATCAATACTTAGTCACGTGATAAATGAAAGCCATACCTCATAAAACTGTGCGTCGGAAGGCTGCGGAAACTGGTGGAGCATGGAGTTGGTGACGTCACGGAGCCAAACGCGTGCACAGTCAGACGTGGAATCATGATGACTCGGATAAGGCACTGATTTCCTTCGCCGGTAAAACACAAGGCGTCGCATCCTCCGGGTTAAAATGATGAGTTCGCCGGCAGGACTGGGATGAATCAGCATCATAATTAGCAGGTTGAACAATCCTTCTGTTAACACGGGAGTTACCACTGCAAATTGCCAAAGAAATGATCACACGGCCGATGAAAAAGCTTGTTGCAGCTGGCAGAAAAGAAGTTACAGCCATCGGAAAAGAATTCGCGGCAGCCGGAAAAAGATTCACGATATCAGGGAAAATTATGGCTGTCACGGGAAAATTTTACGGCGGCGGGAAAAACTTACAGCTGGCGGGAAAAGATTTTACGACTATGGGAAATATGTCGCAGCCGCTGGAAAGAAATGGCAGATGTGGAAGTGACTTGGTCAATGAAGTGGCAGCCGCCAAGAAATAAGGTGGCAGCCGGGAAATGATGTGGCGGCTGCGGGAAAAAGATGTTGCAGCCGCCGAAGTTACAGCCGCCGAAATTGCAGCTGCCGGAGAAGATTTGACGGCGGACGGAAAAGAAAAGAACATTACGGCTACCGGGAAGTGAAATGGCCGTGGCTGATAAATGGAGTGGCAGCTGCGGAAAATGAGATGGCAGCCGTGGGAGATGAGGTGGCCATAGCTGATGAATGAGGTGGCAACCATGGGGACGATGAGATGGCAGCCGTGGAAACTGGGGTTGCAACCACCGATGTTGCAGCCGTCGATGTTGCAGCCGCCGATGTTGCAGCCGCTGATGTTGCAGCCGCAAATGTCGCAGCCACTGATGTTGCAGCCGCCGATGTTGCAGCCGCCGATGTTGCAGCCGCAAAAGATTGACGACTGACGGAAAGGGCATTATGGCTACCGGGAAATGGAGAATATGGTTGCCGGAAAAAGGATATACGGCTGCCGGAAAATATGTTGCAGCCGCCGGAAAATATGTTGCAGCTGCCGAAAAATATGTTGCAGCTGCCGAAATTTTTTTTTTTTTTTTTTTTTTTTTTTTTAACACAAGGACAGCACAGAGAGATTTTCATTATGGGCCCCAAACTGATCGTTCTCCTGGCGCTTCCCTGAAATTTTTATTTTTTTTTGTAAAAGACAACAACAAGCAAAGAGATCAAATGCAAAGAAAAAGAAAACGACAACTATACGCTACAGCCAGAAATTATTTATGTACAGCAGATATAATTTTCATTTTAAGATTTGGCAAAGGTAGAAAAATGTTCCTGCTCTGGTGCCAATTGGTAGTTTGGATCAGCAGCAATCTGTGAAATGAATGCATCTTTCGAAATGGGCTTCCGATACAGTCGCAATCTGTGGCCATTAGCAAGTAATGGTATACGGTTTTCATCAATGGTGACCAGGCGAACAGTGCCGTTGTCAAATACCCTGTCAACCAAATATGGACCCAGCCATCTTGTGCGTAATTTACCTTTGAAATCTTTCTTGAATCTGGAGTCGTATAATAGTGCCGAGTCTCCTTCATGGAAGATTTTCTTTTTAATGAATCGGTCATGCCAATTAGATCTCTGTTGCTGAAGCAGCACAGTCTGGTCTACCGCAGTTAACCATTTCTCATCCAATTCATTCAATTGATTCAATCTTCTTTTCTGGGCTTCTGTTACATCCAGGTTCATTTCAATGGCTGTTTTCAGGGTCTTGATCTCAAATTCAATTGGAAAGATGGCACTCTTACCATACACCAAATCATAGGGAGAAAAGCCCGTGGTGTTGCGCCAAGTCGTGCGATATGCCCACAGTGCTTCTGGAAGTCTGCCAGCCCAATCCCTTCGATGGCTTTTAACTGTTTTAGTAAGGATTGCTTCGATAACTTTATTAGTGCTTTCCACCTGACCATTGGCCTGGGGATGATAAGGTGAAGCTATCTTGTGCTGCACATGATACTTCCGGAGCAAGGATTCAAATTGGTGTGAAATAAATTGTGGTCCCCCATCGGTAACTACTTCCTTTGGTACTCCAAAACGGGTAAAAACTTCACTGTACAGGAAATCAATCACCGCCTGGTCGTTTGCCTTAGCCAAAGCTACAGCTTCTACCCACTTAGTCATGTAATCTGTACACACCAAGATGTAAACCTTCTGTTTGGAAGGAGGGTTGATAGGACCAACAAAGTCCAATGCCCATCTATCAAACGGTTCTAGTACCACTTGGGGCTGTAAAGGCATCTGATCTGTCTTATTAGGTTGGCCCATCCTTTGGCAGCTGTCACAGGACTGAACATATCTTTTAGCATCTCTGAACAGTGTCGGCCAATAATAGCCCATCCGCAATGCCTTATGCCCTGTTCTTTTATCTGCAAAGTGTCCTCCGCAAGGTTCATCGTGACAGGCCTTCAGTATATGAAAGATCTCATCTTCCCTTACACATCTTCTAATTTCCAGATCAGGTCCTGTGTAAAAGAGATGGCCTTTGAGCCAACAATACCTGGCACTTTGCTGTATAATTTTTCTTTTCTCTCGTTTAGACATATGTGGCGGAAGCTTCCCTGCAGCCAAATAATTAGCAACGTCTGCATACCAGGGTGAATGAGCTGAGACTGCGAATAAATGTTCATCCGGGAAAGCATCCTCAACAGGTGAACTGTCATCACTGTTAGTAAATCGTGATAAAAAATCAGCAACAACATTTTCTTTTCCAGGTTTATCTATAATAGTAATATCAAATTCCTGTAATAATAAAAGCCACCTGGTTACTCTGGCATTAGTGACAGGTTTATTCATTAAATACTTAATGGCAGAGTGATCAGTATGCACAAATGTAGGATACCCAGTAATGTAATGTCGAAACTTATTAATAGAATAAACAATAGCAAGGAATTCTTTTTCAGTAACAGTATAATTTAGTTCAGCAGGGGCTAAGTTTTTACTAACATAATAAATAGCATAAGGTACTTGACCATCCTGCTGTCCTAGTACTGCTCCAATGGCGGTATCAGAAGCATCTGAAGAAATGTGGAAAGGTATGGTCCAATTAGGTCCCCTTAAAATAGGGGCTGTGGACAGTTTCTCTTTAAGCTCATCAAATGCTGTCTGGCATGCTGTACTCCATACAAACTGTGCGTCCTTCATTAACAATGAAAACAAAGGAGAAGCAAGTTTGGAGAAGTTTTCTATGAATCTCCTGTAATACCCAGCATGTCCCAGAAAACTTCGCACCTCTTTCTGAGTTGAAGGGGTTGGTATATTCTTTATCACCTTAATTTTTGAAGGATCCACTTGAATACCGTCAGTAGAGATGAAATGTCCTAATACCACCCCCTCACTCATCATCATGTGGCATTTTTCAGTGCTCAGTGAGAGGCGAGCCTGTTCACAGCGAATTAAAACTTTCTTCAAATTTTCCAGTGCTTCCTCAAAATCCTTGCCATAAGGAGTAAAATCATCCATAAAAACTTCCATGCTATCATTAACCAATTCAGAAAATATGCCTATCACAGCTCTTTGGAACGTTGCAGGTGCATTGCACAATCCAAAGGGAAGCACCCTGTAGGCGAACGTTCCCCAGGGGCAGGTGAAGGTGGTCTTATCCTGATCCTCTGGAGCAATCTGAATTTGATTGTACCCACTGAACCCATCCAGGAAGGAGAAGAACTTCTTCCCAGATAGGTTATCAAGTACCTGGTCAATAAAGGGCAGAGGAAAGTGATCCTTCTGTGTAGCCTAGTTCAGCTCCCTATAATCGACACAGACTCTCCATTTACCATTTTTCTTGGGTACAATTACAAGTGGGGAAACCCACTCACTGTCTGAGATAGGATAGATGAATCCTGCTTCCAAGAGTTTCTGGATTTCTTCCTTCACTATATCCCTCAGATTGGGGTTCATGCGTCGTTGGGGTTGACATACAGGCCGGGAGTCATTTTTAATATAAATATGATGAGTGCACAGACTAGAAGGAATACCCTTCATGTCTGTATACTCCCAGGCGAATGCCCCCTTACGTTCCTTCAAGAGATTGGTTAGGCGCTTTTGTTCTTCTGAGGAGAGAGCAGGATTGATGTTCAAAGTTCTTCCAGGCTCTACCTCAATAGGAATGCTTCTTGAGCTTTTCAATACTGGGATTATGTTTGTGTCATTGGCTAGTGCTTCCTTCGTAAGCTGTTCTTGTTCTTCTTTACCGAGGGTACTGTTCAGAAGTTGATAAACTTCCTTGTCTACTGAAGCAGGTTCGCTAATGAAATTATTAATGGCATCGTCTTCTGTTTCATTTTTGAAGGTTAGTGCCTTCCCTATTGTTAGTAATGGCTGAACATCTTCCTCTTCTTCCTGTTCTATCCAAAGGGAGGTTTCAGTTTCTAGACTCGGCCTTGCTGGAGGGTACAGGGTGAGATTTTTGGTTTCCATGCCATCAGATATAGTCATAGATCCTGATCGACAGCTGATACAAGCATCAGCTGTAGCCAACCAGGGCCTCCCTAAAATCAATGGATGTCCCCCCAGCTGTGATTTTGGTTGTAAAACCAGAAAATCGGCAGGGTATTCCCATGAGTCTACTGAAATAACAAGGTCGTCCAAAACCCCTTCGGGTCTGATGGTGGATCTGTCTGCCAATTCTAAGATAGTAGGAGTCGGTCTAATATTGGTGAATCCGAGCTTCTTTACAGTCTCCATCGTTATAACATTGATCGCAGCTCCTAAATCTACTAGTACGTTGGGTATCTGCGTTTGTCCTATGTGTACAGTGACAGTAGGATTGCCGGGATCCTCATACTTGGTTATAGGGGTTTTTCGATTCATCAAAGCGGATAAATTCCCTATAACATGAACAGTAGGAGGATCTCTGGGTTTCCTTCCCGGTCTTTTAGTGCACAGGTCCCGAACAGTTCTAGCATAGATAGGTACATCTTGAAGAGCTTGTAAAAGGGGAATCTTCACATAAAGGTTCTTCAATTCTCCTAGGAGATTGAACTGAGGTTGCCCCCCTCTTTGTGGCAGCATCAATCTCTCAGGGTAAGGTGGTTGCCTTACCAACTGGGTAGGCTGCGTATTATTCACTTCATCGTTTAATGTTTCAGCTCTCCCTTCTGAGGGATGCTCAGCATCTTCAGTGATGGGAACCGGATCAAATGAATGCTGGGAACTCTCTCCTTTGTCATAAACAGTTGGTGGAATATTTTCTGAAGTTACACGTTCTACTATCTTTCCAGACCGTAAGCGAATGTCATTACAGGGTACAGGGGAAAGAGAGTAGGCCGGCATATTGAGAGTTTCCAATTGCTGGACTGTTTTATTATTTGGGTTAGGGTTAGGTTGGGCAGGCAGCTGAGGCCGTATTGGTATGTTAGGAACAAGATTATTTTGCAGCTGCAGCTGCGACTGCTGAGGTAGGTATTGAGGATATTGCTGAAATTGAGGATATGGAGGATACGGTAACTGTTGAGGTGGAGGTGGTTGAGGAAACTGGTTCCCAGGATGGAAGTTCCTCCATCCAGGAGACCATGAAGTAGGTTGATGAGGTGGCTGTGTCCAAGGACTCCATGAATTATAACCTTGCATCGCAGGTTGAGGGGAATTCCACTGAGCATAATTTGAAGGGAATTGTGTATTCACATTTTGCATATTAGTATTCCAATTATTCAAATTATTCAAAAATGGAAATGAATCGGGAGACATACCTTGATTCCGGGGCTGCCAGGGTTTCTTTTGTGCAATAAAGTAGGCTGAATCCACCTCTGGAGTTGATGCCTGCAGAACAGCCTTCACTTGGGGCAACGTGGGGCATTCTTTCATATCATGGTTCAGCTCGTACAGCTGACACACTTGTACTTTGTCAAGAGGGCATTCTTTCAGTGGATGAGTCTTTCTACATCGGGGACAAAACACACCTAGTGTGAGATCCTCCACTGCCTGTCTTTGCTTGGCCTTCAAGACGTCAATCTCTGAAGAGATAGAACTCATCATTTCTGTTTTAAAATTTTCAAGAAGATTGCCTATCTCTGCCCGTGTAGCTCCCCCATTGGATGACTTCTGAGTTCTGTCAAAGACATCACGTTCCAGCTTATCTCGTTTATTCTGCTTGTTATGCCTAGAAGATCCCCTGGAGTATCTCTTACATAATTCCACAATTGTCTCAAAGGGTTCTTTAGAGATATCTCCCTTTCCTAATAAATTTAGCATGTCTAAACAATCGTCCCTGAACCCTCAAAGCAGGATTATCTTAAGCACATCTAGTCCCATGTTCGTCTGTCCAGCTCTCTGCACATTGTACAGCAACCTCTCTACAAAATCCTCCAAGCTTTCATCCTCCTTCTGTACCATCTTGAATAACTCCTCCCTTTTGTCCCTGGTGTTGCAATATTCTTGATATTTTTCCAGGAACACTTGCTTCATCTTGTTCCAATTAGCAACAGTCCCTCCCCCAAGGCTCATGAACCATCGTAATGCATTGTCCTTCAGGGTGGCAGGAAAAAGCTTTAACTTTTGAGCATCTGTGACATAATCATAGCTGCGACAGAGGATATCGAATTCAAAAAGGAATTCATCTGGATCCTCTGCCGCCCTGCCATGGAAGCGGGGTAACACTGACGGTGAGATGTTTTTCATAGGAGCTGTCCCCTCTAGCTGCTGTATTGGAAATTGCAATGTAGCCATAGTCTCTGGCGGGGAATTATCTTCATGATGGTATTGTACCACTGCTTCTTCCTCTTCGTTCTCATGTCTATTACTCATCTTTTCTTCTGTATCTTCTCCTTCGTTTGTTCCTTTGTTCTTTACCTCAGTTGTAACAGCTGCGTATTCTTCGGTTGTAACAGCTGCGTATTCTTCGGTTGCAACAGCTGCGTATTCTTCGGTTGCAACAGCTGCGTATTCTTCGGTTGCAACAGCTGAATCAGCTGTTACTTCTTTAGCAGGAGTATATGCAGGAATCACAGCTGCTCCTGTATCTTCCACTGTAGATCCTGATGCTAGCGCTCCAGGATCAGCAGGGCCTCTTTTGATAGGAGTCCCCTGTTGACGAGATCTGACAGCTGAATCAGTTTTGTCAACAAGGTCGTCAATGAATGTTCTTCTGCCCAGCGGTGGACCTCGACCACGACCCGAACCACCTGTACTGTTAGTAATTTGGGGTGTTTTGGGGGTCGGGAGGTGATCGCGTTTTACCCCCCTCGTATTCATGCGAAGCAGATCATTTCAAAATCAACCAAAAGACTGACTAAAAGCAAATATCAAATACGACTAATGACTAGTGTTTAATTTTCATCCTTCCCCGGCAACGGCGCCAAAATGTCAAGCACTCTAATTGCAGATAATTAAATATCAACACACAGAGCGTATGAAATTTATTGTCAACCCGAGAAAGTCTTTTTATTTCAAAGGACAAGTGCACAATATATGCTTAAACACAAAACCATTAGAAGTAAATACTTTTATCTTCTATCATCCTTGTTCATCCCAAGAGTCTATGCAATCCCAATTGCCTTCTAACTGCTATACTACAATCCTTTACTATTATGCATCAAACAGAATTAAGATTAGATCTAATCAACGATTGCAGGAAGGAAATCTCAATTGTATTCTAAAATAATCAACCGTCTAATTTAATCAAGCTGGGAAACATAAATCATGACCTGAACATTACTCTAGAACTTTGGTGAAAGAGATTGAAGCAACTGTTCTAAGAAACTGAATTGCAAAATATAAATCAATCAACACATAACAGGAAAGCTAATTTGTAAGAGCTCCTGGGACTACGTCTCAACTGTAGGATGAACACAGCAGTGTGAACAGAAATTGAAATATGTAAAACAAACCTGACTCAGTCGACTGTTATTCGGTACCATTCACCAATCTCACGAAATTATAATCAATTACTGAGAAATCCACACAATGAATATTGCTGCTGCGTATAAAATAAAGAACAAAGCATCACACAACGAGAAAGATAAAATACTAAATTAACACAGCAATCTCTGTGGAAGACGGGCCCAGTCTTCACACAGAGACGCTGGTTGAACAACACTCTCTTTAACTCAGAAGTAACTCCTTATATTAACAGAAGGATGAGTACACAGTTTTGGCTTGGCTGCTAATACAAGATGAATTAATTGTTGCTGTCCAACCCCTCAGTCGAGGCAATTCCCCATATTTATACATACAATTTGCAACATCTAAACCTATAATTGGGCAGCCATGAAGATCTCTGATCTTCAGGCGCCCTAAATAATCTAGCTATTACAATGCGTGGCAGAACTAAAATATCCAAATATGAGAGAAGTATTAATTATCCCAAGAGTGACGGTCCTTCCAGCTCACAGCTGGATTTGAGCAGCGACATACTTAAGATAGTTCTTCTGTTACAGCTGCCCTGCCACGACTGTGCCTTGATTGACGATTTAAGCCCCAAGGAACCTTCCACAAGCGATGAACGTTCCTTCATGACTTGTTCAGCTCCGATCTTCCTGCAGTCTATTGTCTTACTACCTTCATAAATCGCATCATGTTAGCACAGATTAAGAGATGCACAGCTTTAATCATCACAATCATAAGTATTAACACAATAAAACAATAATCGGCCATACCTTGGTAATTTGGGGAATAGATAAGGACAATAAGTTGAATTGCCAAGGTAATTGGTGTAAGACAAAGGAAGGGACGATGATAAATGATGGTCAAAAAGGGCCAATTCTGGGCTCAACAGACACTATTGCTCTTGTTCCTCATTCCCATGCTACTTGCATCCTTTTGGATGTTTGTTCTTTGGACAGCTTAGCTGTTTGAGCCTTCCAGAGATATTTCCTTTTGACACGATCTTTGATTTAGGCTCCTCAATCCATAATGTCCTTTTGTGTGGGTTAGAAATTTTATTGATTTGATCAAGCCCCACGGACGGAGAGGAGCCCATTTTGAGTTGAGCCTTTTGGACAACCTTCTTGATTTTACATGTCTTTTGCTTTTGTCTCAGCCGTGCTTTAATTGAGGTGAGAATCTCTGGAAAACAGACTCTTGAGTATAAGCCATTTTGGCTGTTAGATTTGCAGCATGGAGTCACTTCAATACCCTATGTCCTCAAGAGGTGCTACTTTCCATGGGTCCGACTTTGGTAACCTTCTTGAGAGGCCTTTAAAGTGTGAGAGTGGGTGGAACTCAACGATAGTAGTGAATATGGTCATAGGTCTCTGCTATTCAACAGGATTAGTGTGACTAGCAGGGTAGGCTTCCTTCCTTCTGAACATTTCAGCGAGATCACAACAGACAGGATTCATTCGAGCATAGTTCCGGACTCATGGGTTGCGAGTTTTCTTTGAGAAACTTATCCTCAACGGGGAACTCAACGAAAAGGGCATCCAGAAAACAAAACTTGTCGCAAAAGTTCAAATAACAATGAAAGAAACAAAATGGCCGAAAATAAAGCAAACAAATGCTAAAGCAAAATAAAAGAAACTTTTATTTATGTACAGAAAGTCTCAGCGAGACTATGCGAAGTATTGTTTCAGAGCGAGGCCATTGAGAGGAAGGGTTACTTCTTCTCCCTCGAGATTTGTCAATTTGTAAGTGGATGGGCCTAATTTTGCCGAAATTTGGTACGGGTCTACCCATAGATGTTGGAATTTCGTATGCATTCCTTTGCCTTCATGATTATGGTCCCATTTCAGGACTAAGTCTCCAATTTCAAAGCTTCTCTTGCCAGACTTCCTCTTATCGAACCATATTTTAACTATGTCTTGATGTTGATGAAATCGGTCTTTAGCCTTTTGTCGGGCTTCTTCAAGTTGAAGCAAGGTATTGATCCTAGATTGTAAGGCTTGTCTACCAGAACCCTGGGAGGCTTGGGATAATTGCAGGGATGGTAGTAAGATGTTTGGGGGAAGAATGGCTTCTTTGCCATATACAAGAGTGAAAGGGGAGACACCTAAAGCATTCTTCAGGGTTACCCTATCTGCCCATAAGGCGTTTGGGAGAGCCACATGCCAACTTCTCTAGTTTTCTATCACAGTTTTCTTAAGGATTCGAATCAGATTCTTGTTTGAGGATTCAGCTAATCCGTTCCCCTGAGGATAATAATTGGCTGAATAGTGCAACTTAATTCCCCATTCATAAAAAAATTCATTTATCTTGCAAGATGAAAAATAAGTGGCATTATCAAAAACAAGGGAAATTGGAACCCCAAACCTGGTTATGATGTTCTCCTTTAAGAAGCTGATGACCGCGTGTTGGCTCGGTTTTGCAACCAAGCTTAGTGCTATGGGCACCTACTAACTAGTAGTAGCAGTTTCAATAGAAATAAAAACAATAAACTAAATAAACAATACTTTTCATGGATCTAAGCAAGAATCTAAGCAAATAATTTAAATATTTCAAAAATCAAGAACAAGAAACATAAGAAATAATTTTTTTGTATTGAAAAGTGGGGGGGCAAGCAAGTGCTTGCGATATTACCTCCAATGGTGAAGGTTGATGTTGAGCAACTCCCAAGATGAGTAGCTCCAAACTCCAATAGGTCTCTTCTCCAAGGTTGCTTCAATGGCTAAAAGTGCTCAAGGGAGATTTCAGCAGCATAAGGATGAGATAATGGAAGGATATGAAATGAGGAGCCCCTACCACCTTTTTATAGGTTTTGGTGGTGAGGAATACCATTTGTGGTTTTGTGGAAACCAATGGTATTGACCAACATGGTTTAGGTAATTTTCCCTCCTTTTTCCTTTTTTGAATAAAAATAATATTTTAATTCCCTTTTTAATATTTTTGGGAATTTGGACCCTTTTTGAGGGTTTTTTATGATTTTCTTGGAAAAATAATCTTTTTTAATGGAAAAAGGGGTGTACCAAGGTCTTTTGGTGACCTTTTGTTGGTTTCAGAGGCTCAGATGGTGAAAAAGTGGGCAAATGGGTCATGTGAATAGGGGAATGAGCTAGTGAGCACTTTTTAGGTGTTAACAGATTGCCCCCTGATGTGTGAGGGCAGGAGCTCATCGTATGGCCGATAGACATCATAGTTCTTTTGTCCTTTTTCTGGGTTTTAGGGGAGAGAAGAGACCGTTTGGAGACTGGAGCCACGGCCCTTGGAAGCTGCAAAAACAAAAAATATTACATGGCCTCAATATGAATGAGGTATAATCTCTGATAAAGGACGAGGCGGGCATTCCCATGCTCGTATCAAGGCATATACAAAACAATTAGTCCCAAGAAGGGGGATCTAATACGTGAAGAAATATAATGTATCATCATAATGGTCCAGAGGGGACATGATGGTGGGATATACTCAGGATCATGAATGATCTCAATAAGAATGATCTCAATAAGAATGATCTCAATAACTGATACACTGGATCAACTGTGGAACTGCTGAAACTGAAGGTGTCCAACATCTGTAGGGACTTAAAGACTATGAGTCAAATCTGGGAATAAATGTAACTGTATACTCAAGGGAGTATGAAAACTGGGGTACACTAAATACTGTCGCCATACGCAACCCGGATATGTATAGAAAAAATGTATCTGGTTGTATCCATAGGTAGACTCTCAAATGTGGAGGAGTCAGGTGGTATCCGGGGTCTTCGACTAATAACTGAACGAACCAATACCCTGTGCGAGTCTCAACGATGCGATCAAGGTGTTGAAGTCGAGCATGTGAGAAGCAACCATTTGGAGAGGCAGTAAGGATTCCTCTCGAAATGATTCGTAGGCACTCATCATAAATGGTAATGAGTCCAAGACACAGGGACCTCTAAGTCTATCCTCTGGAATCAATGTGGTTGTCGTCGACAGAGGGGGACCAGCAACTAACCAGGCAATGATGTTTCCTTGACAGGAGCACGAGGTGTATAACTGAAGTGATGTAGTACTGCTGGTAGGACTGACAAACTTGTGGGGATGGGAAATAACTGGGTCAAAAAATGGGTAGACTCAAACTTCCTTTGTTCAGAGCATGATGGCATGGTTGACCTAGCAGCGTAGGGAACTGACTTGTAGGTGCAGGGATCATAGCTTTGACTGAATGGTATATATTGACTCTGGGGGGGGAGGACAAGCTGATGGTAGCTGTCGAGGGAGTTTCAGGGTGACATACTGCAGAATACTCTGAACAAAGGCGACCAAAATGGGGAAGCTGCTATGTGAGTAGGTACGATCTGTCGTGGCGCCAAGAGGCACCATTGATTCCTTCTTCGTAGTTTTAATGAGCTCCAAGGCGGGATAAAAGTGTGCTCTGAAATGGTACGGTCCTGTGGATTTTGTGAGCCCAGGACGGTGCATGCTCATGGTTGCTTTCATGTTTAGAGAGTCTGAAAGCAGTAAGTGGGCTCTATTGGTGTTCTTTTTCGTAAGTTTAGTCTCCAAGGCCCGAAAAAGGATAAAATGATGCGGATGGAGAACTCTTCTAGCCGATGTGACTAGAGTATACCTTTTTCGTAATTAGTCTACGAGGTCCGGAAAAGGGGTAAACTTATACCAGGTAGACGCCCTTTCAGATACGTTTATCGAGCATGAAAGGAAGCAAGATTGCTCGGCGATCTTTTCATTGTTTTAGGAGTCAGAAAAGAGCTTAACAGAAACTCCCTAAGTGCCTTTTTCGTAAAAAGGGGTTGCTCGGCCCGAAAAAGGGATAAAATTATACCGAACAAAAAATGGATTGATGAGGGCGAGAAAAGGTCTCAAGCATCGTCATCAGTGCGGAAAACTGGATCCGGTGACATAAGGATTGTCAGAAACGGAGAACGGCCGATGTGGCACGCAAGCCGAGGTGACGAGGGGGCGTGGAAAAAATGCCCGGGAAATCGAAAGGTGAGAGCGAGAAATGATCTCAAGCATCATCACGAGCGTGGAAAACTGAATCCGGCGATATAAGGCACGTCAAAAATGGGCTACGAACGATGTGGCATGCAAACCGAGGTGACAAGGTGTCGGGACACAATGTTGATATTGGTCCTGGTGAGAGCGAGAAATGATCTCAAGCATCATCACGGGCACGGAAATATGAATCCGGCGGTGCACATGGTGCGAAAAATGGAGGTCATAAGGACTCCAGAATGGTCAAAGGAAATAACTAAGTTAAAAAATGGTTGTAAATAAAGGTGAGCCCACGAAGCCAAGGATGTAATGGTGGGGAGAAATGATTACCCGTGGGGGAAAAATACTAGGTGTATCAAATCAACTGAAATATACAAGTGACACGTGACCTCAAAAATGGTTGAGATCACGAATATGAAAAAGTGAGCAGGGTTAATGGTCTGCCCCCATGCTATGTGCATGGGGTTTGTGATTGTGGATCACATATGTGTTGGTTTGAACGATGGGCTCATTGAGGTGTTGAGATAGAGATGATGGGGAAGGTTCAAAATGATTGATCATGCCCCCTATCCCGGGGTCGAGGTAATCTATTATGCCCCCTAACTCAGAGGTGTCAATGTGGTGCAGATGTTGTCTCATAGAGAGATCAATAGGGCATTGAGCAACTGCTGGCGGGGTGTTATACCATGAGGCTGTGGGTCGTGGTGGCATACTGAAGTGATGATATGATGATGGGGGATTCCCTTTGTGGGGTGGATGCCCCCAGTATCTCCGACGAGGATCACGGTGATGATGAGTAGGAAAGGTTTTGGGCATGCCCCCATGTTGTGGACATGTGGTTTCCTGGTTGATTTGAAAGGGTTCAACCTGTGTGTCAAAGGGATCAATGGAAGGGGCCGACCGGACAGAGGGGTATCCAGTGGAGATCATATAAATGGAGGGGTCAAGGCCAGGCATTTCGGTATCTGACCAAGTAAAGACGTCTCGGAACTCTTGAAAGAGTTGTTGGTATTCTCCGATCTCATGCTCACTGTGGGAGGTTCCTAATGTGATGGTATGAAGGGCACCAAGTGGGTCAGAGATGTGATTGTGGATGACGGGAGAAATATCGGCCATGGGATCCGTTAACCAGTCGATTTTAGTAGGAAGGAAATCCTTGGACTCAACCATGGATTGGGTAGCGGTGGTGGATGAAGTCTCTTCCAGGAGGAAGTATGGACAATGGTGCATGTCTTCCCCGGGATAATCAAAGGTAGTAGGAGTCTCGAGAACCTCTTCATCATTGCGGGACCTTTGAGTGGTCAAATCGAGTGATGAGGTAGTGGTAGTCGAAGAGATCATATAGATGGTGTTAATCTCTCCGGATGAGGATGATGCAGGAGGGTAGATCTCCTCGATAGTAGGGGGTGCCGTCTCTAGGTCCAAATTGTTCATCTCGTAGAGAGCTGCTCTATAGTCTGGGATGTCAGGACAGTTGTGGGAGTAGTGGCCGTAAATACCGCATATCGCACATGGGTGGTTGGTACGCAGTGATTTATCACGAGGCATAGGGTTTGGATCTAGTTTGACCACCGGGATGTTGGGGTCGTCGTCCAACATTTGCATGTGTTCCTGCAATGCAGGTAACTGTGGACACTGATGGGTTGGATGGCCTAACTCATCACACAGCGAGCATTTTGGAGGAGCACGAAATATGGGGGGAGGTTGAACTGCCTTGGGTGGGGGTACCGCAGTGTATGGTTGTGGACCTCTGCCCCCAGTGGGCCTGACGAATGGAGGGGGATTCGTCGACGACGAAGGAGTCGTGATACCGGGAGGTGGTTGGGTAGAAGTAACAATGGGTTGCACCGGTTGCAGGATGACATTTGGTGTCGGTGGAGGAACGGGAGGCGTAATATACCACACGGGTAATCCCAATGTTAACCCGGGGAGACTAAGGGTAGCCATAACCGGGGCGCTCACTACACCCGAAGGAGGAAATAGAAAGGGGATTGTGTGGATGGGTGTAACCCCAATGTGACTAGGGACTAATGGTGGTTTGGGTAACAAGGAGGGTTGATTACCGGGTGTTTGTGAAAGAGTGCAGAGGTTAGCGACCTGGGTCTCCGGTGACGGTGGTGGAAAGGCCTGGAATGTAGAGGTCATCGGTGCCTCGGAGTAAAGTCCGGGTCCTACTGAGGAAATGAATGAGGTAGTTGCACCACAAACATGTTGTTCAACCATGGGGAGAACATTTTCAGGTGTGGCGGGGGCTTTGGGATCGTAATAGGTGAGTTGGTCGACCTTGACCACGCGTCCCTCATGGGGGAACATCATGGTACGAAAAACGGATGAGGCAACCGCTTTCATGGCGTACATGTAGTTGCGACCAAGTAAAAGGTTATAGTCTAGTGGGGCATTGATGACCTCAATGTCAATGAGCACGGTTTTACCCGCCAGCTGGACAGGGACATTGGCTAACAGACCTAGGGGTTGAGCCGAACGGCCGTCATAAGCTCGTAATGCAGTGGTGGACTGCTGGAGAGTAGGGGATCCCAACTTTTGCCAAACAAAAGTGGACATGACGCATGTGGAGGCACCCTCGTCGATGATACATCGATGGATGACAAGATTCTGAATAGAAACGGAAACTTGGACTGCTATGGTAGAAGGCAGCCGTGGTTCAGATTGGTCTAAGTCAAAGGTCATCAAGTTCGAATCATTTGGGTCAATAGCCCCAATGGCGGAAAGTAAAGTCTTGCGCTGAGAAGGACAGGTTTTTAAGACTTCTAACGCAGACATGGCTGCGGGAGATTGAGCTAAGTCGTCTACGATGTTGTAATTGGATGCCGCTCGTGCATTGGGGTTGTTGTTGATTCGGCGAAGGGGGAAGCGAGGTGCTTTAGAAGCGCCATCAAGTGGAACCTGAGGTATACGCAATGTCTGATCAGTGGGATTAGCAGTGGTATCCTTTTCGGCGGGGGGGGCTTCAGAAGTCGGTCCGTATTGATTTCGACGGGTTTGGACATTGACGTCAGCGGTGGACATCATCAATAAGTGGTGGGTACCTGAATCAAACATGGGTTGATCAGGAGCTGCGTAAGTTATTTGTTGTGGTTGCACGTTGCCCTGTTGGGGGGCTAACGGCTGGGTGTTTACCACTCCTTGTGTTGGAAAGGGGTTTTGGAGAACCAGAGGTTGTTGTGGAGGTGGTGGGGGGTTGGGTGGTGGCTGAGGAGCCGCCTGCCCTTGACGATGGGCGTCATTTGTCCATAGTTGTCGAGCTCGCTCGAGATGTGGGCAAGCGTGGGTATAGTGGCCATAGACATTGCAAATGGAACAAGGATGGTTTGTCCGTAAATTAGCATTTTTAGGTTGCTTAGGTGGCCGATCAGGATTCTGATGAGCGGGCGCCGCGTTATTGTTTTGCGGGGGCTGGGTAGGTTGTGGAGCTTGGTTGCGGTTTTGATTGTTTCCACGGTTGCGTCCTCTTCCGCGGTTGGGTTGTCCACCCTGGTTGCGCTGGTTATTTTGATATTGGGGCTGCTGTTGTTGTGCGTACACATGCCCTTGAGCATTGGGGGGATTCTGAGGAGCCGCAGGTGCGGGAGCAGGTTGCGGTGGATAGTATGCAGGTGGAGCTGGAGGTGGTCCAGTTGCCTGTTGGGGATGTTGGTACCCCTGCGCTGGTGGAGGTGTGAGGTTAGCCGGTGCAACCGGTTGTGGGTAATGCATGGGCTGTTGTGGAAACTGCATGGGGTTTTGTACCGCAGGTTGAGCATAGTATGTAGGAGGTACATATGCTGATGGCGCTTGGCCATAACAATGTTGTGGACAAGAGGGTCCATGAACATGATGGGTCTGGTTTATTGGAGCATAAGAAGTTGTCGCTCCGGAACAGGATGTAGCCCTAGAAAGGTCTGGGGCGGGCATGGTGCTCACCATACTGAAAGGTTTTGCTTGCGGTGTAATTTGGCCAATAATGCCATCAGCGGCATGTGATGCCCCCGGTGTGTCACCGCGTGCAGAGTCGCCTCGTGGGGCGTCAGGTATGATGGTGTATAGGTAACCTGACTGGGCATAGATAAGGTCAAACTGTTGGGCCTTAAGGATGGCCTCCTCTTCAGACTGGGGTCTTTCAGAAGCTACATCCTTCGCAATGAGGGGAAGGAGGGATTTAAGGAACCAGTCTAAAAAGATCCGGTCGTCTAATTTGATCTTGCATAGGCTTCGGCGCCGACGCCAATCATGGATATGGTCAGTGATGTGCGTGGCCGTGTTCTGTCTGCAAGACAGTAGGATTTCGACGCCCGCATCATAGCGGACTGGTAGCTGAAAGAACTGCAGGAAGGTCGAGGCAAGGGAGGTAAATGAGGAATGCGTCCCATGGGGTTGCTCGATATACCATTTGGCTGCAGAGCCAGTGAAGGTGCGCTGTAATAAACGAAGGCGGACAGAGTCGTCCACTATGGAGTTGGAGGAACACCATAAATGGAAGGACATGATGTGGTTCTGGGGGTCTTCTCCGGCCTTTCCCTCAAACTTAGGGATGTCAGAGGGAAGCTTAGTGGGCATATGGGGCCAAGCAGGATCATGCCTAATGGGGTCATTCGTAAGCCTAGCTAAATCTGGCAAGTTGAGACTTGCCATGTATGGTAGACTAGCGGATGTGGCGATTGGAACGTGGATTGGCCTAGCCATTGTGGTATGGTGTAGGGGTCCAGTAGCTCCTATAGGTATGCTAGGTATGGCGGGTATGTGCCCTCCAACAGGTGTGGCCTGATATGGGTTAGTACTCCCAAGTGCAACTTGGGTTACACTTGGGTTAGGAATCGCACTAGGGATTCCTGGTATATTACTACCGAGTGCAACGTGGGTTACACTTGGGTTAGGAATCGCACTAGGGATTCCTGGGATAGCATTCCCAAGTGCAATATGAGTGACACTTGGGTTAGGAATCGTACTAGGGATTCCTGGGATAGGGTTTGTGGAAACCGAAGGGGGTATGACCCCCATGTTGGGCATGCCCATGACAGGTTGTGGTCCTGTGGTAGGCATTCCTAAATGTGGAGTGTTACCCATATTGGGCATACCCAAGGGGGTGGGTGTTGTCATGGATGGTATCCCCGCAGAAAGGTCTGCGGATGTCTGACCTATGGTTAATGTAAATTGTGGATCTTCTGGTGTTCCAGACATAATTGTGGTAGGTAGTAACTCTGTGGGGTTTTCGGATTCTACCTCCAAATCAAAGGTGAAGTGGGGTATGTCAGAATCGGATGACCGTCTAGATGATCGACGATGTGTCGAATCAAGGGATAATGCTCTGCGTCTGTGACGTGGAGAGCCAAGTGGACTAAACTCTGGGAGTTCGCCCTGTAGACGACGAGAACGTCTAGAATTCTCAATGGTGAGAATATGGTTTTTATGTAAAAATTTGTTTTAAGTATCAGGTTGTGATATATATGTAAAAGACTCAAAACCCTAATGCAACCAAGGGTGCAAAAAGGGGAGTGAAAAAAAGAAGGCTCACAGGCCAAAAAATCAATCCTCAAAAAATGCACTTATTCTAGCAGCTGTGCTACAATAAGTGGAGGAATGCAACAACCGGTCAGAATACCAACATGCAAGCGGCTCCTAGAAAAAATAGGTGTAACTAGACTCAAAAGGTGGTAAAGATCATGCAAACACCTAATCTAAAAGTATTGTGACTCAAACAGACGATATCCCCTGCAAGGTGATGAAATCCAAGTCAGACAATATGAATGTAGAGACAACGGCTAGATATCCCCCTACCGGGAGGGACACCGGGTAATCAATCCTAAAAAGACAGGCTACTAGGATACTCCGTTCATGACGCGTCGAGAAAAGGTAAATCTGCCGTTTGGTCCTTTGATCGCAATATCCCAATACAGGGATATCCCGAGAACTGCGAATGGTAGCCCTTCGGTTACTGAATGGGTTTCGGTATCCCACTCAGGCTTCCGGAACCATCCTCGCGACTTCAACCCTCCTAGGGGAGAGGCCTTCCCACAAACCGGTTGTGACCGCGCCAAAAAGTACTAAGAGATTTTAGCTCCCTAATTGGACAACTTCTATGTCTCAGATGTATGAACTGAGGGGTGTTATTGGAACACCTATCCCCCCAATACTACCTAGCTACAAGAATTCTTTTTGTGTTCCCCAAGTGGGGTTAAGAGTGTGTTCAAATTAGGGTAAGTTTTAAGTCTTAGTTCAATTAAGTGATCGTGTGAGTGCACGTGAGGTGTTGTAAACTGAACTTGAAAAAATTAAATGCTTTAAGGGAAATTTTTCAAAAAATAAAGGACTTTTCGAAAAATAATAAGCAAATATTTAAGACTTTTTTCACTAAAAGAAATTAAATTGCTTTTTCAAAAAATAACTCGAAAAAAATAATGGATTTTTTGGATTTTTGAAAGCAAATAATAAACTTCTAAAAGAAATAAATGGATTTCTTCGTTTCAATAAAATTTGCTAAGGGCAAGATTCTAAAGAAGTAAACAGGAAAAAATTTGAATCTAGATAAAGAATGCAAAATGAATCTTTCTTTCACTTTCTTGAAAATTTTTAAAAAGATTTCTATGTATGCACTTTTAAATAGTAAAAAAATTTTCTAAATCTGGAAAATATGCAGAATTTGATACTGTAAAAAATGTGCTATGGGCAGAAAGTACAGTAAAAAATATTTTTCAAAATCGGGATGGCCGAATGAAAAAATTCAGCCGCGCGGGTTTTGGACGAACAGCCGCGATGGGCCGCGCGGGTTTTGGCCGAACAGTCGCGATGGACCGCGCGGGTTTTGGACGCACAGTCGCGATGGACCGCGCAGGTTTTGGGCGCACAGTCGCGATGGACCGCGCAGGTTTTGGGCGCACAGTCGCGATGGACCGCGCAGGTTTTGGGCGCACAGTCGCGATGGACCGCGCAGGTTTTGGGCGCACAGTCGCGATGGACAGCGCGGAAAAACACAGAACAGTCGCGATGGACCGCGCGACTGTCTGGAAAAAGGCCGCGATGGACCGCGCGGAAAAATGCAGAAAAGTCGCGATGGACCGCGCGACTGTCTGGCAAAAAGCCGCGAGGCGGAAACCGTGCACGGAAAACGAGAAACGAACTCGAAAATTTAAAATTTAGGGCTGTTTTTTGGGGCCAAACCTCAGAACAGCAATGGATCTGCTGTCTAAGATGGCAGATCTATGGATCTAATGGTTAAAAACTCATAAAAACTAAGATTTAATGGCAAAGCTAGAGATCTAAAGTTCAAACCAAAGCGGAGTCGCCAAAACTGTTGGCTCGGTTTTGCAACCAAGCTTAGTGCTATGGGCACCTACTAACTAGTAGTAGCAGTTTCAATAGAAATAAAAACAATAAACTAAATAAACAATACTTTTCATGGATCTAAGCAAGAATCTAAGCAAATAATTTAAATATTTCAAAAATCAAGAACAAGAAACATAAGAAATAATTTTTTTGTATTGAAAAGTGGGGGGGCAAGCAAGTGCTTGCGATATTACCTCCAATGGTGAAGGTTGATGTTGAGCAACTCCCAAGATGAGTAGCTCCAAACTCCAATAGGTCTCTTCTCCAAGGTTGCTTCAATGGCTAAAAGTGCTCAAGGGAGATTTCAGCAGCATAAGGATGAGATAATGGAAGGATATGAAATGAGGAGCCCCTACCACCTTTTTATAGGTTTTGGTGGTGAGGAATACCATTTGTGGTTTTGTGGAAACCAATGGTATTGACCAACATGGTTTAGGTAATTTTCCCTCCTTTTTCCTTTTTTGAATAAAAATAATATTTTAATTCCCTTTTTAATATTTTTGGGAATTTGGACCCTTTTTGAGGGTTTTTTATGATTTTCTTGGAAAAATAATCTTTTTTAATGGAAAAAGGGGTGTACCAAGGTCTTTTGGTGACCTTTTGTTGGTTTCAGAGGCTCAGATGGTGAAAAAGTGGGCAAATGGGTCATGTGAATAGGGGAATGAGCTAGTGAGCACTTTTTAGGTGTTAACACCGCGTCTTCGTTGATTTTGCGCAACGGGATGGCCTTCGTCCACCTAGTGAAGTAGTCAGTAGCCGTCAGGATGTATCGATGTTGCAACAAAGAATTTGTATTTATTTCTCCGATAACATCTATACCCCATTGCTCAAAAGGATCAGAGATGATGACCAGCTGCAATGGTCCCGCTGCTTTAGGTAACTTCCCAACAATTCTCTGGCATACATCACAGTTTCGTGCATACATGTGGGCATCTCGGAATAGAGTGGGCCAATAATAACTAGCTCTTAGTATCTTGTGTGCTGTCGTTTCTCCTGAATAATGTCCGCCTGCGGGACCATCATGCAATTCCTTGACAACTTTGTTCGCATCTTCCTTCTCCAAACATCTAAGGAGAACTCCATCATAATTCTTCCTGAAAAGAATCCCATCAATGATTTGATAAGATGTTGATTTCAAGCGGAGTGCCCTTCTTTGCTTAGAGTTCCAGTGCTCAGGTAGATATCCCTGCTGCAAATAGTGCACCAGATCCCTATACCATGACTGGGGAGTTGTGAAGATATGACACACCTCAACCGAATTTAACTCTGCCTCATTCTTCCAATGTTGTTCTTCATCAGTTGAGTTTCCCGCAAGTAATTTGCACAGGCCTTGCCCTTTGATGATCGTAGCTGGTTTAAATTCCAAATCATACTCCTGCAGAGCTGTGACCCAGTTCCCTCTCCTTTCTCCCAATTCCTTTTGAACGAAAAGGGATCTAACAGCTGGGTGGGGAACTATGACTTTAGTTCTGTTCTTCAGAATGTACGGCCTAAACTGTTTGACTGCTTTGAAGACCGCATATGCATGCTTGTCAACCACGGGATAATTCAGTTCAGCTCCCTGCAGACCAGTGCTCATAAAAGAAATTGGGTATTCGTCCCCCAACTCCACCTTTTGTGTGAGTACAGCTGCGAGAGAGTCATCCGAAGCGAAGGTATACAAGATGAAATCTTTATCAAAATCTGGACTCCTCAAGGAAGGAGCCGTAGCTACAGCTGCCTTGATATCTCTAAATGCGTCCTTCTCCAAATCTGTCCACTTGAATTGTATGCTTTGTTTAACCATCTATTGCAACGGCTTAACAATTTGTGCGAAATCCGGAACAAATCTGCGGACGAAATTGATGGTGCCCATAAAAGACTGCATAGATTTCTTGTTGTGAGGCATTGGAATCTTATTAATGGCTTGGACTCTTTCTTGATCAATTGACACTCCCCCTTTAGAAATGATATGACCCAAAATCTTACCTTCGGGAACAGCAAATACGCTCTTCTTTGGATTTAAGGAAATTTCGTATTTCCGGCAGCGATAAAAAAAATATGCTTTAGATGCATGACATGGTCTTCCCTTTTCTTTGAAAATACTGTAACATCATCTAAGTATACAACCACGCATTGTCCACCCAATCCTCGGAAGGCAATATCCATCGCTCTTTGGAATGTAGCTCCTGCATTTATCAGACCAAATGGCATCCTTCTGTACGCAAAAGTTCCCCATTTAGTTTGGAAAGTAGTCTTAAGACGGTCTTCTTCGGCTACTAGCACTTGATTGTAGCCAGAGAAACCATCGAGAAGAGAAAACAATTCGGATCCTGACACCATTTGAAGGATTTGTTCCATTGAAGGAACGGGGTAGTTGTCTTTATCCGAAGCTTTGTTTAAATTTCTGAAATCTACACATATCCTTATCTCTCACGACTTCTTTCTTACGGGAACCAAGTTTACAACCCATTCAGAATGCCGGACATTAAAGATTATCTTGGCGTCTAGGAGCTTCTTTAATTCCTTTTGAATCAGCGGTTCTAGAGTGGGATGCATTCTTCTTAATTGCTGCTAAAATGGTTTGACGCCCGCTTTCATTGGTATGACATGCTGAATAATGTGGACGTCATACGTTTTCAGATCTTCATAGGTCCATGCAAAAACATCCTTGTATTGTTTAAACAATTTAATGAACTTGTCTCTTTCTCCTGGTGAACAACATTTTCCAAGGTTGACAAATCTTGGTTCTGCCTCGGTACCCAAATTAACTAACTCATGTTGGATTGATGAGCTGTTAGTTTTGGTATTGGATGGCCTTTTGAACTTATTTTGAAGATCGAACAGCATTTCGAGGGACCTTACCCCCTTGGGCATGAAATTTCCTTTCTCCTCATCCTTCTTCATCAAATCAGCATCGTGTTCTTCCTCATCTATTGCAGCTCCTTGAAAGCTATCTTCGTTTGTTAGGAAGCTGATAATTTGTTCATCATCATCGAAGACTCTGAATTTTGTGATGTTATCGGGAACGGAAGGCCTGAAAATCAATTCAATTGAGCATTTATTATTTGACGGCACCAACCTAGAAGCAGATGTTGCTAACAAATCAGCAGCAAAATTTTGCAATCTAGGAATTGATTTTATATTGAAAGCGTCAAAATGCATAGTTAAATCCCATACCTCAGCTTGATAACCCTTCAAATGAGGTGAGAGACAATGAATGGTGTCCCTTACCTATCTTACAACTATCTCGGAGTCACCAAAGACCTTCAGGTACTTAACATTTAAGCCAATGGCCTTCTTTAACCCATGTACCAAAGCTTCATATTCAGCGGTGTTATTAGTGCAATCGAATTCTAATCTACAAGACAAAAAATACTTGTTTCTTTTTGGATCCATTAGAACACAACCGGCTCCAGATCCTTCTAGAGTTTTAGAACCATCAAAGTATAATGTCCAGAAAAGATCTTTTGATTCAACTAAGTTAGTCTCTCTATGATCTAAATCAGTAACTAAGCTAACTATGTTACAATCAATATCATCAGTCCGAGAGAAATGAAGGAGATCAGACTGTTTATCTGATTCATGGCTAATGGTTTCAAATTGATAGTTACCCGGATCCATCTCTAAGAAGTAATTCCCTAGCACCGAGGATGAGAAAGCTACAACCTCATTCTTTTCTTCTAACTAGGTTACGTTTTGTTTCATATGAGGTTCCCTAAGAACTTTAATCTGATTCTGTCTGTTCTTATAAGGCAGCCATAGATGAGACCAATCCGTAGCAAAGTAGCCACTCAGCTTGGTAGACCAATCCCTACTTAAAATCAGCCCATAGGCTTCAGGAATATCGACCACCATTATGTCAATGAATTGACAGACTCTAGGGTCAGCTGATAATCTAATTAGAACATCTTTCATCTCCCCAATTACTTTAACAGCAGTCCTATCTAATTGGATAATTTGAGCTACAGATGGAACAGGATGCCCGTTAATCTTTTTAAAAATTGACAGTGGCATAACGTTTGAGGAAGCTCCAGAATCTACCAAACAGTTGTGAACATTGTGATTAAAAATTTCAAAAGTTAATAGGAATGGCAAAGTTTGAGATTTAGACTTCCCACCGATGCTAGCCTCATTAATTTCGGGATTGTTTTGAGGATCTGTTAATGTAGTGCTAGCCTTTGGTTGTAGAACATGCAGCAGTTTGTCTCGTTGATGGGGCAGGCTACACATGTCGAAAATTGACACATTCGCTTTGACTTTCTTGATATCTTCGATAATATCATATCCTATGTCGGATTCGTTCCCAATTTGAGCTTGCTGATCTGTTTTGCTTGTTATGACCTTATGTGGCTGAACTATGGCGTCAGCATTTGGCTGCTTGGTCACTGTTTGGTTAACTTTGGGTTGTTGTGGGATAACTATTATGTGCCTCCTAGGCGGTTCTTTTGAAACCTTAGGCTTATGAGGAGCTGTGCTTGGCACGGGATCGGCAATTGGGCCTTTGCTGCGAGTAGCAACGTTTACGGTTGAGGGAGAGCTATCTATGAGATCCTCTTCTGCTAATTCAGTCATAGGTACCCAGTCCCATAACACCATAGTAGTGTCCAGGGTTGGTTCCTCTAACTCAGGGCTCGACTCCTCTGGAGAAACATCTTGGTCTGGGATCTGTGAGTCTAGCATTTGGTTCATGACTAAGCTCATGGAATTAATCCATTGCGGGCAACTCTTTTCCGAATGTGGTTCTTGATGATAAGTGCAGAAATTTTCCATCCCGATTTCGTTTAAGTTTAAGACAGGGGCAGTATTCATTGGTGGATGAGTTTGATCGCTGTCTTCCCTTCTTTTATATAATGGCTTGAAAGGTTTCCTAGATGTGCTAGCAGCCTTGTCTTTCTCGAGATCTACGATTTTATTAGATAATTTCTGCATCATCTTGACTACATTTTCCATGTCTGTGGATGGCTCTTCTTTACCTCTAGTGAGCAGCAAAGGTTTTTTGCTAGCTGTTGGTTTTGGTTCTACATCTAAGGCATGTTTAGCAATGCTATCAGCTTCTTCTTCTACCTTTCTAGCTTCCTCAAAGTTTTCTATCAAGGTAGTTTTCTTGGATCGTTTTACGAACATTGCTATTGGTCCTTCAAGAGATGTAGTGTAGTATTCAATCAGAGATTCCTCCGCTGTTTTATTAGCTTCACTGAAGTTATTTAACAGCGTCGTGAATCTTTGATTGAAATCTTGAACCTTTTCTTTCTTTTCCATTCTCATGGATAAGAGTTCTTTCATGAGCGTTGCCACAGTTTTTTGGTTTCCGTATTTCTTTAAAAAACATTTTTCAAATTCATCCCAACTAGAGATTGAGCTGGGTTGTAGGCTAAAGTACCATGATGATACTTTGGGCTCGAATGTATATGGAAACAACCTGCAAACTACATCTTCATGTTGCACGTTCAAAAGGTTCAGAGCTAAGTAAAAACTCTTGAGATGGTCTTCCGCTGAAATGGCTTTCCCAGGATCGAACTTAGGCAAGACCTTTTCCGGATTCTTTGGAAGATTATGGAATGGTCCAGCTAGGTTCAGTGCTCCCCTTGCTCTCCAAGCAGGTACAGCCATGTTTGGATGTGGAGACCCTGGTGGAGAATTGTAAGGTGAATTCTGTGGAGTACTTTTGGGAGTGGTAATTTCTTCAAGGTTTTCTTGGTCTGAAACCTTTTCTGAGTTTTCAAGATCTGCCTTGTTAAGAGTGTCTGAAATTTCTTCCAAAGTCAGACTCACAAGTTCTTCGAAAATTTGAACAAGAATTGAATCTCAGGTATATTGTGGCTCTTTCCTAGGGGTAGTTTTCTTAGGGAGGAAATTGACAACGTTTAAACCAGCTAGCTACCTAACGTAAGATCTGGTATGCCTTCTCAAATCTGCTATTTCTGTAAAAGGAACAGCGTATAAAGCTTCTTGAGGCTCAAGATCAGAAATGAGGTGTTCTTGATTTAATAGTTCAAGATCTGGGCTGTTTGAAATGCTATCTTTAAGCGGGTTTTCAGTGTCATCTATGACAGTGGAAGATTTTCCTCTATCAGCCATGCACTTTCAGGCCCTCCTTCTAGCGCGAAAACTGTTGATGCCTCGGATATCGTAGCATCAATCAGAAAGGGATTCTCCCCGAGAGATGATCCCAATTAGATTATCTCCCGTTTGGTGTAGGGAATCCGTCCGGTTAGCGGTTCCGGCAACCGTGAGTTTGGAGTTTAATTCCGATTGTATCGGTTATGGCTTGATCCACCTTTCTTTTGGATTTTATGTGTTTTTAAATGAGATGCAAGTGCCTAGTTTATACTTGATCTAGATGCAACTAAAACAGATCTAAGTCTAGAAACTGAAGTAAATCTACCTATCCTTGCAGGGAGCACGTTTAAAGGATGAGCAATAAGCTGTAACAGATAACATAAAGAAAGAACAGATAGTTGTCAATTATTACAGGTAAAGCTATAGCTAGATAAAAAATCTTAGAAGATAGCTTCTAGTTTAATGCAACACGTATCTATTGCTCATGAAATAGAGAAAGAAGCAAAATTATCTAATCTAAATGGAAAGAACGAAGAAACAGATCTAAATGTAAACAAACTGAAATTAAATTTAAAGATCCCTACAAGGATCAAATTAAAAGCATGAACAATGAGCCATATGAGTTATCTTGAAGAAACAACAGTTAGCCATTTAATCTGAAAGAGAACTCTACAACAATGATAAAGATATCAGCAGATAGCTCCCGATTTAATATGAAACGCATTCATTGTTCACAATATGGAGAAAAATCGTATGCATAGGAAGGAGCAAAAATCATTAATACAAATAAATAGTTCAGATAGTAAGAATGATCTCACATTACAGTACGGAAGTCATTAGAATAGTCCAAGATACATCCGTCCAACATTCCCATGCAAAACATCCTTCTCCCTGGCTTTTATTAGAAAATTCGATTTTACAGAACCGATACAAGATAGCTCGTACAGGTTTACAAAATTCCTTCCCTACCAAAAGTCCATCTCTATCCTTCCTAGATTCTATTTATAATTACAAAAACGCCCTTTGGGATGCCACCTAGCCTCTTCCACCTGTCATCTACAGGAATTTTCTCTATAATAGACCAAAAATGATTACTTCTTTTACAAAATATTTAACAAAAGAGAATGGACAGCTGTCCCATAGCTCACGCTTTATACATTTGAGAGTTTAAAAATAAAAATAAAACAGCAGAAATGCTGCTCTGTCATCAGCGCTCTACTCCTGCACACGTGCTCCAGATGGAAGAGGAGCACTCGACCCTACTGGAACTGTTGCTGCAGCTTGGGAAGAAGGACTCGAACTGATTGGAATATCTGCCACTGCTGGGGAGGGGGGAACCGAGGTTACTGCTGCAGCTGGAATGGCTTGGGGGGAAGGAGTTGAGACAGCTATGGTTTCTGTCACTGCTGGGAGAGAAGAGTCTGGGTTGGCTGTCCCAGCTGCTACTTCTGCCTTCTTCTCTTCCTCTGCTATGTAGCTATACCACAAACCAGTGTCCCTTATGACTATGTTTGCTGTAGCAGGGAACAAGATTTTCTGAGAAGTCACATTCTTCCCTAGCTCTGCTCCAATGTTTGGAACCTCTGCTACTGCAGCTTGATGTATTTCTTTGAACAGATGGTCGTGGAGTGATGACAATCCAATATAACGTTGGAGGTCATCAATAGCCAGGACATCAATCCTCTTCACATACTCCGTTTGAACGCCCAGCTCTTCCTTTAATTGAGACAAACGTTGCTCCTTTTCCGGAAAATCCTCCAGGGTCTGCGGGAAGCTCAATTTGCATTTGTCATGCACCCCTTGGAGCCTTTGATACAGACTGCTGATCTTATCTCTTGTTCTTTGCACACTGGTTATCAACTTACTGGCACAGTTCCTGCCAAACTCCAACAGGGCTATGTCCTCATTGAAACCGTCCACAGATTTAAATGGGAGATGTGTGGGTAAACCCCCTTTTCCTTATCTCCATGCCATCTGACTTATGATATTTTCCTTGACACTGGTATTCTTAGCTTTGAGCCTATGGGCCTCCGCATTAATTTATTTTAACCTGACGACCATGGCCTTGAGTTTGCAAACCTCATTAGTGATTAGCTCCTGAGTGTCATGCATTTGCTTCAGGATGCCGCAGGACAGCTCATGGAAGGGAGACATGTCCATCGTTCTACCCTCATCCTGCTCTAATTTCTCAGCTAATGCCCGCTTGTTTGCTTCGAACTGAGATGCTTTTTCTTCCGCTCCATTCTTCTCAGCTTCCACAATCATCATCTAGAGTGTTAGCTGGTCCTTTTCCTCCTCCAGCTGGCTATACTTGCTTGACAGCTCCTTATGCTCGGCGTACAAGCAATTATACTTGTTCACCGCCAGATACCCGTGGGCTTGCTCATTAGCCACAGTCTGTTGTAGCGAACGAGCTCTCTTCTTTGTCAGTACATTTTCCCTAACTATAACCCCTACATTATCCAGTGATGCTTTTGCTGTTTCTACACCTGCGGATGCCATAGCAAAGGGATCTTGATCTGTATTCTTCATTATAGTGACCTCTCGGTGGGTAATGATGTCCTCGTGGAAGGGACTTTTGATCCTTTCTTCCGATTTGAGGACCATTGCCTTCCTTTTCTTGTCATAGACAAAATCATTCCACCTGGACACTGTATGTTTTCCCGATGGAGTGTACGCGACAATTGGGCGGTCCATAATGTCTATTTCTTCTTCCGCAGGTGGGGTCCGGACTTCCTGAGCTAGGTCTACTCCTTCATTTTGGGTACCAGAGCCACCTGCTTGAGAGGCGTCTATTTCCATGTCTTGGACACTGGATCCACCTGCTTGGGCATCTTCCCCCACTTTCCGCTCTTCTTCCGCCTTCCTTTCTGCCTCAGCTTGTTTAGCTTCAGCCTCTCTTTGCTGTTGGGCTTCCTCAGCTTCTTTCCGCAGGCTTTCCTTTTCTGCTTCTTGTTGCATTCTTGCCACTTCAGCTTCCTGCTGCTTTCTTGCTGCTTCAGCTTCTTGCTTCCACTAGGCTTCCTCCACCTCCCACTGCAATTTGGCTTCCTCAGCTTCCCGGAGTAACCTTGCTTCTTCTCTTAATCTGAGCTCTTCCTGAGCTCGGGAATCCTCAGCTTCTTTCTCCTGCTGTTGGCTGGTCTTCTGGACCTTGGTTGAGCTAGAGCTTGCTCCAGAGCCTTGGCGACAGACCCGCAGCTCAGCCATGTTGCTAATGCCTCTGAATACCTCTTCCTCGGCATCGGGATAGTGCGAGTATTCAAAATGAGCGTAGATGTCCTTACAATTCTCGGCCACTTTTCCCTTTCTGTCGTTCCTGTGGAAGATCACCTCACCGAAGTGGAAAGATTTCAGCTCCTGCACAAACTCTTCGGCTGAGGCAACCCCCGAGAACTTGTAAGCACATATGCAGAAAGGTAGAGGGGGAAAGGAAGCCTTATGCTGTTTGTGGAGCATTGCTCCAATTCCATCCAGGAAGATTTGTCTTACTGCTTCTTTGAGGACCACATAATCTGTGGCATACTGCGGAAAAATGTATGGGGGCTTAGTCCCTCCAAACATTTTGAGGTAGGTGCCTTGCTTTGAAAAGTAAAAATCCCCGTAATTCTCAAGGACTTCCAAAGCATTCTCTGACAGGCAGTTGGGTTCCTCCTTGAATATCTTCTCATATAGGGGCATGATGAACCTCTCACAGATGAGTTTGTAGCTGGGCTTGTAATTCTGAGCCCACAACATCCTGAAAGCGATATAGACCGGGGCGGTGGCCTTATCCCATGTGCAACCCAATTTGGGGAAGTCCGTCTTGGCCAAAATACAATCAATCAGATATGAGGACATGAAAAATTCAGCCTTCTTCAAGGCCAGTCCTTCTCTAGCAGCAACTATCATCGAGGCCAAACTATACGATAGGAGAGTGGCCCAGTCAAACACGGTTCCTTTAAACGCCACGAAGTGGATAATAGGGACCCACTGAATCTTATACATGGTGCCATCGGGCATGCCGAAGATTCTGCACAGCATCAAAGCGATCAATCTGAAAGGAGGCCTCAGATTCTGTACGTCATATTCGTCGCTACCTTTCTTTCTTAGATGCTTGCCCGCGACCAGCAGCCTTTTGGCCATCTCAACGTTGTCCATTTTTCCCAACCATTCATCAGTCAGAGCTTGCTAGGAGCGGGCAAATTTGTAGGCTGCTGCGAGATATGCGGGTTGAAATGAGGCAATGGCCACTTTCCCGCTGTCATTTATCACTCTTCCTTCAGCATCGGCATGTTGGAGTATCCATCCGATCACTTCAGCACAGGGGAATAATTCAGGGCGGGTAGCAGCTTTGGTTATGCCTGAGGCTTTGATATTTAGATAAATTCGCCCCTCTTCTAACAACATGTCTAGGACATCCTAGTCTCGGATTATCCTGTAAATGTCACCCCATCTGATTTCTGGAGGAACACCAGTGGTGCACCTAGTATCTTGGAGTGAGGTCTCAGTTTTAAGTGGCGCAGGCTTCTTTTCTGTCATTTTAGCCTTCTTCTTACCAACTTTCGGCATTTTGACTTATCCCTGATAGCACCCATATACAATTCATCATGATATCGAGCAACATACTGTGAGATTTTAACAGAGAGCATCATTGTTTTAATATGCCAATGAGATAAGTACAACGAAGCTGTATATTTAGGAAGCAAAATACACTATTTCAACATGAAACATAAATTGAAACATTTGAATTTTTTAAAGGGATGAGTTTGGGGTGCTCCTGAGAGGATAGGTATGTCGTGGAAACAATCCGCTCTCGGGCTAGCCCTGGGAGAAATGGTGATGTTCGTCATTGTGTTTTTAAATGGCTAATGGCGGGGAAGTCTGGGGTGAAGTGACTCTATGAAAAAAAGGAACCGTTTTCATATTTCCGAATAGGCGAGGACTCCGCCCGCCATTGCGATCTGAATCACCTGACGAAGTGTTCTATGGTGGGTTTTGGTTTGAGCAAGGGTGACGGCGCCCGGAGAAAGGCTGACGAAGAAGGCTCGGGCGGCCATGGCTTCTTTTGGCTCACCTTTTAGTGGGATGCGAAACCCACGGGGCCTCGGGGCTTAAGAACGAAACAACGATATGTCTGACCAATCGTCAGTTTATACCGCTTTCAAAAATAGAAGGGCAAAGACAATCTGGCATTTTTCATAATAAGCAACGTTTTACAGTTCCTTTGTTTTACATGCCAGGGAATATGCAATTTAAGTCGAATTTGATGGGAAAAAATGCCATTTAGACCGTTTGACGGGAAAAATAGCCCATGACAGGCATTTTGCCCGTCAAAATCCAACCAATTCCTATCGTCCTTTTAAAAAAGAACACCCAAAGGTAATCTGACGCGTGGAATGCAAATTTAACGGTTAAAACCTCCTACCTGGCACTGTGAAGATGGCTAGACGAGGTGGCCGTGAATGTGGTCGAGCAATCTGAGCTGGAACGGTCGCGCGGTGTCCAACAATGGTTTAATCGATACAAACAACAATGGGGTCGGTTCGATCCCCCACCGTATATTTAAATAAGTCGAACACGTGTGGGACTTTAATACGGTTGGTGGCATATTAAAACAGGTTTTAAATGTATCGTACGTTGGCGTCAAATCGAGCCGTCTCGGTTTGCGCGTGTAATCGCCACCTGTGGGACAAAATCATGAACTTCACCCGGCGGTGCGGAAGGATATAGCGAACGCTTTCGCCGTTTCGGGAGGTAATGGCGAATGGCTCCCGCAAAAGGTTCCCACACCAAGACGTTCCGCAAAGCTCAAGCCCTTCGGAAGGATAACGCAGAAGCTTCCGCTATTTCGGGAGAGGTTGGTGAATTGCTTCCGCAAGTTGGAACGCGAACGATTAAGTTCATTTGGCGGCCTCTTCGGGATGAAAACATGAAGGCTCCAGAAACTGCGGAAAGCTTTCGTAAGTGGCTTCTGCAGTTTTGGAAGACTTCCGCAAATGTTTCCGCGACCTTTTCAACAAATAATTTCGAAGCGTTTCGGGATACTTATGGCGAGCGCTCCCGCAGTTTCGGGATGGAAAGTCCAAAGGCTCCGCAAAATTTCAAAATGAAGTTTCTAAGTCTGCTTCAGAGTTCCGGAGAGGTTCGTCGAATGGCGCCCGCCGTGTCAGGGGGAATTCTTGAATTCTTCCGCGATTTCCTTGAATTCTTCCGCAACCTTTGGGGGAAAAATTTCCAAGTTCTTTTCGAGAGGTTTAATCAAGCGGCTTCCGCTACTGTGGGAGGATATCCCGAAAGATCCCACAATTTCGGGAGACAAAGCTGAAAGGTTCCGCAGAGTTTGTTTCGCAAACTTTAGAAAAAACTAAGTCCTTTTCGGAAGGCTTATGTGAATGTTTCCCGCCGTTTCGGGAGCAAAAGACGAATGTTTCCGCGGGGTTTCTTTCCTTTGTTCCGCAACTTTTCAAAGCAAAGTTTCTAAGCTCCTTTTCGGAAGGCTTAAACAAAGGCTTCCACATTTTAGGAGGAAAACCTGAATCCCTCCGCGTTTGCGGAAGGCTTTAACGAAGAACTCCGCCGTTTCGGAAGCAATTCCTCAATAGCTTCCGCAATCTTTTAACAATCGTTTCGGGAGGAAAACTTGAGTTGTTCCGTAAAAAATCGAAAAGTTTCCTAAGTCTCATTTCGGTAAGCTTAGACGAGTGGTTTCCGCTGTTTCGGGAGAGGAGCCCGAAACTCTCCGCAATATTATTTTCAACGAAAGTATCTAAGGCCTTTTCGGATGTTTAAACAAAAGACTTTCGCCACTGCAAGGCTTTACCAAATCGTTCCGCGATTTCAAGGAAGACTTCACGAAAAGAAATTTCTGTTTGAGAAACAAGATCTTCTGGCGGACTTGGAGTTTTTTTCATGACAAGATTTTCTGTTAAAAAACAAAGATAAAAGCTGGGAATGACTTAATAAAGGAGTCTTTCTACAAAATGAAAGGAGGGGTCCCAATATGTACAAAATTTTGGGGGGGATGTTGCTACAACAACACTTCTTTTGGTGTGAGATGCGAGAGCTTGGTCTTCACTTCCCATCTTTTCTTCTCGGGATACAAGCCTAGCCTCTTCTTTTGAAAATTCCTCCCATAGTTTACTAAAGGAGATCAACTTTCTTCTTGCATAGATCCCATGAATAAAGGAATCCCATGACCTACGGAGGCCATTCAGGGGGGTCATCACAATTTCTCCATTATTCATCATTTCATCTATAGCTTCAAGTTGTTGATTGATCTGAGAGACTTTGGAGAAATAAGATTGAATGGTCTCTCCATTCAACATCTTGATCCCTTTCAATTGATTCAGCAGAGTAGTCTTCTGATTTATGTTCTTCCCTTCAAATAGCTTGGTTAGGGAGTCAAACATAGCCTTGGGTGTCTTTAGAGATGACACATGTGGAATGAGATGGTCTGTAATAGAATCATCAATGATTCTCTTTGCCTTGACCAAGTTCTTCTTATGTAATATCTTAGCATCTTCATCCTCTGGGATAGGGACCTCTTCTTTTATGTATGAGTCCAACTCATTCTCTTCTAGGATTAACCCAATCCTATACTTCCAGGCTCGGAAGTTATCATCCCCTTCAATCTTGGTGTGGTGAGACATGTTTAAAGAGTACTTCAAATGGAAATAGAAAATATTTAAGTCTTACCACTTGATTTGCTAAAAAATGGATCTCATCCCGTATTAGGGTTTGTTAGAGAAACCCTAAAAATTCAAAGTGTGAATTTCAACTTTTTGAAATGATAGAAAGATGCGCCTTGATGAGATGATCAGCCTGGTATACTCAGAATTTGAATTATGCTAAGTTTCACCCTTCAGAAATGCTTTTTAGTCTTTCTGAATTCACTAAGGAGGACCCTGAATTAGGGTTTGAGTTTCCCGGAGTTTTACCCAGCCAAAAATCTTGATCCAAATCTCTAAAATTCGATTTTTCTAAGGCACTTCCAGCTGTGTCTTCAGATTTTAGAAATTCCTATTTTTGAGGAAACCCTAATGTTTAGGGCCAAAACTGAAAGTGCTCAGAATTGAATTCTGATTAAACAGATAGATTCACCTTGCTGAGGAGAGTCAATCTATCATATTACTTTTCCAAAATCTGTGGAGAGAAACCCAATAAACAAGAAACCCTGGTTTTCGCCACTACACAATGTCTTCTTCTCAGAATAGCTCTGATATCATGTTAAATTTTGAGCATTAATTCAATATACTCTAGGATCTTTACTGAGAGAATAATATGTACAGTATATCAATGCATATCAATCATATCAAGCATATCAATCATCACAAGATGCAAACATAAGAGACAATAGACACACAGAGTTTCCGTGGGGAAAACCCTAAGGTGAAAAACCCCACAACTTCCTCAGAGATAGATAGAGTAATGATAAAACCAAAGTACAACCATAGTACATAGAGATAGACTCCTCCTAGCAACTGATCCTCCTCCTCACATGTGCACCACTTTCCAAGTGATGGAAGTGTGAGTTCAGAAGTGATCCAAATAGAGATCAGGAGATTTCTATTTATACTTGTCCTGACTGCCCAATAAACTTATGGGGCTGACTTTCCTAGATTAACACAATAACCTCATGTTACATTAATTTGGGCTGACCCATTACAAGGTGGTCTAATAACCCATGGCAAGTTAACACACTTGCGACACTTGTCAATACAAATGACGACACTTCTGTATAGAGGAATAATACATCTCTATAGGAGTACAATAAATATATATATGAAATACATTCCGAAGTTACATATACATCAACACCTCCATCCTTGATTAGTTCCACTTACCATCAGTTACACTTATTACACTTAGTTAGACTCAGTTTGACCCCTGTTTGACAGTGACTTTTGCATTGATGACCACCATTGATTGATGATGAGGAATCCTAGTTGGAGCCAAGCTATGCCATTTAGTTAATTCGAATGACCTCCTTGGTTAATTCAAATTTCTCACTCATTGTGCCAGTATTGTATTGTATTTTTCACCCTTGTTGGGATATTGAGCACTAATGCATGTTCTTGCACAGTTTACACCATATTTTCTGAGTTTCATCTATTGTGAATGATTTACTTGTTCATTAGATTTGCTGTGCCTAATTTTACAAAGCACCATTCCTTACAAATTTTGATATGGGCCAGATATGGAGCAAGGTAGTAAGGCCCAATACACTTTCAGGTTTCAACAATGGGAAAACACTAACTTGGATTAAAAATACATGGAAAAATCATTCTCAACTCTAGATTATTGTACAAGGGAGGATCTCCCTTAAGTAGAGGATAATTTTGTTTGAGTGGCAAGATAACTTCTTGAGAAATTATAGGGCCTAGGCATTTAGATCAACTAACAATATATTTGGAGAAACTTTTGGGATTTGAATAGTGCCTTATTTTTGTCTCAATTGTGAAACATAAATCCTCTCTAAAAATATTGATCTATATGGCATCAAAGATGTCCCTCATGACTTAAATCTGCCGTGCAGGTCGTTGGTAAGTCATCCTTCTCACTCAAGACCTTAACTTATATATTTCGAAACATGACCTTAGCCTCAAAAGCTAACTTTTCCTTATCAATCCATGGCATATCTCTAGCTGGCAGGAAGGAAGGACCATCAGAGCTAGTACCTCACCCAAATGATTGATCAGATTGAGACCCACCAGCAGAGGAAAAGGCATATTCATTTATATATTGAGTAATTTATTTTGATTGAGTGGATCCTGCAGATGTATATTGTATCAAGATCATTCTGGGAAGTATTTTGAGCTCTTGTACCAACATCAAAATCCTGCAGATTTTGTAGCCTGTTTTCATAAATAATCCAGGATATAATGGAGAATAAATTCATAGAAGATACTTGTAGCAAATCACACAAAGTCCTGTAGGTAAATGGATCTTATTCAAGCATATTGATCAGCTGAAAGTGGAGATTTTTCAGTAGCAAACTAAGGAGAAGTGTCTAGCTCACATTAAGGAGGCTATCACGCTCTTTGACGAGATGATTATGTCCAAATTTTTTAAGTTTGATAGATTGATCTATATATCCATGTTAAATATTTATACAAGTCTTGGTTAGATCAAATAAGTTAATAGGATATTTAATGAGATGATGGAAATTGGAATTAGGCCTAATGTGATAGTTTGCACTTGCACTATACAATGCTACGGTAAAGCAAAGAGATTTAACAATATTGCAAGGACATCATTAGGCTTATGTTGTTGAATGGAAATATATAAAGGTTTTGATTCACTCAATTTGCATTCATGTCTATTTCATAGGGTCTTTGGTGTTGTCTCCTTCTTTGGGAATACTTCTATGTTTTAACCAATACATTCATCCCTGTGACTAGCTATTTATGTTGTTTTTAATTCTCAGGAAAACAAGTACTCTCTACTCTATCTATTTTTCTTTATATTCTTGTCCTCTACTTGAGCTGATTTATTGAGGGGTTCCTCTGGTAGCATTTGTAAGTTTCTTAGCAACAACAACTCTATTATGATGTATGATGAAAATTGGGTTTTTTAATCATCAATAATCGTGTTATTGACCATGTGTTGGAAAGATATTTTAGCACATTGGATCATAACTTTGAGGGAAACAATGACTATATTGTGATCAAGTGAGTTCCAAAATAGTGAATCTCTAGTTCTATAATACCTGATAACAATATGATGGCTACATTTATTGGATAGTTAGTAACCAACCACTTGTAGTATAAAGAAACTTGAGAATGTAGGCCTATAAATACTACTATGCATTTAATTGTGGGAGAGGAATGTTGATGAATAAGAAGAATAAGGATATCATGGACTCTACTACTATATATCACATCTCCATGTCAATCAGTTTCATTTCATATGGTTATCCCTTATTTTCATCTAAAATTGACATTGGTCCCACACCATTCCCATTCATTTTCCCCTTTGGGGCATCCTCACATGTGTTGTGGCCAAAGCTTCAGTCCCTGTTCATCCTTTCAACTTCTATTGGCTCCACCTACATTTATTATCCCTTTCAAATTATATTGGCTCCACCTACATTGATTATCCCTTGCTCACATATAGTTGATACCAATTGCAAAGTCAACCCTTTCATTCCTTTACCTACCCTGATTATACTACATGATATGCTCCCCTCTAGTGCACACATATTCCACTCTAATGAAGACATTCTAGAATCCATGGTTGCTCTTTATTTCTAGTGGGATGATTTAAACCATCATTTGTACTTCATTCCTCGAGATGCTTTCACCCTTTTAGATCAATACACCTTCAAGCCCAATGATTACATTCTCGATGTACACATAAATTGGTTCAAACACACTATCCCTACCCCATACGCTTTTGTGGAACAATATTAGCATTGCAGATTCCTCTAAAAAGGTTGCAACTTACAAATAACCTTTTTAAGAGTTTTAGGACATCTTTACGTAGTCATACTTAAAAATTCCTGTCTTAGACCACAGTATTTCAAACATCACACAAACACATGGTTGGACATGTCACATGTAGAAACACTCAAAACCTCATCTAAGTATGGAACATTAGGTCCCATATCATCTTTGGAAGTGGTATATGATCTAAAATTGGGTTTGCTTCTTCAGGTATTTTGGAATCGATTTTTTTCCATTGCTTCCACAATACATTATAATTGTTGTTGATAGTTTATACTTTATTTATATAGTGGTTTGTAGTTATATATTGGTAGCAAACATAGCCATCATTTTATCCTTAAAAAAATTCCCCTAGATAAGAAGAACACTAAGTTAACCATCATTGACAATTGCTCAATTCTCTATTGAAGGGAATGGAAGATTGGCACATTTTACAAAGGTTGCCATGTTAACAAGAACAATCAATTAGTACTTAAATATTTATGTATTGGTGAACATCTCTCTTCTTTGCTGCCATTGCAGATGCCCAGATGATATGAATAGTTATTGTGGCTAGGAAATAAGAATCATATATATAAATGTACCTGGCAACAGATAAAGTTAACCATGCACCCTTTGAGAATGCAAAATTCATTGCACAAACCTTGAAGCAAGAGATTCTTCTTTTTCAATGTTCTAACATGCAATTGAAATATACATGACATCTATTTCTCTTCCTCACTGTACTTCTAACAGAGGTTCAAACATGTCAACAAGAATATAATGTAAAGGATAGTAATAAATATCTGAAGAAAACTCCAATTAAAAGATCATGCCATCTCTGCACCCTTCATTCCATGGTTTATCAATGTCAATAAAATCACAAATTTTATCAGTGGGTGCTAGAACTCATATCTAAATGGTAGACACATATCCAAGGAATAGGAAACATAATCACAATACTTGTCAGTGGGTTCTGGTAATGAGATATAGATGGAAGTGAGCTTCTTGGAAACAAAAGCTAAGATACACTTGTTTTAATAGACCATCTTTCCCTTCACATACTACTGGCACCTTAAATGGGTTGCTAGAATTCTTTTAACTCAGAAATTTTCTATAAAAACTAGTAGTTCTCATATAGCTAAACTTTTGTATTTAAAAGCATTCTTAGATTAAGCAAACTAATTGCATTTGTAAGTAGACGAGCTAAAAATGATGTTTGATCACTTCTACTCGATGGGAAGGCTTGAAGAGAATTTTTTTCTATCCATAATAGAAATGTAAATGCATGTAGAGAACAACCATGAAAATATTTGGTGTTTATGTACATTATTCCAGCACAATTAGTAACCATAGAAAGCAAGAACAAGGACTTTCATAGGGAATCTCACCAAATTTGGATGAGGCATGGCATACATTCAAACCTAGTATTCATTGCTTAGGTTACCCATTGACTTTCTTCCAAAGCTCACTTGTGAATGATGATATGCACCTTGCACTTTGCACATGCCAACTCAATCTTTCCCTTCTATCCTACTGTTCCATTTCTATACTATATCATATAGTACAAGAAATGACATAAGAAAGGGTTGCAATTTCTATGTACCAGCCATCCCATGAAAAAATTGCAAACAATATGTGCTATGCAGGTTCAGTTTTTTGTCTAATTCTATAGTCCTATGTGCACCCTCTTTTGGAATTTCAAATAATTCTATAGTCCTAAGTGCACCCTCCTTTGTAATTTCAAATAATTCTGTAGTCCTACGTGCACCCTAGATTGTACATTCATGGCACCATGGTTCATCTTCACATTAATTGCTAGTTCCAACATAAACAATGCATAGCCTTTTCCCTTATTGGCTGAGTCTATGCGCATTACCAGAGTGCTTTCTTTACATAACTCATACATTGGGTGTACTGTAAGCATCCAAGAATGAGAACTTCACTCTTAGGTTTCAATTTGGTTTAATTTTGGCCTAAAATTTCAGGGTTCATAGTGAATCCAATTCACTCCAATATTTTGAGTTATTATAGTTCCCAAGTGTAGGAGATCCCCATATCACATATGAGTGATCAGTTGTGGAATTTGATTGGTAATTGTCCCTCATGAGGCAATTTTACCCATCAACTACTATTAAAACACATTGATACTCTTCAAAAGTGTTCATTGAAATGCTTAAATTTTTTTAGAAATAGGGCATAATTTTCAAATTTGAAAGGTGGATTGGATTTGAATTTCCAACCCTGTGAGTGATACACTTATGGCCTTCACTATCTCAGCAAAATAGTATGGTCATCAATAGCTAAAGAAAATCTCCATCAACATTTTGTTTTGCTCATCTTAACCCCATTTTGTACCTCTCCAGATTGTATATTTATGTATTTAACACAGAAAGTTGTAAGTGGATCCAAACTCACGTGCACATCTACAAGAGTTGTTTATCAAGCCCAAATGTTCTCAATTTTATCTTCATATGACCAAGTTATGGCATATGTATGTTCTGTGTACTCAAGAACACATATTTAGGTGGGAAAAATTCATTCAATAAAAAACAATATACTCAAACAGGACTAAGATTTTGTTTTGACAGTTACATGAATTACAACAGCCTAAGAGCCTTGCAACAAAATACTACATGTTGTATTCCAGCCTCCAATAACAAAAATGCACCGTCTGCATTTTTTGTTTTAGTTAGCCACGTGATTGTGAAGTTTCTCTTCAAGCATAAAAATCAATTGTTTATGTTCCCCTGATAGCAGTTTATGTGCCTCCATCACTTAGTACTCAATAATAAATTTCCCACAATGTATGGCATGACTATTTTTTATTCCTGGTTCTTGAGATTGAGCATTCACAAGTTAAGGCTATTATAAGGCTTCATTCTTGGCTCCAACACCAACATCATTTCATTGCTTGGCTATTTGATTACCAATGTTGTGTTATGTGGACCTAAAGTTCTTTTCTCTTGAAGGAATTATATGTTAGTATTCTGATTTACAAGTAGTATATGTGGACTTCCCAAGTTACAGTGACATTTCTAGGCTAGTGGTTTGACTTGGCAAATGGCCTATGTGATCTTCCCAATGACTGTCAAAATATGGGTCATGCAATATTGGAGTTTTAGTTTTAGATTGCTTCTAGGGTGGGATATGTGCTCTTACCTTGCCCTTTTATCTTTGTTTCATTGATATCACCCCCACTTTTTTATGAAAATGAAGAGTTTGGTTCTTTGAAATCTCCTCATTGCTTCAATGTATTGTCATGTACATGGAACATCACTCACCCTTTAACTATTCTTTGGATTCTCATGGCCATCTTATTTCCCTTCATTAGGAGAACAACATGGAAATCAAGGACACATTATAGAATGAAAATACCTTTGACTGAATGTGATTCAAAGATGTTTTGATAGTCACTAGTAGGTGTGTTCTTTCCACCAACCATACTTCCTCTCACTTCTGGATTGGTTCATGCCAGCTAGAGATGCGACTCAATGAGGTTTGAAGCTTGACTTTAAATACTTGGGAATGCATTCTTTAAACCTTCAATGAAGTTCACTACCTTTTTCAAATCTGCAATTAATTTGTTTTGATTGTGGCGGTAGTTCATGTCATTCTTTATGTGTTTGATGACTAATTCATAAGGTTGAACATGGTTTCCTTCTTATGGTTTCTAGTGAGAAACTTCAACCATCTTAAAAAGAAATTTAGTATGCTAGTATATGTCAAATAATGATTCCAACATATTTTAAACATCGGTATTCAAGTTTTTAGTACAATGTTCTTAAACAATATAGTATAATAGTAAGAGTAGGATGTTTTTTCCAAGTGACATCTTAGTTATGAAAGGTAGTTTTGGAAGATTTTTATGTATTTCTTGTTACAAATTAAAAAAATTATGAAGGTCTATGGACTAAGATATAAGTACATGTATTACTTGTAACACTTTTTGGGAAGATGATATAATATCCTTACTAAGAGTTATTGAATTTTAGAGAATGGTGAATAGGATATTGACCCAGATTGAATTCAGAGGCACTCGTGTCAATGGTGAACATTAATGTCATAACATGTTTGGGATTGTTATGATGAATTCCATATGGACTATCTATTAAGTTTAACCTAATTTGACTAGCAAGATCACTGAAAGAAACACAATCACAAGATAGACAAAGATTTTCCCTAGGAAACCCTCATGGGGTAGAAAACCCAACAAAGCATTCCTCAATATAGATAATCAACCCAATACAAGATGTAGTCCTCAACAAGAGCTCCTTCTCCTCGTATGCAGACCTCTCTCTCTCCTATGCGCCAATGACAAGTGAGTGAATGAATGAGATAAGTGAGGAACATACCTCCTCTACTTATACTCATCTCCCAATTGACTTTTTACCCTAATGGGGCCGACCTCTCCTAGGAGAGTCTAATAACCCCCAAATAGTAAACTCAGGGACAACCTCACATGGGAGATCTAATAACCCTAGTTACCACACTCTCTCAGAGGAATAACCATCTCCGGATATACAATAGGGTTACCACGGAGGAATGTATCATTTCTGGAATAATAAAATACAAATATAATATTTTTTGAAGTTACAATATTTCAACACTCCCCCTTCACGAGAAGGATATTATAACAACATCTTTAGGAGTAAGGAGTCATCAACAGCATGGTACATGATACATCTATAAATCATTGGAAGCTTTCTTCATACATCATCATCAGTAACTCAACAGTTACTGGAACATCATCATCTTCAGTACTGAGTCTTCATCTTCTGCAACACTCGATCAGCTACAGCATCATCATCATCTCGATCTACAGCATCTGGATCATCTCGATCTACAGCATCTCGATCTACAACATCTGGATCATCTCGATCTACAACATATGGATCATCTCGATCTACAGCATCTGGATCATCATAGCAGCATAATCTGCAATACACATGATCTAGTTACAGGATGACCAATCCTTATCAGTTTTAGACAAGTCTCATGTCTATGGATGATGCAATCTAGATCTACTTCCAGGATGACCAATCCTTATCAATTTTAGACAAGTCTGATGTCTATGGACGATGCAATCTAGATCTACTTCCAGGATGATCAATCCTTATCAATTATAGACAAGTCTGATGTCTATGGACGATGCAATCCATGATCCTTTTAAGACAAGTCTCATGTCTAGGGACAATACAGTCCTATCATGTACATTTTGAACCAAATGTCCAGGGACGATGCAGTCCTATCATGTACATTTTGAACCAAATGTCCAGGGACGATGCAGTCCTATCACGTACATTTTGAACCAAATGTCCAGGGATGATGCAGTCCTATCACGTACATTTTGAACCAAATGTCTAGGGATGATGCAGTCCTATCACGTACATTTTGAACCAAATGTCCAAGGACGATGCAGTCCTATCACCTACATTTTGAACCAAAGGTTCAGGGATGATGTAGTCCTATCACGTACAATTTGAACCAAAGGTTCAGGGACAATGCAGTCCTATCACGTACATTGTGAACCAAAGGTTCAGGGACGATGCAGTCCTATCACGTACATTTTGAACCAAAGGTTCAGGGATGATGCAATCCTATCACGTACATTTTGAACCAAAGGTTCAGGGACGATGCAGACCTATCACGTACATTTTGAAACAAAGGTTCAGGGACGATGCAGTCCTATCACGTACATTTTGAACCAAAGGTTAAAGGGACGATGCAGTCCTATCATGTACATTTTGAACCAAAGGTTCAGGGACGATGTAGACCTATCGCGTACATTTTGAACCAAAGGTTCAGGGATGATACAGTCCTATCACGTACATTTTGGACCAAAGGTTCAGGGACAATGCAATCCTATCATGTCCACAAGGGACCACTTTCTCGGAGACATGTGTCTATGGATCTCTTTTAGGACATGTGTCAAAGGATGATACAATCCACTTGTAAAATTAGACCAAGTCTAAGGACCACTTCATCCACCTCATCATCGGTATCACCAATACAGGTATCCATATCATCGACCTCATAGTCGATATCATCAATACAAGTATCCTCATCATCGACCTCACTATCGGTATCATCAATACAAGTATCCACATCATCGACCTCATTGTCGATGTAGGCAATCTCATCATCAGCGACCACATCACTCCCCCTTTCGAGGAGGGTCCTTCTGAATTACACCAAGCTTGTCTCGGAAATACTCAAACTTTACTCGAGATGGAGGTTTGGTCAATATATCAGTAACTTTTTCGTCAGTGCTTACATACTCAAGCTTGATAGCTCCTTTCTACACCATATCCTGTATATAGAAATATCGGATCTCTATGTGCTTTGAATTATCATGGAACACTGGATTCTCTGTCATCTTGATACAACTCTAGTTGTCACACATGATCACAGTGGGGTCCATCTCTAAGTCAAATAGTCCTGATAACAGTTTCCGAATCCATATTGCTTCACAACTAGCAGAGCAAGCAGCTTTATATTCCGCTTCAGCTATGCTAAGAGCCACACTAGACTGCTTCTTGCTAAACCATGAGATCATGGCAGATCCTAGACAATAAAATCCTCCCGATGTGCTCTTCATGTCCGATACACTTCCTGCCCAATCAACATCTGTATATCCATGCAGTCTAAAGTCATGATCTCCAAGATAACATAGACCAAAATCTATCGTACCTTTTAGGTACCTCATCACATGCTTTGCATCTATCAAGTGAACTCGACTAGGTTCCACTAGATACTGACTCAAGGTATTCACAACAAAGTATATGTCTAGTCTGGTATTTTTCAAATACATCAATGACCTAATAATATATCTATACAGAGTCATATCCACTAACTTTGATGAGTCATCATCTAACAGCTTCAATTTGGAATCCATGGGAGTTGCTATGGCTTTACATTCCAACATATCAAATATATTCACGATTTCTATAGCATACTTTCCTGGGTTGAGAAAGATTTCTTTTGGGCCTTGCCATACTTTTAGACCTAGGAAGTAGTGCATCAATCCGAGATCTTTCATCTCGAATTATGAAGAGAGCTTCTTCTTGCACTCGATAATCTGTCTTTCGTTTCTAGTCAGAAATAGATCATCCACATACAACAATAATATGATAGGTTCATCATCCATAACTTTGAGATAAAGGTTAGGATCAGCTTTAGTTTTGGTAAAGCCCAAGCTTGTCAAGAAACTGTCAATTCTTTTGTACCAAGCTCTAGGAGCTTGCTTCAACCCATACAAATCCTTCTTCAGTTTGAATACGTGGGTTCTTCTATCTTCAACCTCAAATCCTTGTGGTTGTTCTATGTACACTTCCTCCTCAATCACACCATTCAAGAAGGCTGTCTTTACATCCAGTTGGTGTAATTCACACTTCATCATAGATGCAAGTTCCATGATGGTTCTAATGGAAGTGTACCTTGCAACTAGTGCAAATGTTCCTTCATAGTCAATTCCCTCTTTCTGAGAGAATCCTCTGGCCACAAACCTTGCCTTATATTTTTCAATGCTGGCATCTGCAGCATGCTTTATATTGTATATCCATTTGGAGGATACCACACTCTTGTCCTTTGGCTTGGGAACTATATCCCAAACATCATTCTTCATTATTGATAGGTATTCCTCTGTCATTGCCTCCACCCACTCTTTCTTATGGGATTCTTCTTCATAACTAGTGGGTTCTTGATCTACAAGATCACACATCAGGGCCAAATAGTTGGAAAATTTCTTTTGTTTCTTTCTCACCCTAGTGGATCCTTCAGGAGCTCCATACTTTTCTGCTCCTAGTATAATGTCTCTTTCCCATGTTGGTTTTCTCTTCCTTGATATTTCCATGACAGGGGGTTCTTGTGGTTCCATCATGTCATGGTCTTTAGGTGTTGTCTCTTCAGGGGTGGGTGCAGCTTCTGTAATTATGGAAGGTGCATCTTCCTCATATACTTCTTCATACTGGCACTTCCTAGATCTCTTTAGAGTTGCCTCTTCATCAAATGTCACATCCCTACTTATTTCCATATGATAGAATCCTGGGATGTAAATTATGAATGCTTTGGATGCTTCACAATATCCAACAAATATTCCTTTCTTCGCAGAAGGATCTAGCTTGGTCCTCTTTTCTTTTGGAATGTGAATGTATACTGGGCATCCAAATATCTTGAGGTGACTTACCTCAGGATTCTTCCCTGTAAATACTTCTTCCGGGGTCTTTAAATCAAGAGCAATATGAGATAGTCTATTTTGCACATAGACTGTTGTCCTAGCTACTTCATCCCATAAATACATATGCAGGTCTTGATCATGTATCATTGTCTTTACAACTTCCATGATGGTCCTATTCTTTCTCTCCGCAACACCATTTTGTTGAGGATTGTAGGGACTGGTTAGCTCCGTCTTGATTCTAGCTCCTTTACAAAATACTTCAAAGTCTTTTGAAGTATATTCTCCACCATTATCTGTCTTGAGTATCTTGATCTTCTTTTCTGAATGATTTTCTATCAAGGATTTGAATTCCTTGAAATTTCCAAAGAATTCATCCTTTCCCTTTAGGAAATATATCCAAGTCTTTCTTGAGTAGTCATCAATGAATGTAAGGTAGTATTCATATCCACTCAAGGATGTGGATGGCATTAGTCCACATACATCTGAGTGAATCAATTCCAATGTACTCTTAGTCTTTGTTTCACTCTTTGGAAATGGGTTCTTGATATTCTTCCCGTTTGCACATCCTTTGCAAGTGCCCTCATGATCAATTTTTAAGTCTGGTAGTGCTATGAATATCTTGCTCACACGAGGTAGTGCTTTGTAGTTAATGTGAGAAATCCTTCTATGCCAAAGCTCACTTGGGCTAGTGGATTCATGAACAAGGGCAGCTTCTAGATGGCCTTTGAGTTTGTATAGACCTCCTTCCTCTTCACCAATAACAATTGCATCCTCAATTGATTTTCCTTTGGGCCACATGAGTACTTCACCATCTATGAATGCAACTCTATATCCTTTCTTATCTAATGCTGAGATAGAAAGTAAGTTCTTCTTCAAACCTGGTACATATAAGATTTCCTTCATCTTCAATGGGGTTCCAGAATCAAGTTTGTAGCTTGCTTCACCAATTCCCTTGATGGGATATTGATAGTCATCTCCTACAGATACCTTCTGTGGAGAGGACTTCTCTTCAAGTCTTGAGAGAGTCTTCTTTTTCCCTGTCATGTGCTTTGAAGCACCACTATCAATGAGCCATGTATCTTCTCCAGGTGTCATAGACCTAGAGAGTGCAGAGAATAGAACATATTCTTCCACATCTTCCTTTTCTACTTTAGTTCTTTTCTTTTGAGGCCTTTCCTCTTCTTCTTCTTCACTATCATCTTCTGCTACATGTGCATGACATCTTTTGTGAATATTCTTCCTCTTCTTCTGTGAAGTACAATTTCTAGCAAGGTGTCCTAGTTTGAGACAGTTGTAACATTGAACTATGGAGAGGTCTCTTTGTGAGTTTACTCCCCCTCTCTTTTTAAATCTATGAGGAGGTTGGGATTCCATGTGACCATTCTTCTTGGAGTTGAAATGATTCCTTCTTCTTCTTCTGGTGTGAGTAGCCAAAGCTTGGTCATCCTCCTTGAGAAGGGCTTCTCTATTGGCTACCCTAGCTTCTTCTTGAATGCAATCCTCCCATACCACATCAAACTTCATACTTTCTTTCCTCGCACACATGGTTTGGATGAATGAATCCCAAGGTCTAGTGAGACCATTTAGAGCAGTCATGACTAGTTCATCTTCATCAAGAGTATCTCCAATGGCATCTAGTTGTTCCTTGAACTGGGAAACCCTTGAGAAATAGTATTGAATGGATTCTCCTTTATTCATCTTGGTGCTCTTCAATTGAGCTCCCAGATTCATCTTCCTATTGATGTTCTTTCCCTCATACATTCTGGAAAGGGCATCATACATTTCCTTTGGGGTCTTCTTGGATGCCACTTGGGGAATCAAGTGGTCTTTGATAGAATCAACAATGATTCTCCTTTCCCTAATCAGGTCCTTCCTATACTTCTCTTTGGCTTCATCTTCTTCAGGTTCTGCAACCTCATCTTTAATATATTGGAGAAGATCATTCTCTTCAAGAATGAGACCAATTATGTATTTCCATGCCCAGAAATTTTCTATACCCTCTAGCTTGTCTTCAAGCTTAGTGCTTGGAGCCATCTTATCAAGGGGTCAAAGAGATTGAAGTTTCAAAATATAGAATAGTACTTACCAGGGGATGATCTTGATTGAATTGAGAATTCTGGTGTGATCAACTTCTGGAAGTTTCAACTTTACACCTTCCGGATCTGCAACAAAATTTCTAGTTTTCTGGTCTTCTCTTTTCTGGATTTTTGGTGCACAGGTTCGTAGCTTTTCTGGTTCACTGGTGCATAGGTGCACAGTTTTTCTAGTTCTCTGGTTTTCTGCACTTTTGGTCAAACTAGGGTTTGAATTTTCCGGAGTTCTACCCACTCAAAAAGTTCGATCTAGGGCTCAAAACTTCGATTTTGAGGAGGGATATCTAGCCATGCAATGAGATTCCAAAAATTCCAACTTTTGTAGAAACCCTAATTTTCACTGGAGGAGGAGAGAGAGGTATTTTCACCTTGTGAAAGATGTCCTATTCAGGCTCGCTTTGATAACATGTTAAGTTTAGCCTAATTTGACTAGCAAGATCACTGAAAGAAACACAATCACAAGATAGACAAATATTTACCCTGAGAAACCCTCATGGGGTAGAAAACCCAGCAAAGCATTCCTCAATATAGATAATCAACCCAATACAAGATGTAGTCCTCAACAAGAGCTCCTTCTCCTCCTATGTAGACCTCTCTCTCTCTCCTATGCGCCAATCACAAGTGAGTGAATGAATGAGATAAGTGAGGAACATATCTCCTCTACTTATACTCATCTCCCGACTGACTTTTTACCCTAATGGGGCCGACCTCTCCTAGGAGAGTCTAATAACCCCCAAATAGTAAACTCAGGGTCGACCTCACATGGGAGATCTAATAACCCTAGTTACCACAATGTCTCAGAGGAATAACCATCTCTGGATATACAATAGGGTTACCATGGAGGAATGTATCATCTCCGGAATAATAAAATACAAATATAATATTCTTTGAAGTTACAATATTTCAACACTATCGCATGGTTCTAGAGGAACAAGAAATGGTTCACTCTATTTGATGTTGCTGTAGTATTTCTCACCTTTTAAACCTGTTATCCATGTTTATTAATATTCTCGACAAATTCAAATATTTTGATTTGTTTTAGAAAATAACCCTTTGAAATTGAAAAGGGTTGAAGTCTATTTTTTACACTCCAAATATTGAAGTCTCTGGGCGTTTTTATCATCATTGGGAGAATTTTGAAGTGGACGAGACAAGTATTGAAGTGCATGGGGCATTTCTATCATCATTGGGTCAATTTAAAAGTACATGGGGGAAGTACTGAAGTGCCTGGGGGCAATTTTGAAGTGCGTAGGGAAAATATTGAAGTGCATGGGGATTTTTTATCATCCTTGGGAGAATTTTGAAGTGCCTTGGAAAATACTGAAGTGCTTAAGGCATTTTTATAATCTTTCAGAGAATTTTGAAGTGCCCGGGGAAAGTATTGAAGTGCCTGGGGTGTTTTTCTCATCATTGGGTGAATTTATAAGTGCCTGGGGCATTTTTCTCATCACTGGGTGAATTTAGAAGTGCATGGGGTTGTTGTTTATAAATGTATGGAATAATTTATAGTGTTGCGACATTTTAAAATAGTGATGGGAAAAGTTATCACTTGCTGAGGCAAATTTGTGTGGATTGGGGCATTTTTGTGATTGCTTGGGTGATTATATCAATGTTGGGTGTTTTCCTCCCTTGCCCAGGGCATCTTTATCATCATTGGATGAATTTTGAAGTGTCTAGGGAAAGTAATGAAGTGCCTAGGCAAACATGGAAGTGGACGGGGGTGATTTTATCTTCATTGCAAGAATTTTCAAGTGCCTAGGGAAAATATTGAAGTGTATGGGTGTTTTTATCATTGTTGGGAGAATTTTGAAGTGGTTGAGGAAAGTATTGAAGTGCATGGGGCGTTTCTATCATCATTGGGTCGATTTAGAAGTGCATGGGGCAAGTATTAAAGTGTTTGGGGGCAATTTTGAAGTGCTTGGGGAAAATATTGAAGTGCATGGGGAGATTTTATCATCCTTGGGAGAATTTAGAAGTGCCTCGGAAAATATTGAAGTGCTTAGGGAATTTTTATCATCTTTCGAAGAATTTTAAAGTGCTCGAAGCAAGTATTGAAGTGCCTGGGGCGTTTTTCTCCTCTCTGGGTGAATTTAGAAGTGCATGGGGCATTTTTATCATCACTGGGTGATTTTAGAAGTGCTTGGGGTTGTTGCTTATCAATGTAAGGATTCTTTTATAGTGTTGGGATGTTTTAAAATAGTGATGGAAAAATTTATCACTTGCCAAGGCAAATTTGTGTGGATTGGGGCATTTTTGTGATTATTTGGGTGATTATATCATTGTCGGGTGTTTTTCTCCCTTGCCTAAGGAAAGTATTGAAGTCCCTAGGGAATATTTATCATCATTGGACAAATTTTGAAGTGTCTAGGTCAAGTAATGAAGTTCCTGGGAAAAAATGGAAGTGGACAAGGGCATTTTCATCTTCGTTGCGAGAATTTTCAAGTGTCTGGGGAAAATATTGAAGTGTATGGGTGTTTTTATCATCGTTGGGAGAATTTTGAAGTGGCCGAGGCAAGTATTGAAGGTCATGGGGTATTTCTATCATCATTTGGTCAACTTAGAAGTGCATGGGGCAAGTATTGAAGTGCCTCGAGGCAATTTTGAAGTGCTTGGAGAAACTATTGAAGTGCATGCGGTGCTTTTTTCATCCTTGGGATAATTTAGAAGTGCCTCGGAAAACATTGAAGCACTTAGGCCATTTTTATCATCTTTTGAAGAATTTTGAAGTGCCTAGGGCAAGCATTGAAGTTCCTGGGGCATTGTTCTCCTCATTAGGTGAATTTAGAAGTGCATGGGGCATTTTTCTCATCACTAGGTGAATTTAGAAGTACCTAAGGTTGTTGTTTATCAATGTATGGATGATTTTATAGTGTTGGGATGTTTTAAAACAATGATGGGAAAAGTTATCACTTTCCAAGGTAAATTTGTGTGGATTGAGGCATTTTTGTGATTGCTTGGGTGATTATATCATTATCGGGTGTTTTTCTCCCTTTCCTAGGGATTCTTTATCATCATTAGATGAATTTTGAAGGGTCTAGGGCAAGTAATGAAGTGCCTGGGCAAACATGGAAGTGGACAGGGGCGTTTTTATCTTCATTGTGAGAATTTTCAAGTGCATGGGGAAAATATTGAACTGTATGGGCGTTTTTATCATCATTGGGACAATTTTGAAGTGGCCGAGGAAAGTATTGAAGTGCATGGGGCATTTTTATCATCATTGGGTCAATTTAGTAGTGCATGGCGCAAGTATTGAAGTGCCTGGGGCCAATTTTGAAATGTTTAGGGAAAATATTGAAGTTCATGGGGAGTTTTTATCATCCTTGGGAGAATTTAGAAGTGCCTCGAAAAATATTGAAGTACTTAGGGAATTTTTATCATCTTTGCGAGAATTTTGAAGTGCCCGGGGCAAGTATTGAAGTGCCTGGGGTGTTTTTCTTGTCAATGGGTGAATTTTGAAGTGCCCGGGGCATTTTTCTTGTCAATGGGTTAATTTTGAAGTGCATGGGGCATTTTTCTCATCACTGGGTGAATTTAGAAGTGCATGGGGTTGTTTTTAATCAATGTGAGGATGCTTTTATAGTGTTGGGACGTTTTAAAACAGTGATGGCCAAAGTTATCACATGTCGAGGCAAATTTGTGTTTATGGGGGCATTTTTGTGATTGCATGGGTGATTATATCATTGTCAAGTGTTTTTATCCCTTGCCTATGGAAAGTATTGAAGTGCCTAGGGAATATTTATCATCATTGGATGAATTTTGAAATGTCTAGGGCATGTAATGAAGTGCCTAGCAAAACATGGAAGTGGACGGGAGTGTTTTTATCTTCGTTGCGAGTTCAAGTGCCTGGGGAAATATTGAAGTGTATGGGCGTTTTTATCATCGTTGGGACAATTTTGAATTGGTCAAGGAAAGTATTGAAGTATCACTTGCTGAGGAAAATTTGTGCAGATTGAGCCATTTTAAGTATTCACTGACAAATATGCAACTCTCCTACCATTCGACACCAAAGAGAAGAAATTTTTGTGAGACGATTGGTTGGAAGCTTGGAATTGGTCCAATAACTATCTCTCAATATAAAGGAAGTGGGCCGCTACTAGGATATTCACTTAATTCTATCAATTTGTTGGCATGTCAAGATTCATGACCCCGCATGTCCATTGGACCATTAAGGGACGAGATAAGAAGTAGAGTCCCTACTTACCTTGAATCTAGTTAGTGCAGTCGTGTTTTGTCGACACCTTCTAGTTGTGAGTGATCCAATACTGCTTGTGAAATGTATAAATAAATCCATCCTCTCCTCATTCATACACTTATTCATTCGAGAGTCTAGGAGTTGAGAGAGTCCAGAGTTGAGCTCCAGTGTATGTGCTTCTGTTGCACTACCTCAGTAATCTACATAATCAAAAGTTTGAGTCTTATTGGCAAAATATTCACCAAATTTTTACTATATTTTATAAATCATTGAAAGATTCGCCAAGTTTTTACAATTTTTTATAATTAAGTGAAATATTCGCCAAGATTTTACAATATCTTATAATTTAGTAAAATATTCGCCAATATTTTACATCATTATATAATGAATCTCCCAAAAAATTATATATACATATTATATTATTGATAAAATCGCCTTCAAGTTTTCCTATATATCGGGGAGATTCGCCCATTTTTTATACATATAAATTTTGGGGGGGTTCTTAAAATAATCCCTGGTTCAAAGAGACACACCTCATGTTGAATGTTATCCTTCAAGGTGCCAATGAATAAACACAATAGATTATCTTATGAAAGGTTCTTCACTCTAAGACTTAGCTTCTGAAACTGTTTGATGTGCTCTGCAACTAGACCTTTTTTCTTGAGATTTATTAACTAGCTAAATAAGGTATTTCTATTAATATCCCCATAATGTGCAATCAGTTCTTCGGTGAATATAGACCAAGATATAATAGAGTCCTTTTAATGGTCATAAAGCCATTGGTACCATACAAATTGATCAAGATCTAAATATAATGATGCAATAGTTACCTTTTGCAAACTTGGAACCTGGTGTAGATCAAAGAATTGCTCCATTTGGAATATCCATGTTATTGGATTATTGCCATCAAAATTTCTCATGTCAATCTTGGGAATTTGGGTACCCCTTCGTGATCATCCTTGATGAATTCCATTACCAGAATCATTTCCTCTTGGAATATTCTTATTCATGGAAGGTTTCTCAACATGATAATTATCTTTATCCTCTTGAGTATCCTGGAACACATCATCACCTATAGGAAGAGTATGCCTTGAATTTTGTACGATATTAACAAGTGTCATATTCCCCATCAACTTTTCGTATAGATTAAGTAAATCAACTATTCTCACCAAAACTTTCATAATTTCCTTCATTTTATTCAAATTCTCCTCTAAATGATCCAAATAACCTTTTTTCACAGACCCTTTAATCATATCTTCCAATGCAGACACTAAAAAATAGAGATCTTCCCTTTCATAACACGTTGATGATTGATCCTCTAGTGGTTTTGATGGAGTGTGACTCTTTAGACTTCCGTTTGGTGGAATTGTGAACAATATAAATAGATATCACACCTTATGTGTCACCACAATTAGATCCTTCTACTCAAAGTTAATAAAAAAATGGTGTATCTTTTCAAACCCTGATTGGAAGACAGTTTTAAGGCCAACTTGAAACCGATGTAAATTTTAAATTTATGCTCGTATGGGTCCGAAACTTTGTACTATGGTATCCCAATGCATTCTCTTTCCAATTCCACAGGTACAACCTAATTTGGAATTACCAATAAGAATTTATTGTGAATTTCCCAACACCTCTTATTTTTGGTATTTCCAGAATACCGAACTTGTACTATATGTCACGCATCCAATATTTTCTATCTGATGTTGATAACCCTACCAAAGATACTTTGGTATGTCTTATTTCCAATTCAACAGGTATCACTCAATTTGGATCTTGCATGCCCTAGATATGACCTTTTTCTCAGAACACTTGTTTTAGACTAGTTTTTGGACTAGTCATACGCCCTCACTTCTAAAGAGAATATCTCCGAATGTGTAATGTTTCAAGATCTGAAACTTGGACCAAATTTACATAAGCATTTTTTCTATATGGTTTTTAAGTCTCGCTCTATGAAACCTTTTATAACAAATTTTATAGTTAGAATTCCAAGCTGACGCATTTTGAAGAAACCAGACCCAAGGAAAGGGATCTGCTACCAAATGTTATGCAACAAATTTCCAAAAAGAGTATGAAAAAAGAAGAAATAGATCAGAAAGAGTACTCCATGACTTGATTGAATAAAATAGCTGAATAAAAAGCCTCTTCTAGGGGGAAACCTCATACAACGAACTAAGTACACAAGACAAGACAAGATAAGATACTCCAAATGAAAGTTCTCCTTCCTATATATAGGAGACTAAGGGGTACAATCCCAACTAGCTGACCCAAGACGACATAACTAATATAACCGTACTAATGAAAATTACCACTAATAAACCAAATTTGACATCAAAACTAATGTAATGAACCACAATATAGAGGGGGAATGTGCCCATATTTAGGGCTTAACAGAAGTAAACAATATATATAAATAATCATGATACCTAATAAGTAGAATTGACTAATACATAATTGCATGATGCATAATTATATGAATTGATTGCATATTAGTCATATAATAAGAATAATCAAGAGCATATCGTAATATAGGCTACTGTATATGTTATTAGTACATAATTGAGAATTACCACTACTAGCCACATGGGTAACATTGACATATGCAATATTACTAGTCACTTAGGTGCATATTGTATGATTCTTGAGCATATTAAACACTACCCAAGTATAATGTAACTTCAAGCGAATTTTCCTGAAAGATGGAAGAATGTAACAACCAAAAATTAATATTAATTTAACTATAAATAAAAACATAGGAAGACTAAATTAAATAGTAAAATAGTAAATAAGTAAATTTAATATTTAATTAGGTTAAATTTAATATTAAAAAAATACTTGTTACCAACAATAATAGGATAAATATGACCAATAATATTAAAATAATATATAAATAAATAAATAAAAGAAAATTTGTTAATTAAAAATAATAAGATATCTTGGTTTAATACTAAATAAAAGTGAGAAAAACTGTTAAAAAACTAAAAGGATTGGAGGAGAAGGGCATTCATTATTCTTAGATTTTTAGTGTCTCACTAAGGGGTTGGTTAGGTGGATATCCATCCCCCCACACGTTGTTTTCTCTAATTTCTTATAGATATTGAGAGGTAAAGTCTTCAACAATTCATTGGATTATATGTATGTTTTCTTCTTGTTTTTTTATCGATGCAATGTTTTAGATTTTTTTTCTTATGAAAAAAATGATTCTAATTAATTGTATGATATACTAGTTTTCCTAGTAAATTTTGTTCTTATGGCCATTGGAACCTTACGGAACCGAACCGTGAGTAAATAAGATGGGATTTTTTAGCCTTAAGGATTACTTCCTCTTCAATTTGTGGGGGTTTTGAGGCCACATCCTTACCTATAGTGGGGAGGAGGGATTTAAGGAACCAGTCTAAGAAGATATGGCCATCAAGCTTAATCTTACAAAGACTTCTTAGTCATTCCCACTCATGTATATGATCAATAATATGGGTGGATGAGTTTTGATGGAATAACAATGGGATATCTACTCCCTCATCGTAACGAACAAGTAACTAGAAAAACATCAAGAAAGTGGCTTCTAGGGATAAAGCATTGGGGTGTACCCCATTGGGTTGCTTGATGTACCACTTGTCAATGATGGAAATCAAGGACCTCTGTAACAATGTAACTGGAATAATTTATGATGTTATTGGAGGACCACCACAAATAAATGGACATAATATGGTTCGAAGGGTCCTCGTCTAGTTTCCCTTCAAAATTAGGGATTTTCGAGGAGAGTTTAGTGGGAATTTGAGGGCATGAAGGATCATGTCAGATGGGATCATTGGTTACTATCTCCAAATTAGGAAGGTTGATATTAACCATGAATGGAAGAATCATAGTAGGGAATTAGGTAGAGAGGCCAACAATGGTGTCGGCATTGGATCAGTAGGTGGAACTACCACCAATGATTCCTCCACTAGAAAGAGGAACATTTCTGCCACTTAAAATGAGGATACCACTGGAGACGAGAATATTATTGGCCATGGTGCTAGAAAAATGATGAGACGAGGGAGATATGGGCTGAGAGGAACATGGATTTGATGACTCTTATGAATAATAGGAAGAGCATGAGGAGTGTCTAATAGGGACATGCCTAGGTGGAATGATAGATTTTCCTAAGAATCTATATGAAGGGGGACAACCCCAAAGTCTCCTCAAGATAATGGGATATCAATGGGATCCAACGACATGAAAATGGGATCTCTACTCCCCCATCCTAACAAACAAGTAATTGGAAAAATGTCAAGAAAGTGGAGGCTAGGGATACAGAATTGGAGTGTACCCCATGGGGTTGCTTGATGTACGACTTAGCAATGACGATAGTCAAATTCCTATGAAATAAATGTAACTAAATGGAATCATCTACGATGTTGTTGGAGGAGCACCAAAAATGAAAGGACATAACATGGTTCTAGGGGTCCTCGCCTACTTTCCCTTCAAACTTAGGGATGTTCAAGGATATTTTAGTGGGAATTTGAGGCCATGAAGGATCATGTCAGATGCTATCATTGGTTAGCCTCATCAAATTGGGAAGATTGAGACTAACCATGAATAGATGAATCACAATAGGGAATGAGGTGGAGAGTCCAATAGTGGTGTTGGCATTACCTCAGCCAGTGGAACCACCACCAAATATTTCTCCGCCATAAAGAGGGACATTTTTCCACTTAAAATTAGGATACTACTAGAAATGGGAATATTACCTTCCTTGGTTCTAGAAAAAGGGTGAGATGAGGGAGATATGGGCTAAGAGGAATCTGAATCTGATGACTCTAATGAATAATCGGGAGAGGATGAGGAGTGTCTAATAGGGACATTCCTAGGTGTACCAATAGATTGGCCTAAGAATTTGTACAAAGGGGAACGACCCCAAAGTCTTCGAGAATACATCGAGGGAGCTATGGTGACATGATCCAAGGTAATCAATCCAAGAATGCAGGTCTAAAAGAAGGCTAATATAATAAATGGTCCAATCAATAATAACAACTCTATAAATGGTGCTAAATAAAATAACAAGTGCAACTTGGGTGCAACAAGTGATCTAATCTAGTCAAAGTAAAGAAAAATGAAAAGCACACTCTATAAAGCGAAAATACACAATAGTCCTATAAGGTGAACTACAACATGAAAATGTAATAAAAAAATATTCCTCAAATATTTTCAGGCAATGGGGGTCTCAAGTTCACTGTGAAAAAGAAGTAGAAATATGAACAAGGGTCTTCCAAACACCAAACTCGGATAGGTGTCTCAAGCCCTACCAAGCCAATTAGAGGAGATCGAAAGGAACAGTTTTAAAGAATCCATGTTCACTCTTATTTGCTCCAGGTACCCCCCCCCAACCTGTGAGGGTCACCTCTAGGTATAATGCCTAATGAAATGGTCACTATGGTACCTCATTCTTAGACACATTCAACATGTTTACACCAACTCCAGCCTGAAAGAAGCAATCCAGATGATCTTTGGTATCTGAAAGGGAAACATGCCCCAATCATCCCTCTTGTTTTGGTATTTCCACATACCATCTTGAGAGGATGGGACTACCAATAAACTAGTCGTGATAGTGTTTGACAATACTAGAATATTTTGGTTCCCTAAATAGTCAATCACTATGTCTCACATGTATAGTGACGAGGGGAATTATTTGTATGCCTATCCCCAATGTCCGAACCGAGATACAAAATTATTTTGGTTTTCAATTGAGGAATTTAATGTGTTTATATTATGGTTGATTTTAGGCTCCACTTGGGGTCATGAACCAAGTGATGTTTTTAATTAAGGTGTGAAAGTGTGTGCAAACATCAAATGTAAATGATGTTACAATGATGAAATGAGAGACAAGATAATTTCAATATATAGAACTAAATAATGTTTTTTCTAGGAATAGGTGGTTGATTTAACCATGCTTGCTATGCTTCCTCTCCAAGTTGTGCTCATTTAATAACATTCCCTTGATTTTACATTATAGCAAGGGTGTAATGGTAGATGATAGATAGGCCGCTTTTCATCAAAATTCTAATTGTAAAATTATTGAAAATTACATCGATAATATTAGTAACACAATGCATTTAACACGTGCAAACATTATAACAAACATTTATTAGAAGCATGGAATTTTTTTTTTTTTTTTTTCGTGATAATAAACTTGCAGCTGACGAATTTTTAAAACAAACGTCGAATTAAGCAATACATTTCCATTAGTTACATTGAAATTCCAAAAATACAATTACTCAATGATCTTTTCTTATGCCCCAAGGGCATATTTAAAGGTATGCCCAATGCAAAGAATTGTTTAAGAGTAGTTGGTGGTCTATGGAAGTTATAATTTATTAACAATTTGTCAGCAAGAGAAAAGCTGCATATTGCATGCAGAACAAAAAAATTAAATGTCTTATTTTTCCTAAATAACTCTTTGTCATTAGAATGTTCCTCAAATGAACAATTTGCACTAAATAATGAGGACCTACAACTATTTATATAACCTGTAATGTTCACATGAATTTTTGGATGACCATCAATATATAACAAGTTTTTCATGTTAAAGTTTCCACAAGCATAATCATTCATGCACATCCTATACATGGAATGATATATTTGTATTTAACAATATTTAAGTAATAAGGCTGACTATAAAGATGGACATAAAATGTCGTATGTGATACTAATTGTTTGGGAGGAACATATACATGTGAAAGGATGACACAACCCAAGATTTGCAACATATATATTAGAATTGGAAATCATATAACTATTACCAAAAAAGGACAATTTGGTTCCAACATTAGGCATAGGCATGGAAGATGGACACACACCATACAAAGTGTGTTTGTAACAGGTTTGGTATTTACTTTGCATATGGATAGGAAGAGGTAATTCATTGCTACCCTCCAACACTTGAACCGACCTTGGTGTGTAATTGGACATTTTTTCTTTCAGCTCATACAACTTTTTGGATCTCTTAGTAGAGATGAGGAGACAGGTTTATCAATTTAGGATGAAACTTAGTTTATATTGCTTCCAACCTCTCAAAAAATGAGCATATGGAAGTGTTCCTACGTGTGTTTTCTATATTAGCTATTGGATGCTTGACTGCAGTGGGAGGTATTAGATTGTCAACTTTGGGTAGTCAATCATTAATATAATGGGACAATGTGACACGTTGAGGGTTCTCCAACTCTTTACATTTTGAAAAAAAACATGTTATTAGTGTGTCATAAAAGATATCCAATTCACGGTGTAGTACAATAGAGCTAGGTTGGTTACTGGAAGATGTCTTGCTATAATTAAAAGGGTAAAGTGGTTTCCCATTTTCATCAAACATCTGCATGCGGTATCTTACTCACGATAAGAGCTTGTGAAATGTTTGCATTGGTGGGATATCTTGAGCATGTGAACTCAATCATGAATCATGGTCTTGCAAAATTTAATCAACAATTACTCATCAAATGCACATGCATAACTAACATAAATTGAATTAGATAAATGAATCATATATAAAATATGGATTTACTGCAAATGATTGAGGAGAACCTGAACAAATTGCAATGATATGGAATGAGTTGGAATATAAAGAATTTTCCATTTGATATTATAAATTTTTCTTCCCTGTATTTCAGCCAAAAACTATAATCAATATGTGAATAATTTCTTAAAAGAAATTTTGGAAAGCATAGAATAATCTAAATTCAAACCAAAATTTGAAGGTCCTTTAAAAGTTATCAATGTGTTGTATTCTGATTTTACACATTGGTGCTCCTAAATATATTAAACGGACCAAAGTGCTAAACAATTATACACACTGAAAAGTGACCTATGTTTCTTCCTCCACAAAGCAAAACCTCCAAAAAAATTAATTGCAGAGGTTTGTATTTTCATTTTCTATTAATTTCCTAATTAATGTGTTCTGACATGAAATCACACCAGTGCACTTTACAATATATAGCGCACTAGTAACAACAAGGTTAAAAAAAACATTGTATGCATTTATCATTAATGTGTTGTAATATACAATGAAAAATGAATGGGGATTTTATTTTTCTAAATGTGTTATAAGATAAAACGCTAATATATAGTTCATTATTTTTCTATAATTTAGAGGGGAGACGTGTACAAGAGAGATTTACCAACAATGAATTTGGAGTGGGTGGAATTCTTTGGAGAGAAAATTTTGTAAGTGATTACCATGGGTCACATAAAAGTATACATAGAAGAAATTATGGATATGTGAGTTCATTATATTGATCATTTCAATATATTGATCATTTCAATATTTCCCCTATTTGATTAAAACAATTTTTATTACACTATAAAAAAATAAAATATTTTCATGTAGTTACCTCCGCTATTGGAAGGAAGCCCTAGCTTTCTCATTCTTTCTCTTAATTCCCTCTTAATATTTCACAATAATACTTTTTTCTTTTAAGTAATATATTTTTGTAGGGTTTCTTTAATTACAAATGGGACCTTTGGTATCCATTGCAATGGGACTACTCATTGCATTGGATCCCAAACCCTGTCGCTATCAAAAAAAATTTAAATGCTTTTGCGGTTAGCGGTGCTCACCCTACAGTATTGTCAAACTATTTCATATGTTCTTGTAAAGTGCACCACTAGGTTTAAAATTTAAATATCATTTTTTTTAATACTAAAACGCCATGTTATCGATTTATTCCTAGTCTCAACAATCCGCAATAAACTATATTAAAGCATCAGTGCATATATTATTTTACAAAGAACCAGGTAAATAAAACTAATTATAAAAACATTTGCAAATTTGTATCAACACGTTAATCATACATTGGATACGTATATATATTTAAAACACACCAATGCACATACTTTTCTATATGCATCACTAATGTATTTTATAAAAATATTTCATAATTTCTATATTTGATAATTCTTGGATTTTTTATATAGAAGATGGTTGATAGAAGTTCAACGAAAACAACTTATTGCAGTGAGCATGACAGTAGTTCATCCCAATAAGAGAAGAGGGCATGTTATTTAAGTTTGATTAATTTTTTTTTATATATTTGAGTAATTTTCCTGTTTAAATTAATGGTGTGTATTGGTTAATGTGTGTCGAGCAGAGCGTAAACTTGAAGAAACTTGATAATATTATTCACAATTTGAGTGCAAAAGAGCATTGAAACTTTATGGAAATGTTGCAAATAGAGGAACTAGGTGGATCAAACAGTAACCAACATGAAATTTTTCTTTGGTTTTTTACTAAAAAATGATCGTGCAACATTGATTGCTAACATGTTTTAAACACTTTATTTCACATTTTTTTAATGTTTTGAAGGGGCTGATAACGAGGGAACATAATCTCGTTCTAAGAAAATAAAAATTATGAAGGATGCAAATTACAATGACTTGGTCATTAGTTCATCTAGAGTGTTGCTAGAATTTAACTAGAGGGGGGAATTGTTTTACAAAACTATGAGGGATTTAGGGGATAGAACATAATATAGATGTGCTTTCCAATTATTGTACAAAAATCAATCCAATGAAGCCAAGAATCATGTTATATAAACTATAGAAAGTGCTTCTAGAGAAATGGTCAATGAAACCCATGAGACTCACAATAGAAAAAACTTACAACAATAAAAAAGAATCATATAACATGTATTAATACTAAACATGTTTTTCTATAATATGTCCCATAAATTACCAAATTAGTTTTTTTGCTATATTTAATTTCTTGTCAATTTAAAAATAAACTGTTATGTTTTTTTTTGAAGAAGATTATGAAAATTACAGAGGACAAACAAGGGTATACACAAAACATGCCAATAGGGATGTCCAAAAAAGTGTACAAAAAGATGGAAAAAGAAATAAACATAATTGCATCGCAGAAGGATCCATCCCAACATCAACATGCATTAGAGATATTTAATCATTGATTGATTGTTTTATGTACATTGAATTTAATTATCACTTGAAATACTAATTTTCAATTGTTTGTTGTTTAAAATAAAACAAAATGACACTTATTCAACATATAAGACAAGATGACAATGAAGAAAAGGGTTGATCGCAAAGTTTGTGATTTACTTTTACAACCTTACTTAAAGATGTATATTTGTTGTGATATTTATATTTAAATAATTAATTTACACTCATCCATGGATGCATTCTAATAAGTTTTAACATACAAATAATATCCATATGAAGAATTGGTCGACATTGGATCAAGGGTTAATTGAACATTTTGTAAGTAGTTATGTTGTTTAAATTCCCTCATTTCATAATTAATGGAACAACAAAAAACCTTTATATTAATTATATGTATGCTTTATAATGGTGTATTAACCATGCAAGAAAAAAATATGGAGTGGAGCCAATGAAATACATTTTTAGAAAAGGTATGGAACAAGGCTTTAAAAGAATGTGTATTATTTATGAAACACTTGTTGTCGTGGTACATTTTTTAATTTATTCAATCATGTATATTCTACTATATAAGTGTAGATATACTTATTATACTTTTGTTTTCATATTTGTAGATGGGACATGAAGATGAGGAACGTCAAAAACAAGTCAATTGAAACAAAATATTATGTTAAATAACTCAAGTACAATATTTCGTAGCAGTGAAAGCATGCCACTTGAGCGATGATAACAGTTAAAGTAATGAATGACAATCAATATACTTGAATGTTATTGCAATTTGTATGTTTTGGAATACTAGTCTATGAAAATCAAGGATTTTGTTTAATGTACTCGACATATTTCCCTAGATGAGGGCATGTTACCAATAAGTGTAACAATTACATATTGACATTTTGTTTCAGGTGTTGGACATACTGTCCATATTGGATGTAGTAGGTTACCAATAAATGTAACAATTAGTTATGGGCTGCATTTTTATTATTGTGGACCTTTACGTTGCCAATTTTGTATGATGATGAGTTTCTTATTCATATATAATAAAATGGGTTTCTTATTTTATTGCATTGTATAATGTTGTAAAATGTTGCATTGTTGATTAATTAATATACAAATTATTTACATTGTTACAAATAACAGAGGTGTAATGCATTGAATAATGCATTAATGCAATCATTTTATCAAAATGAAAAAATTCAAATATAGAAATCACTATTATTATAAAAACATTTGATTTTGAAATGATTAATTGAAATTTATTTAAAAAAGAATTAATTAAAATATGTGCATATTGGTGCATTGTATTCTTTTGAACTCATTAAACAGTGCGTGCCATAAAAATATAAGTCGGTGCATTTTATACAAAATGCACTTGACCGGTGCCCATTATGTATATTACCACACCTATGCGATATATTTCGAAATTGCATGGTTACTTTAAATGACAAATCATATGATTATTTTTATCATTTCAAAATATAACGTTGCGTGTGAAAAGCATATGCATCAGTGCTTTATTTATAACAACATCACCAATGCTTTACATAATATACCCACCATCATTTCACCAAAAAAATGCTTAAAATTTAATGTCCCTTCGATGCACATGGTAATATAGGAACCAAGGGGTGTAACATGTATGTGCACCAGTGCTCTCTACATGATACAAGCACTGGTTCATTCAATATAATACATGCACTAGTGTGTTTTTATATATATAGGCACCAATATCTCACCCCAAAACTTTCAAAATTTCACATCCCTTGGTGCACATGTTAATATTGGCACGAGTGCCTTTGCATTTTAAATAAAAAATACCAATGCATAAAAAGTGTTATGGGAATTGGAATTCCAATAAACAAAAATATCAAACGAGTGAGCTATTTGAGTTATAGAACAATAACTTTGGAACCAGTGCACAATTAATATATAAGCACCGATGTGTTAATTTTTTTCTCACCAATGCAATTTTATTTTGAATGCACTAGTGTGTATTATGTATAGAGGCACCAAATAAAAAAACCTCCTCCGACCCAAAATTTGTAAGTTATAGAAAACATCCATTAAAACCACCCACTAAAACCTCCACTGTGATTGGCGGACTTTCCTTTTAAAATTTTTCCCAATCTTATAACACTAAAAACCTCCACTACATGGTGTTTTTCTTGTAGTGCAAATTCAAAATTCTACTATTAATATTCACTACATGTCTTATAAAGATCCTAATAACTTATCCCAAAATTAACAAAGTTCTATAAAACATAAGTAAGAAAGGTAGGTAGTGCAGGTTCCATGCTCCTAATGGGAATTCTTCATGTAACCTACAAAAGAGGATCCATAGGAGGTTTCGATTGTAGTTGTCATGAAAGAACTTTGCTCCATTGTATCTTCCTCTTTCGTAGCTTGTTGACAGTTATCAATTGAACCAATTAATGTAGTGGGAGAAGGAGTTTTTAAGAAGCAAGGGAATTATTCCAATTGTATATTTTTCACTTTAGCTTGTAGATATTTGATTTTTTATGGCTACATAGTGATTTTTTCATTTGTTGCTTCCATGCTCACTTCTAAAGGTATTGTTTTTGGATTGTAATTTCTCAATTTCCCTTAAAAGTGTCCAATTGATTTTGTACATTATGCGTGTCTTTTTCCACTCTTCCATCTTCTCCACTATATGAGCCATCATTTCTTACCCTTCAACAAGTAATCATTTACACCTACATAAAGAGTTATTGTATATTTCTTTTATACTAGTCATGGGTTCAAATAAGGAGACACAAAGTTCTGAAAGATATAGATAAATAATATATTGTATAGCAAGAAAAGAGGTGAAGCAGGTCTTAAACTAAGTGGGGGAGAAATTTGGGCTATAAAATACATGAGAAATCCCTATGAATAACACCAAAAAACTAACAAATGAATCCTAGTAGAGGCAAATCTTGCTACAAAACCAATGAGTAAAGACCAATAAAGACCAATGATAATGTAAAGCCAAACAAACAACCCTTGCTAATAACTAGGTATAAAAATAATTGTAGGGAAACATGAGTGATGCAAAATTTAAGGATAACCCAACTAAAGAGTTATGTACAACTATGAAATAGTAAACCAATAGAAAGGTCCACAAACCAAGAGGTTGTGGCACATAGATGTAATGTTTTCATTGGATGATATTCTGAATGATTTGCATAAAAAGGTTGTTTTGGATGATGTTGATGCCTTTGAAGTCAAGGGCCAACTTTGAAACCCATTTGGGTTTAGATCTAAAAATTCCACATAAGCATATGGAGGCATTGAAGGAAACAAAGTTGGAGAATACAAAGTTGAAGGTGCAGGTTCTCGGGGTGGGAACAAAGGTATGGCAGTGAACCAAAGGGAAAGGAAAGAAATGATATGGTACTGAAACAAAGTGGAAGGAGGGATAGAATGTTGAGTCTAATGCTTCTTGTATAGGGAAGAGCAATTTAATGCTCAAGTTGCAAGTTCACTAAGGAATAATGAGAAACTTAAGTTAAAGTTGTTGGCTTGCACAAAGCAAGTAAAGTTGTCAATGAGCCACAGAGTAAAGAAGAAACTAAGTATAATCCTGATGTTGACATGGATCTATCCAAATAAAGTTGGTATGTAGAGAATCGAGTTCAAAGAAATCCATGCAGATCCACCAAATGTATGCCTAGACTCAAATACATAGTGTAGTTGATTTTTAATTCTTGGATGTTTTTGCTCCAACGAGCATTAAATTTTCATGCTAGAATCTAAGTGTTTGTGCTCAAATATTAAAATATTATGGGGATTTGAAAACAAATTTGATGGATGCCTCCCAACTGGTCACAACATTTGGCTAACCATCATATGATTTCATTGCTTTATTGCACCTTAGATAAGATCTAATTTCTATTTGTTAGGGTTCACGATAATATTGAATGTTTGTGCAACAAAAATCAAATGGGAAATTTTCTTGTTTGAATAGATAGAATGGGTGTATCTTTGGGCATCACCATTGGAGCTAGTGGGTTTAATTTTCAAGGCTCTAGTGGATGTGAAATTTCTTAATTTTTCAATTTTAAGAACCTATTTTTTTCAATTTAGTTTATTAGCATTAAAACGTGACACATCTACCTAGGCACCACATTACTCTCAGAGCACTGAATGTATTGATGTTTGGATTGCATAGTAGTGTCATGGTAGGTTTTGCACACAACAAGTTGTTGATGTTAAGGGAATAAGGATTCATCAATGGGCCTCTTTGAGTTATACAAAAGGAATGAAGTGGGATCCATATTTTGTTAGACTCAGTAATTCTATATTTGTCCCTTCTACTCTTGAGGTGGCTATCTTCAAGTATGAAAAATATTATTATCCTTCAATTTCCTTCAAATTCCTTCACAAAGAATGGTGTGGCAAAGGTTTGAGTGAAGAATTTTGGGGGATTTTTTCTAATACGTAGGCTTTTTTTTAATGCATGCATTGCAATTAGTTCATCTCAAAATTTGCACAAAGTAGCATGTCAAAGGAAGGCCTCCTCACCTCTTTCTATTTTGTTATATATACTATAACTTGTAATTTAATTGATTGAGTGGCTTGTTTTCCAGGTTATTGGTAACTTTCTTTCACTTGCTCTATTGAAAAATAAAACGGTGAATGCTCGGTATCTTGAATCCATTGATTTTCTCTTTAAACAAGGCATGAAACAACTACATGCAATATTCTTGAGTGTATATCTTTTTACTCTTTTGGATGTTTATGTTCTCATTATGATTTCAGGAAGGAAAAATATTAGGCATGACATTGTTGTTCATTGTATTTACCGGAAGCATGACTATGGGAACAATTTTAGGATTCTTTTCAAGTAAACAATGTTGTACAAAAGCAAGCCTTGTTGCCCAAACTACTAATAGTTAACATTTTTCTATTGGAGTTTCACTGAAGGAAACCTTTATTCCTCTACATGATAAAATGATGTTATTGTTGATCCCTATGTTTGTCTATTAGGTTATTTAGACACTTAGGAGTTAGTTAAGATCAACTTATTATAATATATATGTTAGTAAAAGTGTGTTTCTTTAGTATGCATTAGTATGTATTTGTAAATATCTAATCTGACAGTCATGATATGTTCTAGACATAGAGTGATCTGATGCTTGAACGTCTCTTAGATCATAAATGCCTTTGATCCATGGCTTAACACCCGATTGGTCCATGATATCTATTTAAATAGGATGGAGGGTCACTTGTTAGTTGATCGATTATGAGAAGCTCATTTATAACTTTCTTTCTTTTGCATAATAAACTTCCTGAAGTAGTTATTTGGATGGGGTTGTGGAGTGTTTCCCTTTCAAGGTATTAAACCACGTGAAAACATTGGTGTGTTGATATGTGATCTGTTTGTGTGAGAGCCTTCTATAGGTGTTTGGTCTTTTGGAATTATCCCGTGTAGTCGAACATGGTATCAGAGCCTTTATGAAAAGCTGCTTACGTGGGTGATCTAGATCTTGAATCGGTATTGTCGAAGTTGTGAAATGGTTTTTGGTTCTGAAATTTCTGTGCATTTTTCAGTTGTGAGAGGTTTTTCATTGCATCTAGAGGGCCATGTCCAATGGTTAATAATTTTTGTTTCATCAAAAAAGGATTCTGTTTTCCCAAGATACTTGCATTTCATTATATCTAGAGGTATATTGTTACAATGACTTCTTTTAATTAAAATATTTTTCTCATTTTTTTTTTCTCAGGTTGCTACCTTCTCTTTCTATGTATTCTCTTTTCCCTACACCTTGTGCAATGTCAGCAAATCAGAAACAAAAGAAAAAGGGTTTCCTTTACTGCTTATGCTCTTTGCCATGGAATTCGTGCGACCACGGAAAATAAGAAACAATGAGAAGACATATACAGTCTGAGAAAGCTAACGAGGTCTAACCCCAAATTCAAGGCATATTACTTTTTTTTGTTTTTGTTTTGGTTTATGTGAAGTGATTTTTAGGAAACGGGTCTTTTTCTGGTAAGCCCAAAGTTCAAGACAAAAGAGTAAAAAAAAACCCTTCCTCCTTTCCATATTTTACGTACCTTTTAATATTAGCTCGCTTGGTTAAAAGTTTATCTATTTAATAAGAGTTCTTGAGTTCAAGTCTTCTTGTTAGTTACTTTTCTTAAATTGCATGTAATTTCTATTTTTAAGTTACTTTATTGTAAAAATGCATCTCCCTTAAATTATAAAAGTTAGTCACTTAAAGTCTTTTAGTTTTTTGTATGCAATATTTAAAGTAACATTATTGTAAAAGTGAAAATCCACTTATTTTACAAAAGTTGTTCACATAAAGAAAATATTATTGTAAAGTGATTTTAAAAGGTCAAGCCTGGGAAGAGGCGGGTATTGTTTTCTAGTTGGATCAAGCCTTTGACTTCCTCGTATCTGTTTGGGTCACCTGCAACTACTTTTTCAATCATTCCTAACTGCCTCATCCAGAGTCAGTTTTCAATGTCATTTTTTTAAACAACATGGTTTTTCGAGTTATTTTCATCCAAACCATTGGTTTCTATTTTTAAGACCTTCATTTTATAGTATGTATGCCCCATGTGATATTATACTTACTATTTCCAACTATTTCTCATGGAAATCTCGTATGAAGGATGTCCTACGAAGTAGGGGACTTTACTGAATTACCCGAGGGAAAGAAATAGATCCCACTGATGAGGATAAGAAAATAAAATGGGCCAATAAATGCGATGAATCCATTGGATTGACTAGGATGTCAATCTCTATTTATTTCTGATTCCACATATTTGGAATTGATGAACCAGATCAAGCTTGGGAAAAAATGGAATTTGTGTTTGGTAGACACAATGATTTTCGAGGCCACCATCTAGAAAATGAGTTTATTTCCTTAAATCCAAATGATTTTTTTTTGTTCAAGATTATCTATCTAAGTAATAAACTCTTTGACTCTTATGTGAAAAATTAAAACTTAAAAGAGAAGACAAGCAATGCATTTATCATATTCTTTCCAAACTTGGGCATTCATATTTTGTTTTTGTATCTACATTTTAATCCATGAAAGAATCCTTGGATCCAACTAGCTATAAAGAGCCTACTCTTGAATCCGTTTGTGATTCTTTGATTAGAAAGCAGGATAATCTCATACATCTTGGAATGATTAGCAATGTAGATACATCTGGAAAAGCCTTGCTAGCACAATATAAAGAGAAGCCAAGCATCCCAAGAAGAAAAATCACCGCAATAATAAGACAAACAAGGGTCCCAAAGCCTCTCAGCCAACCTATTCTTCAAAAAATGGCAAAGGAAACAAACCAAAAGGTAAGAAGACTGAGCATCATTGAAACTTTTGTGGGAAATATAATCATGATGAATCTAAATGTTTCAAGAAGATGGAATCCTTGGAAGCAACAATGAAGAAGCACCACATCAGCCTTGATTCGTCTTCACAATATTCATCTCATGGACATGCACTTTGTGCGTTTGGTTTTTCCTATAATGCATCTTCTTCTACTACTTTGAATGAGTGGCTCATTGATTTTGGAGTATCTTATCATATGGATAAGGATAAAGCCATATTTTCTACTATGCATGAATGTAACACCAAACAAATATTTGTTGGTGATGATAGATCTCTTAGTGTTGTAGGATCTGGAACATTTCCAGTAGAGCATGGAAATTTTGGTGATGTACCATTTGTTCCAAGAATTTCCTGGAATTTGTTGTCAGTATATGAAACCACTCATTCTGGTGAAGGTAAAACTATAATGTTTACACCTCACCAAGTTGTAATAAATTATTTTAAAGATCGTAAGCATGTCCTAGACTCTAGATTTGTTGATGATATTACTAGGTTGTACACGTTTAACAACTTTGGGTCATCACCTCTTACCTCAGTTTTTGTTGCTCATAGTGATGAATTGAGAAAACTTTGGCATGAGTAATTTGGTTATTTAAATTATCACTCATTGCAACAACTATGTAAAGAAAATACGATGATAGGTCTTCCGATGGTACCTTGCAGGGATGGTGTTTGTTCCAGTTGTGTACCGGGAAAACATCATCGGGACAATTTTGACAAATGTGCCTCTTGTCATGCCTCAACCCCCTTGGAGCTTGTGCATAGTGACTTGTGTGGTCCTCTTCCATTTGATTCATTTTCTGGATTCAAATATTTCTTAAGTTTCATTGACGATTACTCTAGACTCACTTAGGTTTATTTCCTAAAACTTAAGAGCAAAGTATTTAACATGTTCTTATCCTACAAGGACCTTGTTGAAAAACAATATGGTCATCAAATTCTTAAGTTAAGATCTGATAAATGGGGATAATATGTTAACAATAAGTTCACTACTTTCTACACTAAACACAGAATCCAACAACAACGCACTGCTCCATATACACGACATCAAAATGGTGAAGCGGAATGAAAGAGCCACACTTTAAAACAAATAGATAATTGTATGCTTCAAGCTAAGGGACTAAGTCTTCAATTTTGGGATGAAGCCATAAATTGTGCAAATTAAATAGTTAATCACACCCCAACTAAAGCTTTACAATATATCACACCAGAAGAATCATGTAGTAAAATTAAACCAGATGTAAGTCACTTCCGTGTGTTTGGTAGTGAAGCATGCCCGATCATATTTTGGATGAAAAATGAAAAGGATTGCAACCTAAAAGTGAAAAGTGCATATTTGTTGGATATTATGAAAATGTAAAAGGTTATAGACTTCTTCAGCCACATTCTGATGATATGATTATTATAAGAGATGTTAAATTTGATGAAAATCTCCTGTCATGCGAGCGTAACTCGGCGTTTGTGCTATCTTTGGCCCACAAGCCTAATTCGATGCTTGTGACTTCTTCTAATCCCAACTTCCTTGACATCAGTCCAATTCCAGTTTCTGATGATGACAGTGAGGATGGAAATCCACCTGTGCCTGCTCATTTTCTTCCAATTTCACCAGTACAATTGCTTCCTCAATGGGTCCATTCAACATGTGAAGTAGCTGGTGATCTTTCCGATGATCCTAGAGATCAACGATGAACACATTCTTAGTTCCAGCAAGCCTCTTCTATTTTGTATCACGTTTATGAGAATCATGATCTAGAGAATTTTGCAAAAGCTTCAAGGAATCTATATTGGGAGGTAGCTATGGATGAAGAATATTGTTCCTTAACATTGAACGATACTTGGGAACTTGTCCCTCTTCGGAAAAGAAAAAAACTTGTCATATGTAAACGAGTCTACAAAACTAAGTATGCCTCATATGGAAGTATTGAAAGGCTTAAGGAAAGGTTAGTTTCCAAAGGATTTCCCAAGTTGAAGGAATTGACAACAATGAAACCTTTGCCCCTATTTCCAAAATGAACTCCATCTTCCTTATTCTTTCCCTTGCAGCATTACATAAATGGGAGGTCCATCAAATGGATGTCAAGTCTACATTTTTACGTGGTGATTTGCAAGAGGAAATTTACATGGAACAAAATCCCAGCTATGTTTAGAATGACTCTATCCTTGTCTTTCGCCTTAAAAAATCCTTATATGGCCTTCAGCAATCCCCTCGAACGTGGTATGACAAAATGGATAGATGTCACCTTGACACAAGTTTTTCTAGATGTCATTCTGACCCTAATGTCTATACCAATAAAGTAGGAACCAATATCATAATCCTTGTTCTTTATGTTGATGATATTATTCTTACTGGTAGTGACCCTAAGCTTTTAACCCATGTGAAATCCAGTCTTAAGAAAAAGTTTGAAATCACAGACTAGGAAATTTGTATTATTTTCTTGGCCTCCAAGTCTTGCAAATCAAGGAAGGAACCTTTCTTTCTCAGTCTAAGTATTCTTGTGACCATCTTCATCACTTTCACATGGATCATTGTAAACCAACCCAATCTCCCTTCCACTCTAGAGACAAAATTTCTACCACTTGCACTTCACCTGAAGTTGATGCCACCCTATATCACTAGCTTGTTGGTAGTCTCTTATACTTGACTCATACTCATCCTAATGTTTCTTTTGTCGTTGGTTTTGTTTCCTGCTATATGAAAATGCCCCATGATATTCATTGGAAAACAACAAAATGAATAATTCAATATATTCATAGTACAATTTAGTTTGGTATTCATTACAGTTTAGGGGGGACTCCTTTGTTGGTTGGTTTCAGTGAGTCAGATTGGGTCGGTGATCCTGATGCTCATAAGTCTACTGAAGGTTATGTTTTCAATTTGGGTTCTATACCTATCCCTTGGGATTGTAAGAAACAACAAGCTCTTGCTCTCTCTTCAACAGAAGCAAACTATCGTGCAACCGTTAATTCTAGTCAAGAATATTTATGGCTTCGAAAGATCCTTTTAAAGTTTGGGTTCCAGTAGTAGAATTTAAATCCCCTTTGGTGTGACAATAAAAGTGTCATCAACCTCGCCAAAGATCTAATTCAACAACAATGCAGTAAACACATTGAGCTACATATGCACTTCATAAGAAAGCTTGTTCATGATCGCGTTCTTTGTGCTCTCTTGACCTACAAATAATCAAGTTATAGACATTAGGAGTTCAAGAACTTGTCATTAAGGGAGGATAGGCTCTAATGCCTCCTTGCTTCTTCTAATAGTGTCACTTTTTTAAATCATTCAATCCTATACCAATTTGTTCTTCAGGGGGGTTGTTAGGATATTTAGACACTTTGGATTTAGTTAAGATCAAGTTGTTATAATATATCTGTTAGGAAAAGTGTGTTTCTTTAGTATGAATTTGTAATATCTAATCTGACGGTAATGATATGTTCTAGACATAGAGTGATCGAACGGTTCAACTTATCTTATATCATAACTACCTTTGATCTGTGGCTTAACACCTTATTGGTCCATTATATATATTTAAAGAGCATGGAGGGTCACTTACTAGTTGATTGATTATGAGAAGCTCATTTGTAACTTTCTTTATTTTGCATAATAAACTGCCTCAAGTATCTATTTAGTTGGGTCCATGGAGTGTTTTCCTTTTGAGGGTTTAAACCATATGAAAAAATTAGTGTGTTGATCTGTGATCTATTTGTGTGAGCAGATGCTCTAGGTGTTCAGTCTTTTGGACTTATCTTGTGTAGTCGAATATTGTCTATTCAGGCCTTGAACAAGAATTTGTTTTGTATATATATTTTTAGAATCGTTAAGAGTAGTGAAGAAGGGAGAACGTTTCTACAAGGATTTATATTCTCCCACTTATTTTCTTCCAAATTGAGTTCATTACCTTCTGAAAATTTTCATTTGGTAATTTCAGTGTAGTTTGAGAATGATCATACTAGCAGTTCAAGCCCAACACTAAGTAAAACTGAGGGCCTTGCCTTTGGCTAGTGGGGCTACTCCTCTAGCGCAAGGCGGGTTGGTCGAACCATATTTATTAACAATAAACAAGACATACACGACATTCACACAGACTTGGTGTAAACAGGATACCAGAAGCTGGATTCTATTACTTCAATCAAATTAACTGTTACAATGAAAAATGAAAGAAATGTAAAACAACTAAAAAAATCATCCTCATCCTGATAGAATATACAGAAGTAAATGGTGTGTTCTCTCTATGTACGATATTCTCCATCTCATGACCTCTACTGAATGCAAGAGCTCACTGAGCTATGGATGAACGATCTATTGATCCTCTACTGAATCCCCCTTCTCGTTGTTCCTTCGCATCACTCTTCTACTCTGTTGCTGCTTTTCCTGAGGTCACTCTGTCCCCCAAGATACGCTTCCTCTATCTGCAGAATCTTCCCCGATCCTACAGAACTACATTTGTCAGCTCCCTCTGACCATGCTGCACAACCTCTTCTTGTGGTAACATTTGTCCTGATCCTCAACCACCTGCATAACTGCTCATAACTTCCTCAACAAACCCAAACAACTGTTAAGTACTCCTCTTTGAATTATGTGCCTCTGACTCTGTGACAGTTTTTGGCCCATACCTCAACCATACCATACTTTGTCAGCTTCGCCAATCTTCCATGGCTGGCCAGTCAGCCCCATCCTCCACACTTGGCTTCCCCCGCAAACTTGTCACTATCGTTGTTCAACAACCTATTGACACTCGACCCTTTCGCTGATTTTGGTTGTCTGTCGACCTTTGACTTGTAGACTCTCGACCTCTGCTCATGTCGACCATGTATCGAAACCTTCTTCTTGATTTCTTAGATTCAAATTGCCAGTATTCACTTCCGCACCAGTGGTCGTTGGAACTCCCTCTGGTCGGCCTTCTTCCTGTTGATCAACTTCAGTTGTTCCACCTAGGCCCTGATGCTCCTGCATCAGACTCCCCAAGTGAAAAAGAACTCGGCTACTCCATCAATATCCTAAATTCCTCCTCAGAAATCCATGTCGCCTCCTGCAACTCACTATCTCTCCATTAGACCAAATACTCTTTCTTTCGCGAACTTCACGTGTGTTTGAATTCGCGTTCTTATAGTACATCAACGACTTCTTCTTTGTCTTTTCAACCTGGAATCTGCACCATCTAGTTGATGGTCGACACTTCCACGCTGTTGCTGGTTGAACCTTCTTCAAATTTGTATAGATCTAAGAAATTGAACGTGGTTGAAATGCTCAAGTCTTTCGGCAGCTCCAACAAATGAGCATTGTCCGAAATCCTTTATAGAATCTTACACAGTCCAATATTCTTCGGCTTCAGCTTGTTATATGTTCCTGTTGGAAATATCTCCTTCCGCAAGTGTGCATAGGCTAAGTATCCTTCGTTGAACGATTGTAGCCTCTTCTTTATGTTGGCTCTCAATTTGTATTACGTGTTTCTCTTTTCTATGCGCTTTTGCACATCTTCATGCACTTCTTTTATATTCTTTGCGAATGATTTCGGATCCTCACTTTTCCTTATTTGTGTCGGAATATTGACCAAATCTACCACTCCATGTGGGCTCCATCATTGAACAATCTAAAACGGGATCATACCTATTGACCAATTCACATAATTGTTGTACGCGAAATCTGCATGTGCCAACATGTTCTCCCACTAATTAGGTCTATCGGTCGTCAAACGTATCAGAAGGTTTCCTAAACTTTTGTTCACCACCTCGGTCTATCAATCTATCTGTGGATGATATGTCGAGCTAAACTGCAACCTCGTGTCCATTTTCTTCCATAGGGTTCTCCAGGAATGTCCCATAAAAATGGTATCTCTATCCAATGTGATACTCTTTCGAAACCCATGCAATCTGACTATCTCCTTGAAGAATAGTACAACAATTCTTGTGGCATCACTTGTGTTCTAACATGGAATAAAGTGTGTCATCCTCGAAAATCTGTCGACTATAGCAAATATTGAGTCATTACCTTGATGCGTCTTCGGAAATCCTAACACAAAATCCATGCTTAGGTGCTCCCATGGGGTATTCGTCACTGGTAGTGGTGTATAAAACACCGTATTATGAATCCTTCCTTTTTCCAACTGGAAAACTCGACACTGTCGTACCCACTTTGTAATATCTGTCATCATTCCTCGCCAATAATACTTTTCTTCAACCAATGCCTTGGTCTTGTCGATGCCAAAATGACCTGCTAATCCACCACTCTGCAGTTTTTGGATTAGGTTCTCTCTTACGAATCATCTGGGAATACACAACTGTTGTCCCTTGAATAGTTATCCCTCTTGGATGAAATAATCGAAGTATGGAGTCCTTTCGACACTCCATGGTTCACTAAGTGGCTTCCATGCTTTCGCAAAATCCTCGTCGGTCCCATACTCTATCTTCACTGAATCTATTCCTGTTTCTTGAACTGTCATCGTGTTCAGCAATACAACCCTTCGACTTAGCGCGGCGGAAACCTTGTTCGACTTGCCTGCCATATGTTTCAAAATGAAGGTATATCCTTACAGGAATTCAACCGACTTCATGTACCTTTGCTTCAAATTCGACTGAGTATTCAGGTACAGTGCTTAGTGATTTGTGTAGAACACAAATTCCTTGAGAAACAAATAATGCCTCCACTTCTTCAACACTTGGAAAATATCATAGAATTATTGGTTGTAGACCTAATATTTCCTCTTCGCGTCATCCAACTTCTCACTGAAGAATGCAATTGGTCGGCCCTCCTGGATCAACACTGCTCCAATTTCCATTCCACTCACGTTGCAATCAACTTGGAAACCTTTGTCAAAATCTAGGAGCACTAACACTGGGCTCTGAGTGACCTTTTCCTTCAACTTGTCGAAATCTATTTGGGCAGATTTTGTCCACCTGAACTCCCCTTTTCTCATGCACTCTTTCAAAGGTGCACATATCTGACTGAATCCCCTGATGAAATTCCTGTAGAAACTAGAAAGTCCATGGAAACTTCATACTCCAGTCGTGCTTGTCGGTTCCGGCCAATCCAATATTGCCTTCACCTTCTCTAGGTCCAGTACTAACCCTTTATCCTGTTATCTTTTCATCACTTAATTCAATATGATCTAGGATATTAACTGTGAGAACAACATGTACAACATATCAAACACAAGAGACAACAGACACAAAGCATCTCAATGGGGAAAACCAGGAAGGTGAAAAACCCCGCAACTTCCTCAGAGATAGAATGAGCACCAATACAAATATAAAAAAGATCAAACCCCAAGAGATAGATAACTTCAACAGCTAATCCTCCTCCACATGTGCGCACTCCTCTCTCAACTATGCGAGTTGGATGAGTGAATGAATGAATAGAATGAGAGAGACACACTCTCTATTTATACAATGACTTGAATTGCCTTTTACTCTAACTGGGCCAACTTCCCAAGGAAGTCTAATAACTCATCCACATGCCATTGGGCCAACCCCACTAGGGTGGTCTAATAACCCTTTGACCCACACTGGGTCGACCCCTCTAAGGTGGTCTAATAACCCATCAAATATAAGTTACGACACTTACAATATACCTCATGACACTTGCAAATACAAATGACGACACTTCCAACCGAAGGAATAATACATCTCTGTTGGGGATACAATAAAGTACAAATGTAATACATACAATATACAAGTGAATATCTTCCATAGTTACACATAAATCAACACTCCCTCTTAACTAGGAAGGTATTCTCTTGACACAAGTCATCAATGCATATAGGCACAAGTCTTCAATTTTGGAGCTGGATCATTGTCACTGGATCACGGAGCATCATCGTCATTGTTGTTGTACTCTTCATCTCGATCACTAGTGCTATCTCTCAATTCTTCTCATCATAGGAATTTCTATAGAGCCAACCCTTTTTCATGCTGGATGTAGGCCTAGCCTCCTATAGGTCTTCATCATCTCTGCGAGCGGCCATCCTATGGAATCCTCAGGGATGATTACATGCATCAACAAAACCTCGAAAGAGAATCCCAGGACTGATTACGAGCTTACTACTCAACGTATCAGATCTCCCATAACTTTTGCATGTGACCTACACAAAACATTAAAAGAGTGTCTTGTGACCTACAAGACCTATAAAGAGCATTTGAGGACTTTTACATTCCTAGCACAACCTGTTTGGATCTCTAGGACTGATTACATGTGATCTCCACAAAACCTTAAAAGAGTGTCTCACCCTGCAAGATCTCTAAAGAGCATCCGAGGACTTTTACGTGCCTAGCACAACCTGTCCGGATCTCCAAGACTGATTACATGTGGTATCCACAAAACCTTAAAAGAGTTTCTTGCCCTGCAAGATCTCTAAAGAGAATTTGAGGACTTTTATGTGCTTAGCACAACCTGTCTGAATCTCTAGGACTGATTACATGTGGTCTCCACAAAACCTTAAAAGAGTGTCTTGCCTTGCATGATCCCTAAAGAGCATCCGAGGACTTTTACGTTCCTAGCACCACCTGTCTAGATCTCTAGGACTTATTACATGTGGTCTAACAAAACCTTAAAAGAGTGTCTTTCCCTACAAGATCTCTAAAGAGCATCTGAGGACTTTTACGTGCCTAGCACAACCTATCCGGATCTCTAGGACTGATTACATGCTACCCTTGCACAACCTGTCCACGGCCACATAGTATCATCCTGATACTCATGATCAACCTGATCATCCTCGCACTGAGCATCATCCTGGTGCTCATTATCATACTGATCATCATCATATAGTGCATCATCTTGATGCAAATGATCATCCTATTCATCATCATAGTATAGCATCGTCCTGATGCATATCATCATCACATGATCATCCTGATCATATACATAGCATCATTCTGATGCATGTCATCATCACATGATCATCCTAATAATATACATAGCATAATCATGATGCATATCATCATCACATGATCAACCTAATCACATACATATCATCATCCTGATGCATATCATCATCACATGATCAACCTAATCATATACATAGCAACATCCGGAGCATCATCTTGATGCTCATCACACAACACTTACATCCACATCCATGGGAGGGATCCTCCTACCACCATGCTTGGAATGGATCCTACAAATGTGTCCCATTACTTCCTCCTCGAAGTATCTTCTATCTAAATAACAACACCAAGCCTCTTTCTGAAGTACTCGAACTTCACTCTGGCTAGTGGTTGGGTCAACACATCTGCAATATGCTCATTTGTCGCAACATACAGGAGCTTCACTGCTCCTCTTTGCACCATATCCCTGATATAGTGATATTTGATCTCGATATGCTTCGACTTGTCATGGAACATTGGGTTCTATGACAACTTCACACAGCTCTGGTTGTCATAGAAGATACAAGTAGCATCCAACTGGAGACCAAATAAATCTGACAGTAGCTTCCTTAGCCATACTTCCATGCAATTGGTCGAACAAGCTGCAACATACTCTACTTCAGCTGTACTTAGTGCTACAGAGGATTTCTTCCTGATAAACCAAGAGATCACAGTTGATCCCATACTGAAGCAACACCCCGAAGTGCTCTACCTATCTACAGCACTTCCTGCCTAATCTGAATCAACATAACTGTTATCACTCAGATTTTACCCTTTATTTGTAGAAGGATAAACCCTAAGGAAACTATTTCAAAGCAATCTTTAGGAGGGAAATTATCCTTTTCCCTACCAGAGAGGGCTCTCTCAAAATATAATAAATGGCTAAAAATATATGAAAAATGATTGATTTTTTAAAATGAATGCTTGGTTGAAATGTAAACAAGAAACATTGGGCATGAATTCAAACTTAGGAATTATTGTACCATAAGATAAATAATAATAAAGATTTTCACAGAGGCAAGGTAGTTGTCATATTACAATCAAAGCTTTTTGCAGGATGTGATAAATCAAGGCATAAACATATGAATTCCAATTTATTTCAACGTTCATCTGAGCATAGAATACATAACATAATGGAAGTATAATGAAGAAGATAAACATGCACATATAAGAAGAGAGAAATAAAGACTATAATAATGATCAACATAGGAATATCTGATTCTGTAAAAGATATGTCATTCACTGTACGGCTTCCTTATTAAAACAATATATCAACTCGATACAAATTTCTTGTCTCTCAAAAAGTTTCCAACCCTTTCAAAAATGACTTTCATTGTCTTTTATACAAAACTTCTTTGCAGCAACCTAACTGCTTCTTTTAACTAAAAACTCAAATAACTTAACTAAACTTTCCAAATGTCACTTGACTCAAAATCATTAAAAATATTACAAATTTCTTTAAAATAAAAATATCTCTAAATTTACTTTTGATGTAGCATCCAATGGATACTTTTCAAGTACAGAGTGTGCTCTTCATTTTTCCAAATTTCTCCATGTTTGTCCACTGATCAGCAATTGGAAGATCGTAACTTGTCATTTCTTTCACCATAACTCTTATTTCAATATGATCTACAAGGGAAACCTGTGGAAGTCTTTCACCAATTGAAACCAACTTATTTAAAATCTCAAAGTCTTCTGCAATCTTTTCCATCAGAATGTTTCCTATAGGTAAGGAATTCAAATGATGAAATTTCACATGGTCCTTTCTTATATCAAACAATAATTTCTTATATTCATTTTGGGAAATAAAATCTTGATTTTCATCCAAGAATGAAGGTAAAAAGTTTTTGATCAATTTCTCAAGTTGTCCTTTGAATCCCACTACCTGTTTCTTCATGGCTCTAGCTTTGGCTTCAACATTCTCAATGTGCGCATGCTTTCATAAGATCCTTCTTTCCCATGTAATGACAGAAATCCTATTCTTAATACCCAAAATTCTCATGTCTTCTTTTGTTAAATTATTCAAAAAGGTAATTGCATTTTGTGCAGTTTCCTTGGGCTTCCTATTTACATTTTCTCTGACTGTAGTACATCTTGTTAAAGCATCTCTGATCACTTTCTCTTTCACTCTTATGAAATCTAAATAAGGTCTGAAAGTTTCAGCTTCTTTTATGACCAAATCCCACACCATGTGTTTACATTCTTGCATCGTCGCTTGTCCTATCACTTGGTGTGCTAGTTTTTTATTTGTTTCAATTAATTCTTTGTACTTATCTTGCAGAGATTTCATTTCTTCATATTTCTTCTCACATTCTTCTTTTATCCTTTGGGTTTTTTCTTTCAACTCCTTTATTTCAACGTCCTTTAAACTTACCTGAGACATAGCTTGTAGAAGGATATCAACACTATTTACATCTTCCATCTGATTTGTACCTGTTTGTTTTTGGGATAGATTTGATAATTTACTTTTGAAATATTTGATTTGACCTTTTAAATTTGTTTTCTCTTTTTCCCAACTAGCCTCCTTTTCAACCATTTTTAATAATTTTGTTGTAACATCATTCACCTCTTTCGACAATTCCTCTTTCTCATGCTCCAACTTGGTCACCTTAGGTCCTTGGATAAGCTGAGTATCCGGGATTTTCAATCTCTTCCTCAAGTCTTGGATTAATTTTTCTTTTTCCTTTAACAAATTTTCCAGTGCATTTCCCTCAGTGCCATTTCAATCCAAGTCAAATTGCAACTTATTTATTTGTTGGTGGCTGGATTTATTCTCTTGTTTTTCTTGTTTTAATTGATTACTCAACTTATCTACAACAACCCCTAATTTTTCAACCTCCAAAATTGCTTCCAAAAAATCAACGTATATCATGTCCACTGTCTGCCTGTGTAATAGAGTTTTAGCAGGTGCAGTAATATTTTTCAAATTGAACTTCATTTCTGTAATTTTGTCATTTGATGATATCGCCAAATTCAATGCATTCTTTTTAACATCCCGACTGGTAACCAGATTAACATCGGACTTAGCCAAACTTCTGACTTTAGGGAATAATTGGAAAGTAGGCTGAGATGAAGCATGCTTGTCTTGGATGTACCTACTAAACATATCCGCTTTGATTAGAAATTTATTTACATCTCCTGCTGCCTCGGCTTCCTGAAATGTATACTCTTGAACTCGGAGTTCTGGTATTTCTTCATTTGTAAGTAACAACAGATCTTGTTGTTCATCTAACCTGGATTTTTTCTCTTTTTCTTGATCTCCACTTTCTGAGTCTGCTACATACTGAAAACTTCTTTTTGTTAAGATATTGTAACTTCAAAGAATATTATATTTGTACTTTATTATTATGGAGATGTTTCATTCCTCCTTGAAGATCTTATTGTATATACGGAGATGTTTATTCCTCCGTCAGATTGTGGTAACTTGGGTTATTAGAATTCCCTAGTGGGGGTCGGCCCTGTATGTGTTATGTGGGTCAAAGGGTTATTAGACCACCCTAGAGGGGTCGTCCCAGTCAGTTGTAGTGGGGTATTTAACCCAATGGTTAAATATGAGCCTACATGATTGTGTAAAAGACAAGTCGGAGTAGTGTATAAATAGAGGAGGTGTATTCCTCATTTTACACACACTCACTCACTTGAGAGTAGCGCACTTGTGGAGGAGAGGTCTTCTATGGTGGAGGAGGAGATCATGTCTTTGGTTTGCATCTTTGTATATTGTTGGTCATCTATATTGAGGAAGCTTTGTTGGGTTTTCTACCCCATGAGGTTTTCCCAGGATAAATCTGTGTCTCTTGTGTTTATGCTGTGCTTGTTGTTTCTTCAGTGATCCTGTATATGCTATTATTATGAAATGGAATGTAATGCTGCTATTTTCTTTCTTAGCATATTAAATCTTAACATGGTATCAGAGCTAACCTGAAGGAAGGCAATGTATGGCACTTACGACACTTACTTCTCTTGCGACAATTTGAAGGTTAGGGTCTTATATAGAAAAAACCAGTCATCGTGGAAATTTCGCTATAAATACATTTTTGCAAAGTTTTAGGATCTGAAACCTTTAAAGGTCGTATATTACATCCAAAGGGACCTTGTGTCCAAAGAGCACCCTCAGATTCGTTGTACTTTGTGAGTTATGATCAGTACAAGTTAGGGTTTCTGCCTCTTCCAGATCTCAGTCAAAATTAGGTGACCTAGGAAAAAAGGTCATAAATTTGGCTAGGAAGCTCCAAATTAAATTTCATAAAAAGTGATAGGTAGTACACAGACTGTACTATCTCACAAAATGTTTTCAGAGGATGAAATTGAACCAGTGACACGTGGCACGCCATACACATTCGCTCCTCTGTTTTATCCCATAAACAGGTCACATTGCGACACTTGGCATAAATCTCTCTCAGAAAATCCAATTGAGGTCAGACCTGTCGAGATGGAAAGATGACAGGTCAGGCTACCACAGAAAACGTTTTCAGACCCTGTGGAGCAAAAAGTTCAGAGTTACAGCAGAAACAATCAGGTACATATTTCTGTCAAAACAGAATTATTTTTGGAGCACCTTCATTCATGGCTTCCAGAATTTAGGGTTTCGGAGAAAGTTAGAATTTTTGGAATCGGAGTCCACGACTGAATGATACTCAGGAAAATCGAAATTTAGGGACCAAGATTGAATTTTTTGGTTGGGTATAAAAGCAGGCTTGATCAAACCCTAGTTCGGGATTTTGATCGGAAAGATGGAAAATTAGGGCTTCAACAAAAGTTGGAATTTTTGAAGTCTGTGACCATGGCTGGAAGCTCCTCAGAAAAATAAGAGTTTAGAGCCTTGGTTTGAACCTTTTGATTGGGAATAAGGGTGGGCTTCATCAAACCCTAGTTCGGGATCCTGTACAGAAGATCCAGAAGTTTCGAAGGCAATTTTGAGGGGTCAAATTTTGGAGATTTCAAAATTGAAGTATGCTAGTTTGATCAGCTCAGCAAGACACATCCTTCCATCCATTCAGAAGTGTGAAAGTCAAAGATTGAATTTTTAGGGTTTTTCTAGCAAACCCTAATCAAGCTCCATATCAAGTTTTAGGGGGAGTTGAGGCTAAGGCCTTAAATAAGAAGACTACAAGAAGTCTCGACTGGTATGACTTAAGGAAGTTCAGGTATGTCTTGAAATCTGATTCCTGATTAAATTCATAATGTGTTTGTCTTCATATTATTTATTAGTACAATCTTGATTAATGTTAGAATTGTCTTATCACCCTAGTAACAGTATGAATGCATGTGAATGATCGAAGACATTCATTGATTAGGGATATATGATTGTACTAATGCATTATGGTGTTGTGTGAGGTTGATGTTGTCTGCTAACAAGATACAGGTACATCACAAAAGACAAATCAAGTTCCATGACCATGACAACATGAAGACAAAGACTCATCCATAATCTTTGTTCTACTTACAAGGTATGTATGACTTTGTTATATTATGCTTAACCTATGAGACATGCAGGTTCTAGCTCAGGATCTCTAAATCATTGAAGAGATTGTTTAGGTATGTTGTACATAACTAAGCAGGTATACTAATCCAGGTATGTTTTCCTATGTCAAGTTAGAATCTTACCTTGTGTTAGGATCCCTTATATAAGTATACTTGGTATGATTGGTTATGCTTATTCATAAAGTTAGTAATCAAGGGTTTATGCATATTATGTCTCTTATCTTGATGATTTAATTAACTAGAAGAGTACTATGATCAAACAAGAATATGCATGAGTAAAAGACGACTTCCTTGAAACTTTGAATACTAATGATCATGACTATACATATTCAAGATTATTTAGAATTAGAATGTTTTGATAATATTGAGAATATACTAATGAATGTATGTTTGTGTATGAGATCATGAGGATGACACTAGTGCACACTTGAGCATGCACAGTGGTACAGAATGAATAGAAGTTCAAAAGACATATAGAAGATCAAGCGGGAGGCAACCACACAAACGTAAAAGGAAAGACCATGAAGAATGATGAACACCAAACAAGTGATGGATGTTCAACAAGAAGATTTACAAATCAAACAAAATATAAAAGGCTCATGGCTAGAAGATTCTCTTAGAAAGAGGAAGAGAATCATGACAAGATGTTTGCTCCAAGTGGATAGATAAGACCATTCTCTTAATGGTGTAATTAAAGAAGAAGTGTGATTCAGGTTCTGTATGGGTACCCAGGATTGGTAGTCAATTGATGAGCTTAATGATCATCTTGGGTGATGTGGATCTCAACCTTTGCTACAAGGTTGAATATGGATTCTATACACAGATGCCATGGATGCAAGAAGGAACTCACCACAGAGTTCAAATGATATTGAGGCTCATATCAGTAGACCCATCTGACGAGAGATGGCACAGATAGACATGCAGAAGATCATTCAATGCAGAGTGTGAATGATGTTCAGTCACAAAGGGAGAATTGACAGTTTCTTGATAAGCTTGGGCTTTACCAAAAGCAAAGTTATACCTAACCTTTACCTTAAGGTTATGGATCATACTATTATTGTATGTAGATGATATCTTTCTGATAGGGAATGAGAAACAGAGATGAAAATGAAAGATCTCAAATTGATGCATTACTTCCTAGATCTAGAAGTATGCTAAGGCTCGTAAGGAATCTCTCTCAACTAGGGAAAGTATGCTGAGAAATCTTGAGAAGAATTGCTGTGTTGGAATGGCCACTCTCATAGATTCCAACTTGAAGCTGTTGGTAGATGACTCATCAGAGTCAGTGGATATAACTCTGTATCTAACGAATACTAGGTCAGATATATGATTTGCTGTGAACACCTTGAGTCAGTATCTAGTGGAAACTAGATGTGTTCACCTGATAAGTTGCAAATCATGTGATGCGGTACCTAAAGTATACAATAGACTTTGATCTATGTTATCTTGGAGATCATGACTTCAGATGGCTACACAGATGTTGATTGGGCAGGAAGTGTATCAGACAGGAAGAGCACATCGAGAGGATGTTATTGTCTGGGATCAGCCATGATCTTGTGGTTTAGCAGGAAACAATCTAATGTGGCTCTTAGCACAAGCAGAATACATGGCTGCTTGCTCTGCTAAGTTATGAAGGAGTATGGCTTCAGGATTGTTTGACTTAGAGATAGACCCAATTGTGATCCTATGTGACAAACAGAGTTGTACCAAAATGGTAGAGAATCCAGTGTTCCATGATAAGTCAAATCACATAGAGATATGACATTTCTATATACAAGCTATGTTCGAATTTGTAACAAGTTACCAATGTACTAACCAAACCTCTACCGATCCGATGTACTAACCAAACCTCTACCTCAAGTAGAGTTTTCCGAGACAAACTTAAAATAGTTCAGAAGGACCCTCCTCGAAAGGGGGAGTGATGTGATCACTTATGATGAGATTTCCTGCATTGACAGAGAGGTCAGTGATGTGGATACATATATTGGTGATGCCGACAGAGAGGTTGGTGGATGGTCCTTAGACAGGGCCTAAGTAGAAAAGGGGATTGCATCATCCTTGAACACATGTTCTAAAGAGAGCCGTAGACATATGTCTTCGAGAATGAAGTCCTTCGTGGACATGTGAGGATTGAATCATCCTTGGATTTCAGTCCTAAAGTGAGCCGTAGACAGATGTCTCCGAGAAAGAAGAGGGATTGCATCATCCTTGAACACATGTTCTAAAAGGAGCCGTAGACAGATGTCTTCGAGAATGAAGTCCTTCATGGACATGTGAGGATTGAATCATCCTTGGATTTCAGTCCTAAAGTGAGCTGTAGACGTATGTCTTCGAGAATGAAGTCCTTGGTGGACATGTGAGGATTAAGTCATCCTTGTACATGGTCCTAAATGCACGGTGAGGATTAAGTCATCCTTGGACATAGTCCTAAATGCACGGTGAGAATTAAGTCATCCTTGGACATAGTCCTAAATGTACGGTGAGGATTAAGTCATCGTTGGACATAGTCCTAAATGTACGGTGAGGATTAAGTCATCCTTGGACATGGTCCTAAATGTACGGTGAGGATTAAGTCATCCTTGCACATGGTCCTAAATGTATGGTGAGGATTAAGTCATCCTTGGACATGGTCCTAAATGTACGGTGAGGATTAAGTCATCCTTGGACATGGTCCTAAATGTACGGTTGAGGATTAAGTCATCCTTGGACATGGTCCTAAATGCACGGTGAGGATTAAGTCATCCTTGGACATGGTCCTAAATGCACGGTGAGGATTAAGTCATCCTTGGACATAGTCCTAAATGGACGGTGAGGATTAAGTCATCCTTGGACATTGTCCTAAATGTACGGTGAGGATTAAGTCATCCTTGGACATCGTCCTAAATGTACGGTGAGGATTAAGTCATCCTTGGACATCATCCTAAATGTACGGTTGAGGATTAAGTCATCCTTGGACATGGTCCTAAATGCACGGTGAGGATTAAGTCATCCTTGGACATGGTCCTAAATGCACGGTGAGGATTAAGTCATCCTTGGACATGGTCCTAAATGCACGGTGAGGATTAAGTCATCCTTGGACATGGTCCTAAATGCACGGTGAGGATTAAGTCATCCTTGGACATGGTCCTAAATGGATGGTTAGGATTAAGTCATCCTTGGACATGGTCCTAAATGTACGGTGAGGATTAAGTCATCCTTGGACATGGTCCTAAATGTACGGTGAGGATTAAGTCATCCTTGGACATGGTCCTAAATGTACGGTGAGGATTAAGTCATCCTTGGACATGGTCCTAAATATACTGTTGAGGATTAAGTCATCCTTGGACATGGTCCTAAATGTATGGTTCAGGATTAAGTCATCCTTGGACATGGTCCTAAATGTATAGTTGAGGATTAAGTCATCCTTGGACATGGTCCTAAATGTACGGTTGAGGATTAAGTCATCCTTGGACATAGTCCTAAATGTATGGTGGGGATTGGATCGTCCCCAAACTTTGGTCCTTTCAATTGAGTCGTAGACAAGATGTCTCCGAAAATAAAATCCTGAATGAACAAGTAAGGGGATTGGATCGTCCTCGGACTTTGGTCCCTTGAACTGAGCCGTAGGCATGAGGTCTCTGAAAATTGAATTATAGGACTGTATCGTCCCTGGACCTCGGTTCAAAAGGTACGTGTGAGGACTGCATCGTCCATGAACTGGGTTCAAAATGTATGTGTTGGGATTGCATCATCCCTAGACATGAGACTTGTCTTAAAGGTATGTGTGAGGACTGCATCGTCCATGAATTGGGTTCAAAATGTACATGATGGGATTGCATCGTCCTTAGACATGAGACATGTCTTAAAGTTATAAGGATTGATCATCCTGTAACTTGATCTGGATTGTATCATCTATGGACCTATGTCCTAAAGAGAGCGGGATTGATCATCCTATAATATGATCATGTGTATTGTAGGGTATGCTGCTATTATCACTGATGAGGATACTTGTATTGATGATATGTATTGATGAGGATACTTGTATGTATACTTGTATTGATGAGGATACTTGTATTGATGATGTGTATAATTGTATTAGTGTGGGTACTAATACAGATGATCCAGATGCTGTAGATCGTGATGATCCAGATGCTGTAGAACGAGATGATCTAGATGCTGTAGATCGAGATGATCCATATGCTGTAGATTGAGATGATCCAGATGCTGTAGATCGAGATGATCCAGATGCTGTAGATCGAGATGATCTAGATGCTGTAGATCATGATGATCCAGATGTTGTAGATCGAGATGTTCCAGATGCTATAGATCGTGATGATCCAGATGCTGTAAATCGAGATAATCCAAATGCTGTAGATCGTAATGATCCCAATGATGATGATCGTATGATGACGATGCTGATGATCGTGAGGATCTAGATGTTGATGTTTTTGTAGCTGTTCGAGTGTTGTAGAAGATAAAGACTCAGTACTGAAGATGTTGATGTTCTAGTATTGAAGATGTTCCAGTAACTGCTTGAGTTACTGATGATGTTGAAAAAGCTTCCAATGATTTATAGATGTATCATGTATGATGTTGATGACTCCTTGCTCATGCAGATGCTGTTATAATATCCTTCTTGTTAAGGGGGAGTGTTGAGATATTGTAACTTCAAAGAATATTATATTTGTACTTTATTATTCTGGAGATGTTTCATTCCTCCTTGAAGATCTTATTGTATATAAAGAGATGTTTATTCCTCCGTCAGATTGTGGTAACTTGGGTTATTAGACTTACCTAGTGGGGGTTGGCCCTGTATGTGTTATGTGGGTCAAAGGGTTATTAGGCCACCCTAGAGGGGTTGGCCCAATCAGTTGTAGTGGGGTATTTAACCCAATGGTTAAATACAAGCCTACATGATTTGTGTAAAAGACAAGTCGAAGTAGCGTATAAATAGAGGAGGTGTATTCCTCATTTTACACACACTCACTCACTTGAGAGTAGCGCACTTGTGGAGGAGAGGTCTGCTATGGTGGAGGAGGAGATCATGTCTTTGGTTTGCATCTTTGTATATTGCTGGTCATCTATATTGAGGAAGCTTTGCTAGGTTTTCTACCCCATGAGGGTTTCCCAGGATAAATCTGTGTCTCTTGTGTTTATGTTGTGCTTGTTGTTTCTTCAGTGATCCTGTATATGCTATTATTATGAAATGGAATGTAATGCTGCTATTTTCTATCTTAGCATATTAAATCTTAACACTTTTCCCTCCGATGACCATAGTACTTGTTGAAGTCTCTGTTTCTCCTATACAATCTATTAACACTAGTTCCCCTCCTTGTAGAGTTATATTCTCTTCACTCTCATATTGCAACCAGTTTGCTTTATCTGTCATTCCTTCTACTTCTTGATGAATGAAAGCTTTGGTGTGATTTAGCTGTCGTCTTTTCGACATGACATGAAAGGGATCATAATAGATAACCACTTCATTCTCAAAATTCATCTCTTCTAACATTTTCTCTATGTATAGAATAACATATTTATTTTTTACAGTAAATGGGCCTATTGTAAATGGACACTTGATATCGGTAGCTTTATTAAAAAATAAAAAAAAAAGATTATCTTCCATAATCAGCTTTTGTCTAACAAAATCAAGAGAAAAGGTTCTTAACGTAAAAAATGATGGTAATATGTATGGTTGATGATTAAAACTGTATAGCTTCAGAAGAGTATTCTCTTTTGACATAAACCAATCCCCAACAGCCAAATCGGGAGTCAACTGCATCAATGTCTTCATTTCGGGAAATACTCTGGGTAATCTTTCTCGAAATAACGTGTTATATATCTCTGATAACATGTAATTCATGTAATTGAACATGTTATCCTCCACTGGATTTGTAGAAATTATCTTTAGAAAAAGTATTTCTTCTTGACTGGCAAACAAAATCATCTTCATCAAATGGGATTGAAACCTGAATTGCCTTAAGCTCTGAATGCTTGTCAACTGCGAATGAATCATTTCGGCCAAAAATTATTCAAACCTAAGACGAGGTATTTGACTTCCTTTGGATTCAGGTTAATCAATTCTCAATTTAAACAACAAACTCAATTGAAATTCAGTTACCCATGCATCTGTATCAAGACCTAAAAATGAGGCTAACAGGGAAAGAATGAGCTGGGTACTCTGATTGAAAAGACTGATATCTAAAGGACAAGGGGTTTCAGTGACTTCCAAATTTGGTCTGAGGAATGAGGCCATGAAAATCTGCTTTGTTTCAGGGAGTGACCGGTGATACATTTCCATAATTGACTTTTCGGAAAAACTCTCTCGTTCGGGCATTTTAGATGCAGGGACCTCTAAGGCATCTCTCAGAAACAAAGATTCTATTCGACAGAAAATTTTGGTTTTTAGGGCATCCCTGATAGTTTGTTTAGCTTCTGAATAGTTCAACGCACACCAGGACACAACTTTGGGGAATGAGACAATTTGGTCAGTACAAAATTACAGGAAGGAAGACTGACTGACTCTATGCACATCTAAACTTTCTTCTTGTAACTTCTTCAATTTAAACTTAATTTCTATGACTGTTAACCTAATTGAAGGCTCAAATACATCCTTGTCCCTATCTTCTAAAGCATCATTGGCTTTATCAATGTCCCCACTCTGAACTATTTCCATCTTTTTCCTTTATAAAAAGACTTAAAATACTATTAGTTTGAGATTCAAGGCCCTACCTGTCACTGACAACCAAGCACTTTGTTCTGTTCTGTCTTTGTCTGCAACAACCACTCATCTAGAACCTTCCAATGCTGACAGTGCAAAGACAAATGTCAATTCTCGCATGTTCTTCTGCTATATATAACTTTTTATTTTTTTTAATCTTCCTTGCATATTTTTGTTCGCTCATTCCTCCTAGCCGTTGATCTCACATGCAATAATCTTAGCCATCAGATTTCATGTCCTTTTCGCCACTTTATAAATCCTTTATCCTTTCCATCCGATCCTTTTTATCTCTCAAATCTCAACCATTGGAGCTTTAGTGGTAATCACATACAATACAGCTTCACAACCCTATAGGTGGTTTTTGAAAATAGTTTTACCAAATGCAGACAAATCTTATGATTCCATGTGTCTGGTGATTTCCCTTTTCACATCCGCTTCCTCATCTATCTGTCGTGCATCTTCTTGATGCGTCCATCATCAGGGACTGCCGATCAACCATAAGACAATCTGGACCACTCTTTACCTTACTGCATTCGCGCCTTTTCAAGATTTTGGCTTTTATGCCACGGGATATTCCCTGGTTCATCTTAGCGGTCCATGTGGTCAATGACACACCTTTTTAACTTTGGCGGTATCGCATCATATCCCGCTAGTTTTACATACCACCTTCTTCGCTTGTGGAGTGTCCTATAACTGCCACATGTCCTGTGGTATTGCCTTTCGCAACCACTTATGAGTCTTCTCCTTCTGCGCAACTTGGCCATGCGACATCAAATGAGGACCATAGATCTTCTCTTTGCACCCAATCAACGGCATAACCTACACAAGTCGTAACATTTGCAATTTTTATTTTCAGACTTTAGGATTTTTCCTTCCTTATGATCATTTTGATCAAGATTTTTCATATTTTTTTCATATTTCCTTAGTTTTTCCACCTTAGCACTTCTATTTACAAGTTTCTTTTCATACCTTAGCATCTAGTCATGAAAACAAAGAAAATTTAAGCTTTATTCAGGGAATTTTGAGATATACATCTATTTCACATCAACACTTGTGCTGTAAAAACTAGGTGCTAACAACTGACTCCAACTGGGGTTGCTATTCTCCCTATGAGGTAGCAAAGAACCTCGTAGACCAGGTGCCTGATCCATTGGGATTCTTTCAAATTCTCTTGAATCTTATGATCTATGACCTGCTCTTCATTCGTCTGCTGAAAAGCTGTAAGTAAACTCCTAGATCACTTAAAATAAGCAATTTGTCTTGGAAACAAAATTGTAATTTTTTTTATTTTTTATTTTTACATTGTACACAAGTTTTTCTTTTTGTAACTTTAGGAAAGATAATGCTTGAGGTGTCAGCCATTCACTGGTCCTCCTGGAAGAAACTCCCCATTCTAATCCCGAAGAATAAATGCATTTTCTCCTTGAATTTGTGATATTATATATGGATCCTTCCATAGATGTTCAAACTTACCATGTTTTTCTTCTCTCCTCACATCCCATTTCAAAACCAGGTCATCCATCTAAAAATCCTTTTCTTTAATTTTTCTGTCAAATGTTTTCTTCATTTTTTCCTGATGCACTTGAGTTCTGTTATAGGCTTTTTCTCTCAGCTCTTGTACTTCTATCATCTAATTAATCCTTCTGTGGATGTGATTAGGCTCTTCTACAACGTCCTGCAACAATTTCATAACTGGTACCCCCAAAGAAACTGGAAATATCACTTCCGTGCCATAGACCAATTGAAAAGGAGAAGTACCGATAGCCCTCTTTGTACTAATCCTATCTTCCCACAAAGAATACTTGAGCTTGGTGTGCCACGCTCTTTTATTCTCCTCCAATAGCTTCTTGATAATTCTTACTAGACTCTTATTTGAGGATTCTTCCAGTCCATTTCCCTGAGGATAGTATGCAGTGGAATGATTTAAATGAATATGGTACTTATGACAGAAATTTATCATCTTTTTCGACTTAAAGGATGGAGCATTGTTTGTCACTATTCTTTTGGGACAACCAAATCTTGATCAAATGTTTTCTTCCAGAAATATCATAATAACTGTCTCATTGACATTTCCGGTCGGAATGGCTTCGATCCCCTTTGTGAAATAGTCTATTGTAGTGAGGATCCATCTATGCTGCCCTGAAGAATTTGGATTTATTTCACCAATGAAATTCAATCCCCATTGCTGGAATGGTGCTTCTACTGAGATTGGATTTAAAGGTAAGAGTAACAACTCTCCTTTTCCATCGAATATTTGACATTCATGACACTTGGATATCTCTTTGTCCACATCTGAAAAAAGTGTTGGCCAGTAAAAAACTACTCTTAGGATTTTGTTAATAGCAGCTTTACAAGAATGATGTCCTCCACACATCCCTTTATGAAATTCCCCCATAATATGCTATGCTTCATTTTCCAATAGACAATTAAGCAAAACTCCACCTGGATATTTCCAATACAAATAATCATTTAATATACAAAACTTTGATTCCTTCATCTTTACTGATCTTGATCTTGTTTTGTCCATCCCTAGAGGTGCTTGTAAATTTTGCAGAACATACACAATATCTGCATACCATGGAGACAGAGAAAAGTATTCAACCACTTGACATTCAGGAACAGGATCTGTTGAAAGTTCTGAAATGAAATCCATATCCAAGGAATCATAATTTGTTTTGGTCATCATATTTTCCAAGCCTTGACCTTTTATCAACTTCGTGGGTTTTATATCCAGATCATATTCCAACAGGACTGCAATCCACTTCACTCTCTTCCATTCTGGATCCGGCTGAGTAAGGATATCCTTCACTACTGTGGATGGAACATATGCTACAGTATGAGAGTGTAGAATGTAAACTCGAAAATATTTCAATTCTTTCACCAGCACATAAGTTTGTTTCTCCATAATATTGCATTTCAGCTCCCCATCCCTCAGAATCTTACTGAAAAAGGAAATTGGATGTTCCATACCTTCTTGATTCTTTTGTAGAGAAACTCCCACCAAGGTATGTTCTGATGCATAGGAAAATACAATAAAATATTTTGAAAAATAAAGGCTATTAGAACTGGTGCCTTAGTTAGAGCTCTTTTAATATCATTGAAATATTTCTTAGCTTCATTAGTCCATTTGATTTCATTATTTTTTCTTAACATTTCAGAAATATGTCTCAAAATTTCAGCAAAGCTGGGAACAAACCTCCTCAAAACATTAACTCTACCAATGAAAGACTGTACCTCTTTTTTGCTCCTAGGTATTCCGATCTTCTGACTTACCGATACTCTCTCTAGATCAATCTTGATGCCATCTTTTGATATGATGTGACCCAACAACTTTCCTTTGTCTATAGCAAAGTGAGACTTTTTTAGATTCAATGAGATACCAAATTTTTTGCATTTCAGGAAAACTCTTTCCAAATGATTCACGTGATCTGTAGCACACTTTGAGTATACAATTATATCATCCATATAGACTACCACAAACTTATCTTTTTCATCTGCAAAATCAATATCCATGGCCCTCTGAACAGTAGCTCCTGCATTCATCAACCCAAACTACATTTTGGCGTACATGAACGTTCCCCATGGAGTAGTAAAGGTTGTTTTCTCCCTATCTTCTGGATGCACCTTGATCTGATTATACCATGAAAATTCATCCAACATGGAAATTCTTTCTGCTCCCACAACTTTCTGTAAAATGTGATCCATTTTAGGAAGTGGATAATTGTCCTTCAAGGATACTTTATTTAAGTTTCAGAAATCTATACATAATCTTATTTCTCCATTTTTTTCTGTATAGGAACCAAATTTTCCACCCACCTAGAAAATCTCAAAGAAACAATGATCTTGGCATCAAATAACTTCTTAACCTCTTTTTCAATTACCGGATGCAGTTTTGGATTTATTCTTCTTAGCTTCTGTTTGAAAGGTTTCTCATTAGGCTTAATGGGAATAGTACGTTGAATTATAGAAGTATCATATTCTTTCAGGTCTTCATAACTCCATGTGAAAACATTTGCAAATTGTTTCATTTTTTCAATACTTCTCCTTTCTTCCTTCTCTGGAAGCTCATTTGAAATCTTCACCATCTTAGGATTTTGTTCAGTGCCAATGTTGCAATCTTTGACATCTTCAACTTTGGGTTCTACCTTTGGATTCTTTCATACATCATTCCTGTCAAATAATTTATCCAATGGAATGAGCTCTCTCTGGTAGGGAAAAGGCTAATTTCCCTCCTAAATATTGGTTTGAAATATTTTCCTTGGGGTTTATCCTTCTACAACAAAAGGGTAAAATCTAAGTGATAAAAATAACCCTATAGGTTAAAATTTTGATTCACATCATACTTGAGCCCATAATCAACCGTACCGTTCATGTACCTCAAAATATGCTTTACAACAATCAAGTGAACATGTCTAGGATTCGTCAGGAACTGGCTCAAGGTGTTCACATTAAAGCAAATATCTGGTCTCATGTTCGTCAGGTACATAAAGGACCTAATCATTTGACGATACATCGTGGGATCAGTCGACTCTGATGAAGCATCACTCAATATCTTCAGGTTCGATGCCATAGGTGTGGCCATGTCCTTGTACTCCATCATCCCGAACCACTTCAGGATCTCTACTGCAAAATTCCCTTGTCCAAGGAAGATTCCATCTGCACTCTGCCACACCTCCATACCTAGAAAGTAATGCATCATACCCAAGTCCTTCATCTATAACTTGACATCAAGCTTCCTCTTCGTATCAACAATCAACACAATCTCACTTGTCACAAAAAGGTCATCTACGTACAGTAGGCGTATTACTGGATTTCTCTCCTCAACCTTGTAGTAAAGGTTGGAATCCACTTTTCTCTTGGTAAATCCCAAACTAGTCAGGAAGCTGTCAATCCTGCCATACCATGTCCTAGGTTCTTGTTTCAAACTGTAAAAGGCTTTCTTCAATTTGCACACATGTGACTCCCTATCACGTGTCTCAAATCTGAGTGGTTGCTCCACATACACTTCCTCTTTGACTACACCATTTAAGAAGTTGACTTGACATCCATCTGGTGTATCTTCCACTTCATCACTACAACCCGAGAAAGTAATGTTATGATGGAAGTGTATTTGGCTACAGGTGCAAAATTTTCTTCATAATCTATACCTTCTTTCTGGGAGAAGCCATGAGACACAAACCTTGCCTTGTATTTCTCTATGTTGCCATTTTTTGCATGCTTGATCTTGTAGATCCACTTGGAAGTCACAACAGACTTCCCTTCTAGTCTCGGGACCACATCTCAGACATCATTCTTCATGATCGACTGGTACTCCTCGATCATGGCATCCTTTGATTACTGCATCCCAGATCCTGGGAACTTTAGATTCTTCAATATATTCAATAGGTAGTTTTCTTGAACTTCGTTTCTAGAACAAATGTCGTTGTTGAGTCTTTGTTTCTTGTTCTTCGAAACAAGTCTCTCTTGTAGGTGATGGTACACGGGCTTTCCTACAAGACAAGTTAAATTGCATGATTAGAAACATCTCATAGATTTCAAAACAAAATTCTTACACATAAAGATATATGTCATACAGTCATGCAATTATCTTAGCTAGTGCTTCAATATAACATTTATCTATATCCCGTAACTTTCTAGATTCCTTCCATCTCTACCAGAACATTGTTAAGAGTGTGCACAGCTCCCAACATGTCAGCAAATAGGCTTCATTCTAGAAAAGTAGCAATGGATGTTGTACAGTACCATAGGCTACTTACCCATTACTATATTAGTAGTATCTTTTTCATTAATGCAACTTTTCTAAAATCCATAATATACATTCTAAATCTAGGAACATAAGTATGTATATGACTAAAAAACATCATTTAAGTAATCATATATAGAGGAAATAACAATTCAAATACTTATCTTTGTTTGGTTGTTGGGTGGACTCCCTCTCAATCTTTGCTTCCTTGCAGGAACTACTGGAGTGTGCTCCCTCTTGATCTTTGCTTCCTTACAAGAACTACTAGAGTGTGATCCCTCTTGATCTTTGCTTCCTGGACCACTATGCATGCTTAAGTGTGCACTAGTGTCATCATTGTGTCATCCTCAATATCTCATACATAATCATACATGCATCAGTATAATCTCAATACTATCAAAACATTATGATTCAAATATGTATGGTCATGATCATTTCATACACAGGTAATTTATCACAAGCGTTAGTATTCAAGGTTTCAGGGAGTACTTCTTTTACTAATGCATATTCTTATTTGAACATAGGACTTTTCTAGTTTGTCATATCATTAATCAAATTAAGAAGCATAATATGCATAAACCCATGATCACTCAAACTTATAACTTCATGAATACTCATTATCAATAATACAAACGTATACTTATATGAGACCCTAACACAAGGTAGGATTCTATCTTGATATAGGAAAAACATACCTGGATTATCATGTTAGCTAGTTATGTCTAACATACCCAAGCAATGTCTTCTTTGTTCTCTTCAATGATTTAGAGACCTTGTGCTAGTAACCTACATATCTCATAAGTTAAGCATTGCATAACCAAATTATACATACCTCGTAAGTAGAGCTTCTATGTGACCAATGGCTGTGGATGAGTCTTTGTATTCATGTCACCATGGTCATATGTTCTTGATCTAGAACTTGATTTTTCATTCTTGATGTACCTTTTTATGTTAGCGGACAACATCATCCTCATACAACACCATAGTGCATTAGTACAATCATAAGTGTCATAACCCTAATCAATGAATGTCTTCTATCATTCAAATGCATTCATACTTTTACTAAGGTAATAAGAAAAGTCTAAAATTAATCAAGATTGTACTAACCTTAATAATATTGAAGACAAACATATCATAAACTTAATCATGAACATATTTCAAAATATACCTGTATCTCCTCAAGTCATACCTGTCGGGATTGCTTGTAGTATTCTTATGTAAGGCCTTAGCCTCATCTCCCTCTAGAACTGAAATCTCTTCACTTATGTAGGTGTCCAATTCATCCTCTTCTAGGATTAACCCAATCCACTTTGATTTGCTAGAAATGGATCTAGAGCTAGCTAGGGTTTGACAGAGAAACCCTAAAAATCCAAACTTGGAATTTCAAACTTCTGTCTAGATAGGGAGATGCATTTGACTAAGGTGAGCAATCTAGTGTTATTAGATTTTCAAAACACCAAAATTGACCTTCCAAAAATGACCTGCGAGTTTCAGATCTATAGCTTCTGTCAAATTCTAGTTTTCTGGTTTTTCTGGTTTTCTCGTCAAAATCCCGAACTAGGGTTTGATAGAGCCTGGGGTTCTTCCCAACCAAAAAATTCAATCCTGGGCTCTAAATTTCAATTTTGCTGATGAGCATCTAGCCGTGGTCTCAGATTCTAAAAATTTCAAGTTTTTCAAAAACCCTAATTTCTCACAACAGTGAGAATCCAAAAATGAAAGTGCTCAGAATCTAATTATGTTTTGACAGAAATATATGCCATATCGTTTCTGATGTATATATAAAATTTTGAATCCTTAGGGTCTGAAACTTTGGCCTATGGTAGACTGACTTGTCTTCGTTCAAACCCCACAGATCCAAACTTTAATGGATTCTTTGAGAGAGAGATATGCCAAGTGTCGCAATGTGACCTATTTATGCTATGAAACAGTACAGAGAACTTGTATGGTGTACCACGTGCCACTGTTTTGACTTAGGCCTCTAAAACTTGGACCTGTGAAACTACAGTCCGTTCCTTGACTGTCACTTTTTACATAATTTTATTTGGAGCTTCCTAGCCCTAGATATGACCTTTGTTCCTAGGTCACCTGTTTAGGGTTGCATTCTAGAAAAGGCATAAACCCTAACATTTTACGGATCATATCTCACAATGTACAATGAATTTGAGGCTGAGCTTCAGACACAAGGTACATAAAAATTTCATCTTTGGCTTGTAAAAGTTTTAGATCCTGAACATTCCCTAAAATGGATTTATAGCAAAAGTTCCACGATGACTAGTTTTTACTATACCAAGCCCTAGCTTCCAATTTGTCACAAGTGCAACAAGTGTCATAAATGCCATACCATGCCTTCCTTCAGGATAGATCTGATCCCATGTTAGTTTTTCATCATTTAATTCAATATGATCTAGGATCTTAACTTAGAGAACAACATGTACAACATATCAAACACAAGAGACAAGAGACACACAGCATTTCACCGAGGAAAACCAAGAAGGTGAAAAACTCCGCAACTTCCTCAATGACAGAATGAGCACCAATACAAAAATCACAAAGATCAAACCCCAAGAGATAGATGACTTCACCAGCTACTCCTCCTCCACATGTGTGCACTCCTCTCTTTCAACTATGTGATTTGGATGAGTGAGTGAATGAATAGAATGAGAGAGACATGCTCTCTATTTATACAATGACTTGACTTGCCTTTTACTCTAACTGGGATGACTTCCTAAGGAAGCCTAATAACCCATCTACATGTCACTGGGCCGACCCCACTAGGGTGGTCTAATAACCCTTCTAACCTCACTGGGACGACCCCTCTAAGGTGGTCTAATAACCCATCAAATATAAGTTACGACACTTACAATATAACTTGCGACACTTGCAAATACAAATGACATCACTTCCAACCGGAGGAATAATACATCTCCATTGGGGATACAATAAAGTACAAATGTAATACATACAATATACAAGTGAATATCTTCCTAATTTACACATACCTCAACATACCCGAGATTAAAATACGAAGTACACCATCTCTTCCTTTATCAAGAAACACTTTTGCAGGTTCACCATCAAATTCTCTTCCTGCAAGTTTCGCAACATTGTCAAATGTGCTCCAAGTGCTCTGTCTTGGTTTGACTGAAAATCAGAATGTCGTCTAGGTATACTACGACAAAATTTCCCAAGAATAGTTTCAGTACTTCATTCATCAATCACATGAATGTATTGGGTGCATTAGTCAATCAGAATGGCATGAATAACCAATCATAAAACCGTTCCTTCATCTTGAACATTATCTTCCATTCATCGCCCTCTCTAACCCTAATTTGGTGATAACCACTTTTCAAGTCGATCTTGGTGAAGTATGTCGCTCTACTCAAGCAGTCCATCAAGTTGTCCATTATCAGTAATGGAAACCAATAATTTATTGTGATCTTGTTGATGGATCTGGAGTATGTACACATCCTCTGCTCTCCACCCTTCTTTGTTGCTAGTACTCCTGGTACCGCACACGGGCTCAAACTCTCTCTGATCAATCCCCTGTACAACAGTTCCTGGACCTGTCGATTGAGTTTTTGACTCTCTACGGAAGTGATTCTATGAGGTGCCTGGTTTTGCAAACTCGATCTTGGAATCAATTCAATCTAATGGGATATACTTCTAGTCGGTGGCAATCCCATCGACGCTTTGTCAACTACTATGATCTGAAATGCACCTAGCATCCTTTTGAATTCCACCAGAATATTCTCCATTGTCGACCTCTCGACACTTTATCCTTTCGGAATGATGGAGAAACATCCTAACTATTTCTCCTCCTCTGTGAGGAATTCCTTGGCTGAGCACATCAACAATCGCTTCTCCCAATAGTTTCTTTCACCCTGCTTGTCGTCTACTTGCTCCTCCTGCTTCAGCTTTAGCTTCCTCCGAATGCCATTTTTCCACACTTCGACTATGTTGGCTCAACCATCATAGATCATTCTCTAATCACATTTCCATGGTCTTCCTAACAACAAATGACATGCATCCATTGGGATTACATCACACAGTACACTATCTTCAAGCTTCCCCACCTTGAAGTTAATTAGGAACTATCTAGCTACCTTTAGATGGTGACCCTTCTATAACCAGGATATTTTGTATGGAGTTGGATGTTCTTGACATCTCAAGCCCATCTTTTCGATGACCTCTGTCGACACTAAGTTCACTGTACTGCCACCATCGATTATGGTCTTGCAATACCAGTCGCTTATTTGCACTCTAGTCCATAAGATAAAATTTCTTTGTGCCGACTCTTTCTTGTTGCATTGGTCATACTAAACCAATGTTATTCTGACCGTCATGGTTTGGTCTTTCTTGCTTCCATCCTAACTGCTGTCAGATGTTGGCTCTTCCCTCTCGCAGGCTTCCTCATCACGCTGACGTATGGTTTTCAACTCCTCTGCAGTGTGTAGGTTCTCTGGGAATTCATATGCCTTGTGTCCCACTCCGCGACACTTGTAACAAACCACAACTGGTCTTTCATATTTCTTCTTTGTCGGACCATTTCAACCATATGCACCTCGACCGTGGGTCTCTTGACCCTCTCTTCGGTTTCCCTGCATCTTTTCTCTGGCCGTTGTCCCTTCTGCATGTCGATTCTCTTTGACGGCTTCCCTCCTAGTTCCGCTAGTTTGGCCTTTCGCGGAAACAGTCTTCACACCTCGACCAGTCATCCGAACTCTAGTCGATGCAGATTTCCTTGATAGTTTCTCTTCTTCCTTCAGAGCTAATTAGTAGGATTCACCGACCACTCTGAACCTTGACAGGCTCAAGTCATCCTATATGGCATACTTCAAGCCATTTACATAACCTCGTGATAGCTTCTTCTCCTTCGTCAGTTTAACCTGACCGAATTGAAAGTCGATAGAACTCTTCCGTGTACTCTTTCATGGTCATCTCTCTTTGTCGGAATTTTTTTAACTTCCTGAACAAGGAAATCACATAGTCACCTGAGAATAATTTCCCTTTCATCTTGGCAACCATCCTATCCAAAGACATGATTTTCTCCTTTCCTTTCTTTACTATGTCAGCCTGTACATTGTTGCACCACAATGAGGCATGACCCTTCAACCTCAGACATGCACTATTAACCTATTTAGGATCCTCAATCTACTCTATGTCGAAGTATTTCTCCATCTCTCTGAACTAGTCAATCAAGTCTTATGGGTCCAGACTTCTTGAGTAGGTACGAACATACATCTTTGTTCAACCTCTCATCTCTGTCAGAAGCTTGATGAGTTTATATTCTGGTTCTTCCTCGACTGCCTCTTCCCATGATCCCACTTCCTCGACTTGCTTATCGTTGTGGTCTAGCGCATCAGGAATACATCCACGCCTTTGGCTTTCTTTGATCGCTACAACTTCATTGCTCAAGCTTCACATTGTTCGCATGCATTCGTCGAACATATCATGATCAACTGTGAATGCAGTGCCATGCGCTATTCGTCCTACCCCTTGGCCATTAACTCCTTTGTGAGACATTTCCAACTGCAGTTGAAACTCCCACTCATCCAATCGCAACTGGACTTCACACCAAGCAAAACTCTAGCCAACCACATCTGGAGCTGTCCACGCACTTCGCAGGTTCTTCCTCTCAATGGATTTAAATGCTCAACCGGATTCCACTTCCAGGCTCTGATACCAACTGGCGCAATGTGGGTCGGTTGGACCTTCTTGCTTAAAAATACACATGAAACACATGATTTTCACACACACTTGGTGTAAACAGGATGCCAGAAGATGGCTTCTATTACTTCAAACAAATTAACGGTTACAATGAGGAATGCAAGAAATGTAAAACAACTAAACTAATCGGCCTCAGCCTCATACAATATACAGAAGTAAATGGTGTTTTCTCTCTATGTGTGATATTCTCCATCTCATGGCCTCTGCTGAATGCCAGTGCTCGCTGAGCTATGGATGAACGATCTCTTGATCCTCTGCTGAATCCCCCTTCTCATTGTTCCTTTGCACTACTCTTATAATCTGTTGCTGCTTTTCCTGGGGTCAGTCCCTCACCTGAGACACGCTTCCTCTATTGTCCTAATCCTCCCCAATCCTGCAGACCTGTAGTTGTCAGTTCCCTTTGACCGTGCTGCACAACCTCTTCCTGTGGTGACATCTGTTATGATCCTCAACCACCTACATAACTGATCATAACTTCCTCAACAACCCCGAACTGCTATTAAGTACTCCTCTTTGAATTCTTCGCCTCTGACTCTGTGACATTTTTCAGCCCATACCTCGAACATACCACACTTTGTCACCTTCGCTAAGCTTCCATGGCTAGCCATTCCGCCCCTTCCTCCATGCTTGGCCTTCGCCACAAACCTTTGGGTGTCGTTGTTTGACATCCTGTCGACACCTGACTCTTTCACTAATTTTTGTTTTCTGTCGACCTTTGACTTGTCGACTCTCTACCTTTTCTCATGTCCATCATGTATCGACACCTGCTGCTCGACTTCCTAGCTTCAACTTGCCAGTATTCACTTCCGCACTAGTGGTCATCGGCACTCCCTCTGGTCGGCCTTCTTCCTATCGATCAAATTGACTATTCCACCTAGGTCTTGATGCCCTTGCATCATCCTCCCTTATTTTAGAAACAATGCCTAGAATCTACATCCACTACAGTGGCAACAACATGAAGAATCCCCATTTTGACATGTTTAAAAGGTATCCATATGTCATTATGGCTATGTGATTATCATTCATTTGATTGAAAGAATGGAGAATGTCACTATGCTAAGCATGTAGATATAGAACAAAAACCATAGCAAAGAATAATCATAATACTTAAGAAACACACGTATCTTGACCATGCGAGACAACAATTTAACCTGGAAACTGGATTTGGGCAAATTAGATTTGAATGGCAATTTTGAATCTATTATTATCAATTCTTATAGTGAGTTAAAGAGTATCACGCCTCTCTAGGTTGTTAGCAGTATTATCTTACAAGAAATAGCATAGTCTCATTGCTAGTTTCTACCAAAGAACCCATTCCTCATTCGTATTCATATGATTAATAGGCACTCTAGAGTGATTTTTTGGTGGTATTCGGAAGGGAGGGTATCCTTGAACCTTCATCCCCCTTCTGTGGAAAATCTTTATTAATTTGTCTTCTTCCATCTAGAGTGATATTCATAGTTTTGGTGAGTGACATTCTAAACAATCGCCCTTACCTCTTCATCATTTTCTATGGTAGAAACTTTCCTTCTCATACATGCTAGTTATTTTACTTAAATTTGATTCTTACACACATTTTGTGTTTGTTTGGGATCCCTTTCAGATCAAATTTACTCATAGGGTTATAGTAGAGTGGTCACGTTTAGAGTATGTTGAGGAGATGCACATGTATGATAGATAAGCAAAAATTACTTTTTCATAAGGGGTGTCCATGGTAGATTTTCAATGTGGGGCCAATGTTGACAAGGAAAGTTTAATAGTAGCATTTCAACTTGAAACCACTAATTACAATAGAAGTTTTAAAGTAGCATTTCAACCATGAGGGAACATATCAAAGAATTCTTCTAGAATTTCATAACAATTCTAACATGGATATGGTACAAAGTTGTGTTAGAACTATATATGGTTGCAAAGTTTGAAGTCAAAGTACATGAAAGTGTAGTTTCAAAGTAGGAGGGTTTTGAAAAACAATGCAGTATAAGAATAGGAATGTTTAGCAAGATGCGAGACAATACAATATTGTAAGTCTTGTGTCATGTACATTGAACAAATTATGTCTTAAATATTTTTGAAATACCTACTCAAGAAATTGTAAGCATTTTATTATCTCGAGCTATTAGGAATTTGCATCTATGAAAGATTAAAATAATATTATGAACTATGCTAGAAACTGATTGATCCAATGGAATACAATAGAATGCATGTATACTTATGATGGGAGGAAATAAATTCACATGTATTGTTATCATTGAAAGAAAAAAATAGAATATACTTGGCTTGTTCATTGTTCATTCTAGAAAGTGCAAGTCCAGAGATTAAATCATAAAATTATAGAGTTTCACTAACCGAAAACAACTATAATGCAACAATTAATACATTATCTAGAATGATTAAAAGGAAAATAATGAGGTGACATCAACCCCATTGACATGTTACAAAAGGATTTAAGACTATAAAACCTATATTGCTCACCTTTCTGAAGATTAGTGGATGGAAGGAGCTCCCTAAGAAGGAAAATATCTATCAATCAAGATTGGAGGTTCAAATTCCTCCATAATTAAAATCAATATATCTCAATACCATCTAGGTTCCTACCTAAATTAATTGGTAACATCATCAATCCCTTATTTCAGTCAATTCAATTTAGCGTTTACCCATGCCACAATGACAAGGGGAAATAAAGGTTCCTCCAAAGCTTTTTCTACCCACTACTCATGGATGATTGAGGTATCTTCATCTAAAGCCCTAGCCTTCATTGACAGTTATTCCCAAATATACTCTCCTTCCATTCAATATTTGATCACCCGACAACTTAATGGGGCCATCTATGGTTGTTTCATCAAGATTCGAGATAGGTCTCACTTGTGTTCCTCAAGCCTGGCATAACACATGAAACATGTCTCACTTGTGGTCCATATTTGACGACTTAAGGGAAGATTCCACAAAGTCTGTCTCTGGTGTTCTAGCCCTACTTCACAACTTTGAAAAGAAAAATTGTGAGATATTAGACTCGAGGATGGATTGGAGAGCATTACTAAAAAAATAGGAGGAAATGTTATGCTTCTTGAACTAAATGAAGGTGATAGAACACATGCAAAGTTTGGGAACGCTAGAGAAAAGGATTTCTTTTGTAATGTATGAATCATATAGTTTCAGATTAGATGCATAAAGCAAGGATGTCTTGTTGCAAACTTAACAAAGCCTCATGGAATAGTTATCATCAAAGTTAGAATTCCTTGAGTCTTATATTCATGATAAGCAAACTTGTTTTGAAAATTTTCTAACAAAAAAGAAACTAAAATCAAAAGAAATTCAAACATAAGTGTTTGAAATTGATGAATTGGTAAGCTTCTTTTTCAACATCTTTGTTATTTATTTATTATATTTAAATGGAACAAAATCAGAACCTGCAGGTTGATGCATGGACTTGAAACAACCCCCTTGTATATCATTCATAATCAACATCCTACCTACTACAGAGAGAACACCTTTATCTTACTTCAGAGAGGGACATATACATTGGAACCATATAAATAAACAAAATCACAAAAAAACTTAACAAATGCACATGCATTATTTTGTTTATATATATTATCAAAGAATCTACTCCAAATTAATTGAATCAGATTTGTTTCACCTTAGTATTTTGGATTTCTTAACAATGGCATAGATTCATGTCTCGTCTTTGATATCACTGGAATATGAGGGATCGAAATCCAAATTCTTTTTTAGATCCTCACATTCCTCCTCACTAGATTCAAAGTTCTTAATGATATAGCCTTATATCCCTCCATTTTCTACATCATTTCTAGAACAAGCTATGTCCTCCCTAAATATGGATACTAGCCTCACCCCTTTGCCAATTCAATGAAACATCGAACTCAATGTAAAAATGAAACCAAGGATAAACAAAGTATCTAGTAAGAGGGGTTGGGCCCCAAACTCTGCAAGCATGATGGGTTAATTGTTGAGTTATGTGGTTTAGATAGGTATTAAGTGGACTCTACTATCATAGTTTGTGTGAGACATCGAATCAATTTAGGTGAGTCACATAATACAATCAGTCTTAATGGTATTGTTAACTCTAGAAATTTTGGTGGCTACATTTGTTTCCTTTTATTGATAGAGTTAGCATGGTTCATTATGTCATAGAAAATAAGTAACTTCTTGTGGTTATCTATAATCTCCAAGTAACAAATATCCCCTCCCTACCTTCATTGATCAATGATGTAGTTATTTTCTTTCAAACCTACTTAAATAGCTACATTTAGACTCTATTCTTGGTCACCCGCCCCAATCTTTTGGTGTCCACTTTGACAACTTTCTTGATGCAAAGTATAGCACCAATCTAAATTCCAACCTTGTATCCATCAATGATATCTTCTTATGATTGTGAAACAAGATGTTTTTCTCATTGTGTTTTTTACAAGATCAAACACAATATGTGTTATCAAGAGTAAGTGTCTATCATATCTAGGTTAAACTAGTTGGCATCGATCTCTAAGATAAGCATAATGACCTAGCTTGGGAAGATTATGTTCTTGAGGTTTCTCTTAGTGTTCTTGCGCAAATCATGGCAAGCGGAAACTGTAGATCAATATGTTGTTATTTAGATATGTATGACTCTTAGAAATGCACTATACTAATTCATTGATATGCTCATGTGAAAATATATATGCTTATAGAACCTAAAAAGTGATGGAGAAGTGCATATTACTTTGCTATAGCATTTTGAGATTGGATTTGTATGTAAATTCTTGCCTTAATGCAAGACAATAGATTTTATGATAGAAGGAAGCTGAATATTTTTTAATTGTAATGTGCTTGGTTATTTTAGTTGTGATGAATTCAATAAATTCTAGAGACACCTACAAGTTGGGAAGAAACACAACTACATAAGTTAAATGTGTGGATGTGTTGTTTTTGCTAGAAAAAAAGGACCATAAAGGCATGGATGGATGAAGAATTACAAAGTATCACAAGTACAAAATCATGTATGTTTTTTGTACATATTACTCATGACATTTGTAACTATCATGAATGCAGTATTGAGGATATAAAAAAAATCCTTCGTCCCACCACAACCTTAATTTTGTCAAACTCTGCTCGAAAATCATGTTTTATAGGTTTTTGTTGGGTGAACAACGATTTTAAGTATTTTTTTTCTTAGGTTATGATTGATAAAAAAACCAAAACATGATAAATAAAAGAATAAGAATATTAACAAGAGAAAAGAAGCCTCCTACAATCTTCCAAGAATTTAGAGAAAAAGCAAGGGAAGACATGTTGAATCAGAGGCATGCATCAATTCCAAGCATAACATATGATACAAGTCTCTTACCAATTTATGAAAAGATAAGTGTAAACATTCAACAGAGGATCCATCATATTCAAGAAAAATGGAAGAAAAATCCCCTCATGACCCTAGTCAATAAGTAAAGCATAGGTTCTCATCATGAGATGTTGCAATTTGACCAATATCAATCAATTTCCAAACATACCACCATTTGAGGATGATTTGGATGAGGAGAAAATAAGAGCACTTTTGTCCTATATTGGTTACACAAATCATGAAATTTTATATTTAAATAATGAAGAACATTATGATGAAGAACAAGTAAATTTTGTTGAGACCGCCCATGAGGTCCAACATACTATTGAACAAGTAAATATTTTTGAGACCTCCATTGAGGATGCCCAACCTCCTCCCTATAGCTACCAAAAAGGGGATGAACAACCACAAGATTTCGTTAAATGATCACGACATATTGATGAAGTGTTCCATGATACAAATGCTACTCTATTACCTCAAATGACTTCAGTGCGTAGAATAACTACAAACGTATCCAAGTGGATGAAAGTGTCATTATTTCTCTTAAAGGTGATTTATCTAAACGTGCTATTTCTTATCAGACTTGAAAAATAATTAATAATTACTTTCATTCAAAATGTGATGCTGACAAATGTAGGTTATTTTATCTTTGTTAAAATCTAGGTCTTTTATTGTTGTTAGAAAACTATTAGCCATCAAGGTAATACATAATTATGGCCCAAGTAGTCATATTGCTAAAATCCTAGTATGTGATTTTAGCACAATTGGTAAGAAATTTCATTCTAAATATTACAATGAATCTTGTCGTGTATTGGCACATGGAACTGCAAACAAGAACACACAAAATCTTCATTTGATTAATACTACATCCAAACTTGTTAAGTTTGTATGTATTATTTGATCAAGACAATACATAAGTATAATATGATAAGAGAACATATTGACACATTCGACCAAACATATTTTTTAGGCCTTCATTGGTAGGTTTCCGCATTTAGATGGGAAACTAATCGATGTAGATAAGGGACTAGTGCAATTTTTGGGCATGATAACACCAAGCCTTCTTCAAAATAAAAGGATTTACAAAAAATGAGAATGGGTTCTGGATACCCTGAACCACACATTAAACACCTTCTTGACACAACACAAACAAAATTATATAAGATATTCAAGAACAAACACAGAGAATTGAACTTGGGCCAAATATCATTTGAGAAGTGTAAGCCTTGGTATGTTAGGATAAATACACTTTGTAACACTTGTTTTTCTAGATACCATGTATAATATGTTTATTATTATGACACATTTTCATATATTCGTCGTGTTTTGCACACTAACCGTGTGCAGTTTTGCTCAATGTTAATACCACCAAATTAATCATGAAACTTCATTCATAGCATCTTGTGTAATAAGGCAACGGGGAAAACATATTATACAAAAAGAAATTTAGATGGGACAAGCTCCAAGTGTAGCAGAATTGCTTTATTGAGCTAGTGCATTCACGAGAGTGAAGATCACATTTTTTGGAAAATGATGGTAGACATGAAAATCTTCAAATACATAATTTATGACATAGGCTTAGGAAAAGAAAGTAAAAGGATATAGTTGGTGACATCCCATGTGAGTAACTATCTCTAACTTTAATTTCATTTTTTAGTGAAATTTTACCTATAAACATAACTAATGCTGAGATTTTTTTCACCATTAGGTACAATTCAGCCATTTCATCTAGGAATTTTTTGAAAGGACAAAAAATATGTTCATCATGTCCACCTAGATCTATGGTAGGATGAGAAGTTTAGAATTTCGAGAGATACATTTTCCCTTGGTACTATACTCTCAATGTTTGATTTTGTCAAGAAATATACCCTCCACCCCTAAAATAGATTCAAGGTCAATATTACCATTGTGAGCAATATTCTTTGATGGTACACATCACATATAGGCATGGTCAAAATAGTACTTAAGGGTATCAAGAAATACTAAAGTAATATCAGTTCTACCTAAGTGATGATAAGTGTCATGAATTCCATTGTGTACACCATTGCTTCCACATGTTCTATGATCAGTTGAAGGGGAGAAAAATATAAATGGAGTGGCATTGGATTTGGTCCAATGGATGTGTTGGTTAGTTAAAAAATGTTTGCATATTTCAATGGTTGTGTTCATTGCACAAAAAGTAAAAAGTGTCACATCATGGAACTATTTTGGGACTCAACATGGTGAAGGAGAGCATGATGGATCTGAAGCATGCATCAAAACATACCTACATAGGAAGGAATTGAAATCATCTACGAATTACCATAATCAATATGCTATGTCTATAGTCATGTGGTTCACATCAGTAATGGGAGAAGGATCAAGAGTATGATAAGGATCAATAAGGAGAAGAGACGTGTTGAGATTATTTGGGAGGTGGTTGAGGTTCATCATTCACATGTGTGGGAATGCAAGAGTGTTCCAGGGACTCATGGTTTTCACTTAGTTCGAAGCTCCGACAACCCCGTATTTGAAATATGAACTCAAAAACTTGTCTTCTTCTACCTCCCATGCAATATTGTTGATTAGGATGGGTGTGAGTCATCATATTGGGTTGATGCATGTATCATGTATCAATTTATCTTGATCAACATGCAATTGTTGAATTGATCCCATTGGAGGCAGACCAATCATTTATTTCTACACATTTTGATCATGTCTGAGATCTTGTACAACCTGGTATGATACAATGTCTTGAATCTGGAATGTTAAGATCACATGTACATATTTCCATCTTAAATGTTTTAATTACATTAATGGTCTATATTGTTAAGAATTGTGCATTATATTTTGCAGGGAAAATATATGTAATTGTTACCTCGAAAGGTAATTGAATGGGGCGTGGATTATTGGTTAGCATGTTGTCTAGAGGGAAATAAAACCCTTAATATATCTATAACTGATGATGAAAACAAAAAATTCCCAAGTGGTTTAATGGTTTTCAAAGGGGATACTTTAAACAAGACAATAATGCAAGAAAGAAGGGTGAATATGTTTATACTGATTAAAAATCTTGTGCAAGTGTGTACCATTTTGCAAACCTGATCATTGGTACAAAAATACAGTTACAAATGATTCCTAGAGGAAAATACTCAAGGGTATGATAATTCCTACTAGATGATGATCATGATAAACTAATGGAGACCATAAATGTCAGAAATGAATATCCAAAGGGTTTGGATGTATGATAATTTAAAGGTATGGAGACATGTTGAAGTATGTTGATAGACAAGGTATGTTATTTAAGAGTTATTTTCATTGATTTATTTTTAATGCAAGTTCAATTATGTTATTTATGCAAATTATTTTTTTCAATCTAATGTAATATGATACTAACTATACCATCCTTCTGCAGTCCAAGATTCTACAAAGAATCTAGTGATAACACATATGTAGGAGAAATGAAGAACCCAATGTCTTTAGACACCACCATGGCATGCTCAGGAATTCATAATTTTTTTCTTCAAGTATTTATATAGATGATAGATTAAATGTCATATATGGATTAAATTATTTTGTTATATCATGGTTTGTCAAACATATACGAACATTATCACTCTTTCTATTGAGTCTCGTAGACTCATGGAATTACTAGTTTAATCAATAAGGAGATGTCATGTACCCAATTTTGGCTAATTTAGTGACCATGGGTAAAAAGGGGACAAAATAACCCCTAGGTAAATAGTTTTACTTCATCATGTATGCATAGGATTAAATTTAGCCTAAGTCAAGTGGAGGAATAATTAGTTTTATTATTTAATATTTGTAATTAAATTCCTAAATAATCGAGCAAGTGGGACAAGAGGGCACCCTCATGAGGATAAGGTTTCCAAAATGGAACTGGAGGCCAGAAAACAACAAGGAATGAAAATTAGGAAGGTGTAATAAGTTTCCTATAATATCAAATTAGAAATACACAAAAAAGCTAAGGAGGGGCGCAATTTCTAAAATGGAGCTCGGTTTACAAAAGCAAGAAACTCTGACAAAATAAGAAACATCTTCAGAAAAGGGGGGTGCAGTTTCTAAAGGAAAGGAATTCTTGTAAGGAAAAAGCAAGGCAAGTATTCCCACTCATGGGTGGCCCATGTGGAAGGGTTCTCACAGGTTACCAAGCTATTCAACTTGCTCAGAAGGTCACCTAAATCCTATAAAAGAAGACAAGCAAATCCTATTGACATATTTTGACCATTTTGTAATTGAATGTGTGAGCTATAGCTCCTTGTTTTGAGTGATGTGCCTCAACCTTGCTTTGGGTGATGCTCCCCTTAGCCATTTTTGTTCTAGTATATCCTCCCCTCTCTTTGGCAGGTATTGAAGACTAATTTTCAGCCATTGAAGATTTATATGCAGCCATTAAAGTTTGATCTCAATTTGGGGTCGAATTGCTTTAGAAGAGTTTAAGAGTTTTGAAGAAGGAACCACTCCTGCATCAACCTTCTATCTTCTACTCTTCTCTCTAATTCTCTGTTGGAAATCAATCAATGATGATTCGAATTCTTCCATGATGGAGAAGGATTACATAATTTTTCATTGGATTTATTACATCTCCACTCATATAGCTCAAGAACAACCATCTTTATGTATTGCAGATTCCATCCAAAGGAGCTTTCCTTGATGTAATTGGTACATGTTTCATGCTGGAGGTTTCCACAACCCTTAGGGACATTTTGGTGATGCTTAAATATATGTAATATGATTCTTATTTTATGATAAAACATTACTTATATTATTCATGGATCTTCATTTAATAATTATGTAAGTAATTAAGTCATTTTCATATGTATGCTCATTAGACTACAAATTCTAACTAGTTTTTCCATAACTTGCATAAAATGAATTATATGAATCCAAATGAAGTTTTGTAAGTTTATGTAGCTCAATAACATCTCCAAGAATCTCATATAACCTGTATATTAGAGTTTTGTGAGGGTATTATAATTTTTGAGGCAGTTTGAATCTTGACTAGTTTAGCAGTCCAACTAGCTAGTTTTAATGTTTTTCCTATAAAATGTATTATATGAACTGAAATTAAATTATGAAAATTGTTGTGATTTATTAGGACTTAAATGAACCATATCCTATCTCTAGACCCAAATCATAGAATTCCATATAGTTCTTGGGAAAGGAAATGGAAAATCTATCCTACTGTTCCAAACTGCAATAAAAGCTCCCAAATTCTAAATTGTTTTATCATATACTATTTATTTATTCCCCAATACAATAATGAGACCAAATATATGCACAATAACACTTACCTGCACCCTGATCTAGTTTTTATATGCCGATGTACCAAAAAGCATTGCGGTAGACTTCGGAGGTGCCGATGCTCGAAACATAAATGGTCTCTGTGCTTTGTACAAATGATCCAAAAACCTTTTTCCTCTGTATACCTTTTTGATGTACACTTTCCCATATAAAAACCAGAACCTAAATTCATCCCTATCATCCTTGAGTTGGGAGTTAGTATCCAGAGTTATCACCTTGCAGATTATAAAATTGTTAAAATTTACTAATGAAAATTGCGTTTTGAGTTGAGATTCTAGCCTATTCTTCATTGGTATCTTAAAGTTGTATCAAAGAAATTTCCTCCACCCCTGTGGAAATAAATAATCTCACTGTTGAACAATATTGCAGAACAAATCTTCAAAAGTACAGTATGAGGCTCCTACTAGTGATTGAGGAAGATTTAGAGCCATATTAAGAAGAGGAAATGTCCTCTGTTGGAGATTGTTATTTGAAAAGGTGTGAAGAATATTACTTTTCTGACCATATTTTTGAATAGGACATAGAATCTGATCTACCTATGTCTAAATGGGATGAACATTTTTCACGGGGAAAGAATATGAAGGGATCATTCTAATATCTCACAGAATACAATGCCTTGAATAAAGAGATAAGGAAGGTTTTGTCTTTCCAAGACTACTTCTCTTTGGAGATGAAGGGACTGTTCAAGGACCCCAACTAGAAAGAAAATGAAATAAGGATTGTAAATATGGTTCATAGTGTTTGCAAAGAAGTGGGGTTAGTAGTACCAAAGGGAGCCAAAGTTGACGCACAAGTGAATCACTGTTGTGCTAGACAGTGCAAGGAGGAAATGGATCACTCTCTCTCTCCAAGCAAGGAAGAGGAAAATACCAAGAATAAGCATGATAAAAGTTCTGATATTTGAAGCATCCATGTTTACTTGCAGCCGCATGATCCATTAGAAGGTAAGCATATGCCACTTGCATGTGAAGGTTGAAGAATGAAGAGCATTTATGAGAAGAGAAGGTCACTACAAAGTGACTGCAATGAAGAAGAAAATTTCTATATGGAGGAGCGTAAGACAAAAGATATTGGGAATGTTGATGATGGTGAGGAATAATTTGGATCTGATCCAAACGATAAACATAAATCAGACTTACAGTCAGCTCTTGAGCTTCATAAAGAAGCATAAAATAAGCACACCTCAGTGGGGTGTGAATCACAAAATTTGGTGGAAGGACAAATCACCATAATCCCACCACATAAGGAGGAGAACACAACACATGGTGATTTATTCAATTCTAATTTTTAGGTGCCTCTATGGCAATTTATGTGGAAACCACTTCCGGTGAGAATATTTGCTTGGTTGAGCCCTCAAGTGTTGGGTTTCGTGAATTCGAGAAGGCTAAAATTTTGAGAGAAAGTTTTCCCGGTGCACCAGAGATGAATGAGCACCCAAGTTTCAGCATAAGTTATGTTGTTAATGATCTAAAAGATGAATATTTTGCAGCATCAAGAGATGGATCATCTTTCAAAACTTTGATGTAACTTCATGAATTTGATCCCATAAATATAGAAGAAGAAGAGGTTCATCTGCTAGAATATCATTTCCTTGAAGGGACGCTAAAGATGAATGAATGTAATATAAAAGAGGCCCTTCAAATCCTCAATGACACCCATGCCTTAATGAAAAATATATGTTGGTAGTTGGGGGAGAAGTCTTCCATGAGGGACATGGAGGAGTTTCAGAAAGCCATGAAAAGCATTAAGGGAAATTTCCTATACTTTGCTTTCTGACATAGACAATCTACTTGAGATTGTGGAGTTGTTTCATGGTGCATCCTAGAATAATGAAGAGGATGTTTTAAATCTCAAAGAAGAGTTGATGACCACCCAATATGCATTGCATATCACTTAATCTGCACTACAAGAATCTAAGATGGAGATAGTGCAGCTTCATGAAAAGTTGCAAAGATCACACCTGCCCTCCTGCACACCATTCAACCATCTTCACTTGGTTGATTGCATTATTGATCATATGTAGGAACCTCATGAGATGATGGATCATGAGTATAATTCTATTTTGGAGGTTCTTGAGGAGTGTGCAGAGCATTTTAATGAGAACCAAGCACTTGATCTTTCCCACAGTGAACTTGAGTTGTTCCTTGGAGAAAGTCACTTTTCCATGGAGGATTCAGATGAGATCACCTAATTTGGACCATCTAGTAATGAAGAATATGTAGCCATAATTTTGATGAATGAGAGTGGTAGAGATATGAGGTTGGTTCCTAGTTCTTCCCCCCATATCCTAGATTCAACCACAACAAGGGGGGATGAATATTGGGTGAATAAATATTTCTGGTTGATGCCACATGTGGAGCAGGAGGCTCCCAAAATTTTCCATAATGACTGGTTAAATGCACCATTTTCTTCCCAACAACATCCAAGGAAGCCACTTGCATTCCTTGATTCCTATTTGTTTCACTTGCACCAATTGAGTGAACCCAATGGCAGAGAGTTGAGACATTGAAGTTGTGCACTAGTACCATGCCTCGGAGATCATGAGATTTCTATAGAAGAGGAAGACTCATGGATGGAGAATATACTTGAATGAATTTCACCTAGAACCAACAACCATCATGATGATATCAATCCATTGGGATCAAGAAGTAGAAAAGTCTTTCCTCCCAGGGATAGATGCATTTCACATTTTGAGATTCTAGGATGTAAAATTTATTTTTGTAAATTTATTGATTCTCCTAAAGCTGACATGTTTTTTTATCAGTAGCAGAGGCACATATTTCTTCCATTTGATGCCATTCATCCATATATTTATTGGTTGGAAGATTACATGTTAGACATGGAATCTCCCTGCAGAAGGATTTCTGCTCATGATCAGGGGAAGGAAGCTAAGCATGCAAGTTGCCAAGAGAAGTTAATGAAACATTTATCTTCCAAAAGGTGTCCTATGTGGCGAAAATCGACATACTTGGATGGATTTTTGTACCCTTTGGCTAATGGAAGAGATTTGAGCCATTGGATGATTTCACATAGGGAAGCACTTTGCTTCCCACTCGATTTGGTTGGATGGAGTGTATTTTCACGTTTACTTTGGATGAAAAGTCACATGTTTGACATTGATTCTTACATGAATGGAGGTTTTTATGATACAAATTACACTTTGAGTGAGCAAGATGAGAATCTATGGCTGATATATGACACTCTCAGTATTCTTGGATGGGAATGGGTCACCACCTGTTCCTTGGGAGGAGTTGATATAATTCATCCCTAGATTGAGGAGTTCCATGATGGGTGGGGAATTATCACAGATGTCGAGTTTAAAATTGGAAGTTACCAAATTTTAATGTGGTGGTGTGATCTTGACATCCAACTTGAGGATATATAATCCCAATTGATTTTGATGTTTGGGAGGATGCAATTGAGACTTTAGGACCCTGGAATTCCTTGGAGTGACAGCTTTCCAAAGGTGCAAAAAAATTTGGGTCCTTACAGAGGAAGCAGTGGGATCCAGGAATTCTACTCAGTTATCCTAACTGGGCTAAAAATTTTGTTAAAGAAGAGTTATTCATTTTGAGAATGACTATAATCAGAGTGGAGCAACAGAAACATGATGGACCCTTATTATTTCATCTTGGAATGGAGGATTCCAATTCTAGACAGTCAACAACATATTTTGAGGAGTGAAGTCACTTGTTGGTTTCATAGTTGGTTGGAGTTGGTTTCTTGCTTGAGGACAAGAAATTTTTGGAGGGAGGACTATCATGTCCCCAATTTTGGCTAATTGAGTGACCATGGGTAAAAGGGGGGAAAAATAACCCCTAGGTAAATAATTTTACTTCATCATGTATGCATAGGATTAAATTTATCATAAGTCAAGTGGAGGAATTATTTTTATTAATTAATATTTGTAATTAAATTCCTAAATAATTGAGCAAGTTGGCCAAGAGGCCGCCCTCATGAGGATAAGGTTTCCAAAATGGAATTGGAGAACAAAAAATAGAAAGGAATGAAAAGAAGGAAGTTGTAAGAAGTTGCATGGAACAAGAAATTAGAAATATCCAAAAAAAAACTAAGGAGGGGCGCAATTTCTAAAAGGGAGCTAAGTTTACAAAAGGAGGAAACTCTAACAAAGCATGAAACATATTGATACAAACGGGGGCACCGTTTCTGAAGGAAATGAAAGCCTGTAAGGAAAAATCAATGCAAGTATGTCCACTCATGGGTAGCCCATGTGGAAGGGTTCTCACAGGTCACCAAGTTATTCAACTTGCTCAGCAGGTCACCCTAAATTCTATAAAAGAGTCCAAGAAACTCCTATTCACATATTTTGATAATTTTCTAATTGAATTTGTGATCTATAGCTCCTCTTGTTGAGTGATGTGCCTCAACCTTGCTTTGGATGATGCTCCCCTTAGCCAATTTTGTTCTAGTCTCTCCTCCCCTCTCTTTGGAGGGTATTGAAGACTAACTTGCATCCATTCAAGACTGATATGAAGCCATTAAATACTGATCTCAAGTTAGGGTCGAATTTCTTAAGAATATTTTAAGTGTTTTTAAGAAGGAACCACTCCTGCAACAACCTTCTATCTTCTTCTCTTCTCTCTAATTCTCTTTTGGAAATCAATCAGTGATGATTCAAATTCTGCCATGATGGAAAATTATTATAGACCTTTTCATCGGATTTATTACAGTTCCACTCATGCTGCTCAATATCTACCATCTTTATGTATTGTAGACTCCATCCAAAGGAGCTTTCCTTGATGTAATTGGTACATGTTTCATGCTGGAGGTTTCTAGGACCCTTAGGGCCATTTTGTGTTAAATTTTCTGAATTTACTTCAATTTGATCTAGGATCTTAACTGAGAGAACAACATGTACAGCATATCTACAACATATCAATCATGGAGACAATAATGCAAGCACACAAGAGACACAAAGATTTACTTGGGGAAAACCATAAAGGTGAAAAACCCCAATAACTTCCTCAGAGATAGATAGAGCAATGATACAACCAACCAAGAGAGATAGCCATAACCTAGCAGCAGATCCTCCTCCTTGAGTGCATGTGTGAGAAGTGAGTGAGTAAATAGAGTGCCTCCTGCACTCTATTTATACTTGACTTGACTTGCCTTTTTACCTAACTCATGTCGGCTCGAACTTAACCACATAACATAATGCTGAGTGGGACGACCCCCAATAGGGTGGTCTAATAACCCTTAGACCCACATGGCCGACCCCCAATAGGGTGGTCTAATAACCCTTCGACCCACATGACTTATACAGGGCCGACCCCAACAAGGTGGTCTAATAACCCATCAAGTATAAGTTACGACACTTACAATATAAATGACGGCACTTCCTTATAGAGGAATAATACCATCTCTATAGGAATACAATATACATATATGTGAAATACATTCCGAAGTTACATATACATCAACACTCCCTCTTAACTAGGAAGGTATTTCTCAGCACAGTTCTTCTAGCACAAGTCATCTTCTCTGGATCATCATCACTGGATAATCGTCATCGAGTCATCATCATCATCGTCACTGCTGCTGCTATCTCAATCAATCTCTGAATCTACTCGTCATAGGAAGTTCTACAGAGCCAGTCCTTTTTCATACTGGATGTAGGCCCACCACCTGCAGGTCTTCATCATCACTGGCCATACTGTGGAATCCTCAGGACTTATTACGTGCGTCACAAAACCTGGCTGCAGCATCCCAGGCTATTACGAGCACACAGCTCTACCTGTAGGATCTCCCAGGAGCACATTACATGTGACCCATCACAAAACCTGGCTGAAGCATCCCAGGTTGTTACGAGCACCCGGCTCTACCTGTCGGATCTCCCAGGAGCACATTACATGTGATCTCACCATAAAACCTGGCTGAAGCATCTGAGGCCTTTTTCATCCTGTCCAGATCTCCCAGGAGCAAATTACATGTGGTCCACCACAAAACCTGGCTGAAGCATCTGAGGCCTTTTTCATCCTGTCCAGATCTCCCAGGAGCAAATTACATGTGGTCATGGCAAAACCTGGCTAAAGCATCTGAGGCCTTTTTCATCCTGCCCAGATCTCCCAGGAGCAAATTACATGCCATAGGACAAAACCTCGCAAGAGCATCTGCCAGATATCCCAGGGCACCGAATTACATGCCATAGGCAAAACCTCGAAAGACTATCTGCAGATCTCCCAGGGCACAAATTACATGTCCTCCCAAGCAAAACCTGATCCACGGCCACAGAGTATCAACCTGATACTCACCATACATCATCCTGATGTATCCATGATCATCCTGATCATCATCACTGCAACGTCCTGCTGCATGTCATCTGGAGCAACATCCTGAAGCTCGTCATCTATGATCATCCTGATCATCACTGCAACATCCTGCTGCATGTCATCTGGAGCAACATCCTGAAGCTCGTCATCTATGATCATCCTGATCATCACTGCAACATCCTGCTGCATGTCATCTGGAGCAACATCCTGAATCTCGTCATCTATGATCATCCTGATCATCACTGCAACATCCTGCTGCATGATCCACCTGATCATCAATGCATCTACCTGATGCATACCAAGTATCATACATGATCCTCCTAATCATCAATGTATCCACCTAATACAAATACATGATACATATCATCATACATGATCCTCCTGATCATCAATGCATCTACCTGATGCATACCAAGTATCTACCTGATACATATCATCATACATGATCCTCCTGATCATCAATGCATCTACCTGATGCATACCAAGTATCTACCTGATACATATCATCATACATGATCCTCCTGATCATCAATGTATCCACCTGATACAAATACAAATACATGATGCATATCACCATACATGATCCTCCTGATCATACAATGTATCCACCTGATACATATACAGATACATGGTCCAAGCATCCAACATGATGCATACATACATACATAAAATGATCCAACTGATCATATCCAGCATCCACATGATGCGTACATACATACATAAATAAAAATGATCCAACTGATCATATCAAGCAGAAACCAGAACATCATCCTGATGTTCATCATCCAGCGCTTACATCCACAGCCATGTGAAGGATCCTCCTTCCAACATGCTTGGAATGGCTTCAGCAAATGTGTCCATCACTTCTTCCTCGAAGTGTCCTCGATCTGAAGAACGCCAAGCCTCTCTCTGAAGTACTCGAACTTCACCCTGGCTAGTGGCTTCGTCAACACATCTGCAATCTGCTCGTCCGTCGCAACATATAGGAGCTTCACAGCTCCTCTCTGCACCATATCCCTGATATAGTGATATTTGATCTCTATGTGTTTCGACCTGTCATGAAACACTGGGTTCTCGGAAAGCTTCACACAACTCTGTTTATCACAGAAGATACCAGTAGCTTCCAACGGGAGATCAAATAACTCAGACAGTAGCTTCCGTAGCCATACTGCCTCACAACTAGCTGAGCAGGCTGCAACATACTCTGCCTCAGCTGTACTCAGTGCTACGCAGGACTGCTTCCTGCTGAACCAAGAGATCACACCTGATCCCATACTGAAGCAACACCCAGATGTGCTCTTCCTGTCTGCAGCACTGCCAGCCCAATCTGAATCAACATAATCCTGTAGGTTAAACTTTTGATTCGCCTCATACCTGAGCCCATAATCCACTGTACCCTTCAGGTACCTCAGAATATGCTTTACAGCAACCAGGTGAACACTCCTTGGATCCATCAGGAACTGGCTCAATGTGTTCACAGCAAAGCAAATGTCTGGTCTCGTGTTCGTTAGGTACATCAATGACCCAATCATCTGACGATACATAGAGACATCAACCAGCTTAGATGAAGCATCACATAGAAGCTTCAGATTCAATGCCATAGGTGTGGCCATGGCCTTGCAATCCATCATTCTGAACCTCTTCAGGATCTCTACTGCATACTTCCCTTGTCCAAGGAAGATTCCATCTGCACTCTGCCACACCTCCATGCCAAAAAAAAATAGTGCATCATCTCCAAGTTCTTCATCTCGAACTCGATAGTAAGCTTCCACTGCGTGTCGGCAATAAATCTGTTTTCACCATACCAAGTTCTGCACATATATGATTTCCTATCATGAGTCTCAGAACCAAGTGGCTGTTCTACATACACTTCTTCTTCAACTACACCATTCAAGGAAGCTGTCTTGAATCCATCTGGTGTATCTTCTATTTCATCACTTTTATATTTCTCAATGCTGCCATCTGCAACATGCTTGATCTGATAGTTCCTTTTGGAAGTCATAGCAAACTTCCCTTCATGTCTTGGGATTACATCCCAAACATCATTCTTCATGATCGACGGATCATGGCATTTCATTTCTTCATCCCAGATCCTGGGAACTTCAATATCTTCAATAGATATATTTGTTGCTGGAACAAAATGTTGTAGTTCTTCTTTTGTAGGAGATGGCATACAATATTTCCTACACAACAAGTTAAATTGCATGATTAGAAAACATCTCATAGTTTTCAGAACAAATTCTTACACGTAAAGAAATATGCCATACAGTCATGCAATTATCTTAGCCAATGCTTCAATACAACATTTATCCATATTCCGTAACTTTCTAGATGCCTTCCAATCTCTACCAGAACATTGTTAAGAGTGTGCACAACTCCCAACATGTCAGCAAAGAGGTTTCATTCTAGATAAGTAGCAATGGAATGTTGTACAGTGCCATAGGCCACTTACCCATGTATATTAGTAGCATACTGTTCATCAATGCAACTATTCTAATATGCACAATACATATCCTAAGTCTAGGATCATGAGCATATACATCATTGAACAATTTTATTTAAACAGACAAATGCAAGAAATTAAAATACTTATCTTTGTTTGTTCGTTGGGTGGACTCCCTCTGAGTCTTTGCTTCCTTATAGGAGCTGCTAGAGTCCTAATCCGAAGTAGCTTCTTCTACACCTTTCTGTTGTGGAAAGATGGTCAACTCCCTCTGAATATCTGCATCCTTGCAGAAACTACTGAAGTGTGTTCCTTTGCTTTCTTGCAGGAACAACTAGAGTGTGCTCCTTTTCTTTCTTACAGGAGCAACTGGAGTGTGCTCCCTCTTGATCTTTGCTTCCTGATTTACCTGTTCTTGAACTCATATTCATCCTTGGTCCCTATGCATGCTTATTAGTATCATGAATGTGTTATCCTTGTGATCTCATATAAAATCATACATTCATTAGTATACTATTAAAACACAATAATCTCAAGCATGTATAGTCATGATCATTTCAAACAGAAAATAATAAGCATTAGCATTCAAGGTTTATGCAGAATTCTTAAGGTTAGTCAAATCATAAGAAACATAACATGTCTAAACCTGTAATTACTCAAACCTATGACTCTTCAGGTTAGTTGAATCATCAATCAAGATAAGAGATATAAAATGCATAAAACCTGTGATTATTCAAACCTATACCATCATGATTCTTCTAGTTAGTCATATCATCAATTATGGTAAGAAACATAATATGCATACAATCATGATTATTCAAACCTATAATCATTATCAACAACAGTATAAGATCCTAACACAAGGTAGGATTCTATCTTGATATAGGAAAAACATACCTGGATTAGCATGCTAGCTATTTATGTCTAACATACTCACATGATGTCTTCTTGTTCTTCTTCAATGACTTGTGCTAGTAACCTGTATATCTCATAGGTTAACTATTACAAAACCAAGTTATACATACCTCGTAAATGGATCTTCTATGAGATCCATGACAATGGATGAATCTTTGTCCTCATGTTATCATGATCATATGTTCTTGGACCAGAACATGATTTGTCTTTCTTGGTGTACCTTTCATGTTACTAGACAACATAAACCTCATACAACACCATAATGCATTAGTACAATCATAAGTGTCAACACCCTAACCAATGAATATCTTCTATCATGCATTCATAATTTTGTTAAGGTGATACGAAAAATCTAAAATCAAAATTGTACTAACCGTAATAACATGAAGACAAACATACCATAAACTTAATCATGGACAAATATCGAAACATACCTCGATGAGTCATACCTGTCGAGATCGCTTGTAATCTTCTAATGTAGGGCCTTAGCCTCATCTCCCTCTGAAACAGGAACTTCTTCACTCATGTAGATGATCAATCCATCTTCTTCTAGGATTAACCCAATCCACTTGATTTGCAAGAACTGAACTTGGAGCTGGATATGGGTTTGTCAGAGAAACCCCAAAAATTCAAAATTTGAATTTCAAACTTCCAAAAGGATAGAAATATGCGCCTTGATGAGCTGATCAAACCGGTATATTCAGAATTTGAAAACTGCAAAGTTTCACTCCTCAATTTTGCCTTTGAAACTTCTGGATTCACTGGACGTGACCCTGAACTGGGGTTTGATGAAGCCCACTCTTCTACCCAATCAAAATGTTTGATCCAAAGCTCCAAGCTTCTATTTTTCCGAGGAGCTTCCAGCCGTGGTCACAGATTTCAAAAATTCCCATTTTTACAGAAGCCCTAATTTTCCACTTTTCTGATCAAAGTCCCGAACTAGGGTCTAATCAAGCCCGGCCTTCTGCCCAACCAAAAATTCTGATCTTGGTCTCTAAATTTCTATTTTGATGAGTAGCGTCCATCCGTGGTCTCCGATTACAAAAATTCCAACTTTCTTCAAAGCCCTAAATTCCGGAAGCCATGAATGAAGGTACCAAAAAATAATTATGTTTTGACAAAAATATGTACCTGATTGTTTCTGGTGTAACTCCGAAATTTTTGATCCACAGGGTCTGAAAACGTTTCCTGAGATATCCTGACCTGTTATCTTTCCATCCTGATAGGTCTGACCTCAATTGGATTCTCTGAGAGAGAGTTATGCCAAATGTCGCAACGTGACCTGTTTTGGGATAAAACAGGAGAGCGAACTTGTACGGCATGCCACGTGTCACTGTTTTAACTTCGGCCTCTGAACAAGTTTTCTGAGATAGCTCGGCCTGTTACCTTTCCATCCTGACAGGTCTAACCTCAATTGGACTCTCTGAGAGAGAGTTATTCCAAATGTCGCAACGTGACCTGTTTTGGGATAAAACAGGAGAGAGAACTTGTACGGCGTTCCACGTGTCACTGGTTCAACTTCGGCCTCTGAAAAAGTTTTCTGAGATAGTATAGACTGTGTACTACCTGTCACTTTTTACGAAATTTCATTTGGAGCTTCCTATCCCAAGATATGACCTTTTTCCCAAGGTCACCTGATTTTGACGCAGATCTGGAAGAGGCAGAAACCCTATATTGTATAGATCATAAATCACAAAGTACAACGAATTAGAGGTTGTCCTTTGGACACAAGATACCTGGAGATCTTAGCTTCGTCCTGTAACAATTTCAGATCTGAAAACTTCGCCAAAACGGATTTATAGCGAAAGTGCTACGATGACTGGGTTTTGCTATATCAAGCCCTAGCATCGTAAGTGCAACAAGTGCCATACATGCCATATCATGCCTTCTTTCAGGCTAGCTCTGATACCATGTTAAATTTTCTGAATTTACTTCAATTTGATCTAGGATCTTAACTGAGAGAAAAACATGTACAGCATATCTACAACATATCAATCATGGAGACAATAATGCAAGCACACAAGAGACACAAAGATTTACTTGGGGAAAACCATAAAGGTGAAAAACCCCAATAACTTCCTCAGAGATAGATAGAGCAATGATACAACCAACCAAGAGAGATAGCCATAACCTAGCAGCAGATCCTCCTCCTTGAGTGCATGTGTGAGAAGTGAGTGAGTAAATAGAGTGCCTCCTGCACTCTATTTATACTTGACTTGACTTGCCTTTTTACCTAACTCATGTCGGCTCGAACTTAACCACATAACATAATGCTGAGTGGGCCGACCCCCAATAGGGTGGTCTAATAACCCTTAGACCCACATGGCCGACCCCCAATAGGGTGGTCTAATAACCCTTCGACCCACATGACTTATACAGGGCCGACCCCAACAAGGTGGTCTAATAACCCATCAAGTATAAGTTACGACACTTACAATATAAATGACGACACTTCCTTATAGAGGAATAATACCATCTCTATAGGAATACAATATACATATATGTGAAATACATTCCGAAGTTACATATACATCAACATTTTGGTGCTTCTTAAATATATGTAAGATGATTTTTATTTCATGATAAACCATACTTTATATTATTATTGGATATTCATTTAAAAATTATGCAAGTAATTAAGTCATTTTCATACCTATGCTCATTAGACTACAAATTCTTACTAGTTTTGTAATAACTTGCATAAAATGAATTATATGAATCCAAATGAAGTGTCATAAGTTTCAATAGTTAAATAATATCCAAAAGAACCTCATCGAACCTGTATATCATATTTTTGTGAGGGTATTATAATGTTTGAGGAAGTTTGAATCTTGACTAGTTTAGTAGTCCAACTAGCTAGTTTTAATGTTTTTCCTATAAAATGTATTATATGAACTCAAATTGAATTCTGAAAATTGATGTGGTTTATTAGGATGTAAATGAACCACATCCCATATCTAGAACCAAATCCGATAAGTCCATATAGTTCTTGGGAAAGGAAACGGAAAATCCATCGTACTGTTCCAAACTGCAGTAAAATCTCCCAAATTCTAAATCATTTTATCATCTAGAATTTCTTGCTGCCCCAAGCCCATCATGAGACCAAATATATTTAAAATCACATGTACCTACACCTTGATCTATTTTGTATATGTGGATGTACCCAGAAGCATTATGGTAGACTTCGGAGGTGTTAATGCTCGAAGCATAAATGGTCTTCGTGCTTTGTACAAAGAATCCACAAACCCTTTTCATATGTCTAACTTGATGTTGCACACTTTCCCATTTAAAAACAGAACCTAAATACATCCCTATCATCCTTGAGTTGGGAGTTAATATTTAGAGTTATCACCTTGCAGATGATAAAGTTGTTAAAATTTACTAATGAAATTATGCTTGAAAATTGTGTTTTGAGTTGAGATTCTAGCCTATTCTTGGATGGTATCTTAGAGGAGATTTTAAAATTCATTTTGAAGTTATGTGACCCAAATTAATCTCAATTTGGTGGTTGATGAATTTATTGAACCTCTAATACAAAATATTAACCAAATATCTCATCCTAAGGCATAAAATCCTTACATGTTTTGTACATGTAGCTCTACCAAGGACTTATAAGTAGCTTTGTAATATGAGCTAGTGTTTATTATTTTTCTAAGTATGGATACAGATACAATATTGGTAATAGATATGGAAAATGTTTAGAATAACCTAGCTATGATATGCTTAGAATATATTAAATCCATATACATAAATACATAAGATTGGAAATAAAGACGAAGAGAGAGTTACAAATAATAATAGCAAATGTGATATGTGAACATTACATGCAAAAATAAATTATCTTATTAGTATTATCTAGATTCTAAACATCAAATTTATTACAAACTAGAAATAGATATGGAGATTCCATGTCATGCCTAAGGATAGTGCCTAAGTAGAGCTACCAAATTGTTATGTATTCATGTAGTTCCATTTCATGCATGAGGATGTACTTTATGGATTATGCCTTGGATTGATGGATGTATTGGAGGATGTTGTATGTCACTTACAATGATTGAGTAGTTGCATCATGATTGACATACTTGAATTCATTGTGTGTATAGTGTATGTAGTGAATCAATTTGGGGGTTTTATGTAGTGTATATTGTGTATGTAGTGTATGCAGTGAATCAATTTCGGGGTCATAACAGTATGCAAGAATACATGCGTGTCACTAAAATACTCTAAAATACAAAATCAAAGTAGATTTTATATATAACTGATGCAGGAGCATCGGGACCTAGGCAGATTAGTCAAAGTTCATCGACCGAAGGGAGCCGACCAGCGGGAGTGCCAATGACCACTAGTGCGGGGAGCAGGTTGACTTGTCGAAGTCAACAACTTGAGCAGAAGCAGTCAGGGTGCGGTCGACTGAAGGAACACAGATGTCGCTGGAGGTCAAGGATCAACAAGGAATGGTCGACAGATGACGAGCGACGTGAGAGGTCGGGTAGTCGACAAGTGGTCGAACTACGACACGACAGGGTTTGGCGAAGTCGAGTGTAATGGGAAGGAGTGAACTGACAGGACAGTCGAGATGTGACTGACTGCTGTAGCATGGTCGGAAGGACAGAAAAGTCAAGGGACTATACCAGTAGCTGTTCAGGGTTGTTGAGGAAGTTATTACAGTTATTACGAGTTGGTGAAGGACATGGCAGAGGATGCCATGGACAGAGGCTGTGCAGCATGGATAGAAGATGACAGTGTAGATTCACAGGATTTGGACAGGATCGGCGAGTGGAGTGAACGCGTGTCTCGGGATTATAATAATCTTGGAAACAACACCCGTAGATTAGAAGAGGAAGAAGAGGTCTTTAGTCTAGGAGACAAGAAAGAGCAGAGGGCAGAGCCGAGAGAGTTGTGAAGAGTCACACTGGCCAAGTGCAAAGTGTTGAGATTGAACCATAGCTCAGAGTTCCGTGGCGAACCAGGAGAGGGTGAGGTCAACTTACAAGGAGAACACACGACAATTACTTCTAAGTTGCAATGGTTGAGGCCGATTGTAGTTAGTTATTTTCTTACAGTTATTTTACATTGTAACTGATTTCAGAGAAGTAATATAAGCCAATCCAGGCATCTTGTTCTACACCTTGTTTGTGTGAGCATTGTGGTTTGTGTCGTGTGTATTGTTAAGCAAGAACCTTATTTTCGTAAGGAGACTTGCGTCAGTTGGTATCAGAGCCCGGAGGTGAGTCCGGTTGGAGAAGAGAAGACCATACCAACCTAACTTGCGTCAGTTGGTATCAGAGCCTGGAGGTGAGTCCAATTAGAGAAGAGAAGACCATACCAACCTGACTTGCATCAGTTGGTATCAGAGCCTAGAGGAAAGTCCAATTGAAGAAGAGAAGACCATACCAACCTAACTTGCGTTAGTTGATATCAGAACTAGAAAGTGTGAGAATTTTTAGCAGAAGTAAAAAATGGCTCATAGAGGAGTTAATGTCCGAGGACGGAGAGCGCATGGTGCAATAGCCATCACAGTGGATCGTGAGATGTTCAACAAATGTGTCCGAATGATGTAGACTTTGACAAATGAAGTCGCAGTGATCAAAGAAAACCAGAGGCGTGGTTGCATTTCTGAAGCGCTAGACCAGAACGACGAGGAAGTCGAGGAAGTGGAAGCTCGGGAAGCCGCAATAGAAGAACCAAAGGAGAAACTCATCAATCTTCTGAAAGAAATGAGAGGTCGAGCGAAGATAGATGTGAAAACGTACTCAGGAATCCTGGACCCATAAGACTTGATCGACTGGTTTAGAGAAATGGAGAAATATTTCGATGTAGAGAAGATCAAGGATCCTAAACGGGTTAACACTGCATGTCTAAGGTTGAAGGGTCATGCCTCGTTGTGGTGGGACAATGTACAGGCTGATAGACTCAAGAAAGGAAAGGAGAAAATCAAATCTTGGGACAGGATGGTTGCCAAGTTGAAGGGGAATTTCTTGCCGAATGATTATGTGATTTCCTTGTTCAGGAAGTTACAGAACTTTCAACAAAAAGAGATGACCGTGAAGGAGTACACGGAGGAGTTCTACCGATTGTCGATTCGGTCAGGACAGACTGATGAAGGAGAAGAAGCTGTCGCTAGATATGTAAACGGTTTGAAATATGTTTGTTCAGGATGAACTCAGCATGTCGAGATTCAGAATAGTCAGAGAAGCCTATCAGTTCGCTCTGAAGGAAGAAGAGAAACTGTCGAGAAAATCCACAGCGGCCAGAGGTAGGATGACTAGTCGGGGTGGAAAGACTGTCTCCATGAAAGGTCAAGGAAATGGCTACAAGAAATAAGGTGTCGAAGATAGTCGACGCACAGAAGGGACATCAACGAAGGAAAAAGCACAAGAGAACCGACGCGATGGTCATGAGAATCGTGGTCGAGGCGCATATGGTCAAAGTGTTCCATCCGACAAGAAAGGAGTTAACAGACCAGCAATAATCTGTTACAAATGTCGAGGAATGGGTCACAAGGCATATGAGTGCCCAGAAAACCTACATGCTGTAGAAGAGTCGAAACCTAGACGTCGAAAGGAGGATCAAGTCGACAAGAGGGAAGAATCGGCATCAGATAGTAGTGGAGGTGAGAAAAAGGAGAACCAGAATCTGATGGTTCAGAGAACTTTGATCCAGGAAGATCAATGTGATCCGGTGGAACCAACACAATGGAAGTCTATCTTTCGAACGAAGGTGTGGATCGGAGAATGGCGTTGCAAGACCATAGTTGATGGTGGGAGTACAGAGAATCTTGTGTAGATAGAAGCCATCGACAAGATCGGGTTGAAGTGTTGTGAACACCCACACCCTTACAAGATCTCATGGTTGCAGAAAGGACATCATGTCAAGGTGACCAGACAATGCCTGATCAACTTTAGAGTTGAAGGATTGGAGGACAACGTGCTCTGTGATGTAGTTCCCATGGATGCATGCCATATGTTGTTAGGGAGGCCATGGAAATATGATCGTAATATGATCTATTATGGTTGAGCTAACATAGTCACAGTGTGTAAGAATGGCATGAAATGGACTCTTAAGCCAAGGCGAGGAGATCCAACCGATGGTAAGGACGGCGAAAGAAATCTTTGGGAAAAGTGAGTGTTGATGAGCACTGCCAAGGAATTCCTCACGGAGGAGGAAAAATAGTCGGGATGTTTTGCAATCATTCCAAAGGGACCATATGTTGATGGAACGGCCAATCGGGAGAGTATTCCAGTCAAAGTCAAGGAGTTACTCGAAGAGTTTCAGGACATAAAGGCTGATGAGAAACCGAAGGGATTTTCGCTGACAAGGAGTATATCCCATCATATCGACTTGATTCCATGGTGGAGTCTGCCAAACAAAGCACCATATAGGATGAGCCCAGTAGAGGGACAGGAGCTCAACCGACAGGTCCAAGAGTTGTTGGATAGGGGATTGATCCGAGAAAGCTTGAGCCCGTGTGCAGTACCAGCAGTATTGACACCCAAGAAGGGCGGGTAATGGAGAATGTGTACTGATTCTAGAGCCATCAACAGGATCATGATCAAGTATCGATTTCCGTTGCCGAGGATGGATGACTTGATGGATTGCTTGAGTGGAGCAACGTACTTCATGAAATTAGACCTGAAGAGTGGATATCACCATATTAGGGTCAGAGAAGGAGATGAATGGAAGACAACATTCAAGACAAGATAAGGGTTTTATGACTGGTTAGTCATGCCATTCGGATTGACTAATGCACCCAGTACATTCATGAGATTGATGAATGAGGTCCTAAAACCATTCTTGGGAAATTTTGTCGTAGTCTATTTAGACGACATTCTGATTTTCAGTCGGACCAAGTTAGAACATTTGGAGCACGTTCGACAAGTATTGTAGAAATTGCAGGAAGAGAAGCTGATGATTAACCTGCAAAAGTGCTTCTTCATGAAGAAGGAATTGGTATACTTGGGATTTGTAATTTCAGGTAAAGGGTTGGAGACGGACCCTGAGAAGGTGAAGGCAATAGTAGATTGGCCCAAACCGATGAGTACGACTACAGTGAAAAGTTTTCATGGAATTGCTAGTTTCTACCGGAAGTTCATTCGGGGATTCAGTTAGATTTGTGCACCATTAACAGAATGCATGAGAAAAGGCGAGTTCAAGTGGATTGATAAAGCCCAGGAAGCTTTCAACAAATTGAAGGAAAAGGTCACTGAGAGCCCAGTGTTGTTGCTCCCATACTTTGACAAAGTTTTCCAGGTTGATTGTGATGCGAGTGGAATAGCAATTGGAGCAGTGTTGAGCCAGGAATGCTGACCAATTGTGTTCTTCAGTGAAAAGCTGAATGGAGCGAAGCGGAAGTATTCTGTCTATGACCAAGAATTTTATGTTATCATACAAGCATTGAAGAAATGGAGGCATTATTTGTTGCCACAGGAATTTGTGTTATACACAGATCACCAAGAACTGAGGTATCTGAATACTCAGTCGAAGTTGGATCAGAGACACATGAAGTGGGTGGAGCTGCTCTAGAGATATACGTTCGTGTTGCGACATAAGTTGAGCAAGTCGAACAAACTTGCCGACACGTTGAGCAGGAGAGTTACACTGTTGAGAACGATGATTGTTTAGGCAACAAGAATAGAGTCAATAAAGATGGAGTATGAAGTCGAGGAAGAATTTGCGAAGGCATGGAAGGCTTGTCGAGAGCCTTGGAGCATCGACAGAACTCCATATTTGAGTTATCTCATTCAAGAAGGTTACCTATTTAGGGGAAGTCAGCTATGTATTCTCATAGGATCAGTGAGAGAGAACCTAATCCAAGAATTTCATAATGGCGGGTTAGCAGGGCACTTTGGGATCAGCAAGACCAAAGCACTGATCGACGAAAAGTATTTCTGGCCAAGGATGTCGACAGATGTCAAAAAATGGGTTCGACAATGTCAAGTTTTCCAGTTGGAAAAGGGAAAGAGTCAGAACACAGGGTTGTATACACCATTGCCAATACCAGAGAACCCGTGGGAGCATCTTAGAATGGATTTTGTGTTAGGATTACCAAGGACTCAGTAGGGGAATGACTCAATTATTGTTGTAGTCGACAGATTTTCGAAGATGGCACATTTCATACCATGTAAGAAAACAAGTGATGCCACAGGAATCACTGTATTATTCTTTAAGGAAATAGTTAGGTTGCATGGGTTTCCAAAGAGTATCATGTCGGATAGGGATATAAAATTCATGGGGAATTTCTAGAGAACCCTATGGAAGAAAATCGACACGAAGTTAGAGTTTAGTTTGGCATATCATCCGTAGACAGACGGACAAACCGAGGTTGTAAACAGAAGTTTGGGAAACCTTCTGAGATGTTTAGCAGCCGACAGACCCAAGCAGTGGGAGAATGTGTTGGCACAGGCAGAGTTTGCATATAACAATTATGTGAATCGATCGACAGGATTGAGCCCATTCCAGATTGTTCAAGGGAGGAGTCGACATGCAGTGGCAGATTTGGTCGAATTGCAGACATAAACCAGGAAGAGCGTGGATGCAGAATCATTCGCAGAGCATATGCATGAAGTTCATGAAAATGTGCAAAAGTGCATCGAGAAGAATAACGCGGCTACAAGTTGAGAGAAAACTGGAGGAAGAGGCTATTGTCATTCCAAGAAGGTGACTTAGTCTATGCATACTTGTGGAAGGAGCGATTTCGGACAGGAACATACAACAAGCTAAAGTTGAAGAAGATAGGGCCATGCAAGATTCTGAAGAAGATTTTAGACAATGCCTATGTGTTGGAATTGCCGGAAGACTTGAACATTTCAACAACGTTCAACATTTCATACCTATATAAATTTGAAGAAGGGTCAAGCAGCAGTAAGGGGGAAGGAACTAGTATCGATTGGATAGAACATATTTCGGACCGGCATAAAGAAGGGATCGCAGAAGTAATCGATGAATGTGAGGTAGGGCGTACCTGTAGATCGCACATGAAGGAATACTTGGTGCGATGGACAAATGATGAGTTGCAGGAAGCAATGTCGATTTTCAAAGAGAAGTTCAGGAGAGTGACAAAGCAGTCGAATTCTTTTTCACCTTGGGAGACTGATGCAGGAGCATCGGGACCTAGGAAGATCAGTCGAAGTTGATCGACCGAAGGGAGCCGACCAGCGGGAGTGCCGATGACCACTGGTGCAGGGAGCAGGTTGACTTGTCAAAGTCAATAAGTCAAGCCGAAGCAGTCGGGGTGCGGCTGACTGAAGGAACAACAGATGTCGCGGGAGGTCGAGGATCGACAGGGAATGGTCAACAGATGAAGAGCAATGTGAGAGGTCGAGTAGTCGACAAGTGGTCGAACTACGACACGATAGGGTTTGGCGAAGTCGAGTGTAATGGGAAGGAGTGAACCGACAGTACAGTCGAGATGTGACTGACTGCTGTAGTAGGGTCGGAAGGACAGAAAAGTGAAGGGATTGTACCAATAGCTGTTCAGGGTTGGTGAGGAAGTTATTACAGTTATTGCGAGTTGGTGAAGGACATGACAGAGGACGTCATGGACAGAGGCTGTGCATCATGGATAGAAGCTTACAGTGCAGATTCACATGATTTGGACAGGATCGACGAGTGGAGGGAACGCGTGTCTCAGGATTGTAATAATATTGGAAACAACACCCGTAGAGTAGAAGAGGAAGAAGAGGTGTTCAGTCTAGGAGACAAGAAAGAGCAGAGCACAGAGCCGAGAGAGTTGTGAAGAGTCACACTAGTCGAGTGCAGAGTGTTGATATCAAACCATAGCTCAGAGTTCCGTGGTGAACCAGGAGAGGGTGAGGTCGACACACAGGGAGAACACACCATAGTTACTTCTAAGTTGCAACGGCTGAGGCTAATTGTAGTTAGTTATTTTCTTACAATTATTTTACATTGTAACCGATTTCAGAGAAGTAATATAAGCCAATCCAGGCATCTTGTTCTACACCTTGTTTGTGTGAGAATTGTGGTTTTTGTCTTGTGTATTGTTAAGCAAGAACCTTATTTCCATAAGGCAACTTGCGTCAATAACCAAAATAAAATATACATGATATTTCATTGTTTTAGAATAAAGTAAACATGCTCAACCATGTTCTTCCCATAAGTACAACTAGTATCCAAAATCAATTTTCCTTTTTTTTCCCAGCATAGGTTGAGCATTCCTACATCTAGGATCCGTGTTCATATCTGGAGTCTGCAAGTCAAAGAACAATTCTAGTGATCGGTCATGAGCTCGATTTTAGAAAGATTAAAGCAAACTAAAAAATCACTTACTAATCACTAATATATATTAAACACTGACCTTGTCCATATAAGCTATGGGTGACTATGTCGATCTCCTCCTCAAGGAGCTCCTCTCTTTGATCATCATCTATGCAAATTAAATATAACCAATCATTTTATACACCAATTATGAATAATGTTGTCTGAATTGAATAAAACACTTAAACTCATTAATATACTAATATATATATTAGATGAATATGTATTTAATTTTGTAAAGATTGACTTTGTTCTAGGATATTCTCCTCCTTAGGTAGGAGGCAGTATTGTTGGATGAGCATCCAACAACATCAATAGCCGAACTTAAGGGAGTAGTCTTGGATACTCGCAATGTCAATGAGCAACCAATTATTTCAAATACTTAGATGTTAAATTTGTGTGAGATGTATGAAATTTACATTTTAAAAATAAACAAATATAATTTAAGGATAGTCAAATTACATGTCTCTATGTATCCCTACCCCTCATCTTTCGAGGAAAATACCATCTAGTATACAGATGTCTCTCCTCTCTCAATGCCTACAAACAATGAGTTCTCAAATAGTCAAATAGATGCATTTATTACAAAACTAACATCAACTGACAATGTAACATGTTAAAAAATATACCTCTTATTGAGATCTTCCTGTGGTCTCATGCACTAAAATATCTATGATGGGAGGCACCTCAAGACTCTCCTCTCTCAATGGATGAAAACACCAACCGCTCAAATATTCAAATAGATACATTTATTGCAAGACTAACATCAAATAACAATGTAACATGCTAAAATAGGTACATCTTGTTGAGACCTGACTTCAGTATCAAGCACCGAAGTCTCTATGGTGGGAGGAACCTAACATCTCTCCTCTCTCAATGGTTGCAAACACCAAGTTCTCAAATATTCAAATAGATGCATTTATTACAAAACTAACATCAACTAACACTGTAAAATGTTAAAAAAAGATACCTCTTACTGAGATATGCCTATGAAATCAGGAACCAAAGTGTCTACATCACTGTCCTCCCCTAAGGGAATTTGAATGACAAACTACAAGTCAAGAACATAAAAAAGATTAGACCATATATAAATCTCGTGAACCATAAGAAACAAACATTTTCAAACAAAACATTTAGGTGTCATGTAATTACCTACTACCAAAACCCCACATAGGAAAATCCATAACATATATTGCCACATGATGTGCATGAATGGGAAGGAGATATTAGAGTAGAAGGTCCTTCCTGTCTGGTAGCTAATGGTCATTTCTAACCTACATTTGATGGTCCTACGTGACTTGCAGTTGATGTTCATACTAGACTTATATTTGATGGTCTTGCATGATCAATATGCATTGCCTCTTTCTAGCCATTGCTCACAACAAAAGTGCATGGTGTCCCATGTTATGGGACAAATGCAACAATGCATCATGTGTATCTCGAAGCAATTGTTGTCAAGGTTGGAATTCCAACTTAGGAAGTGGCCTATATGATGGGGGGAGCTTGGAATTTTTTTCTTCAAGATAGCACACATGAAGGAGAAAACAAGAACCACGTGTCGTTAGACACCACCCTCACATGCTTGATAATTAGTAGATATATATATATATATTTTATTATTTTATTTTATTTTATTTTATTTTTATTTTTATTTTATTTTATTTTTTTATTTTATTTTATTTTTTATTTTTATTTTTTTTTCTTCTGAGTATCGATAAGGGAGCACCAAATTGGGTCTCCACCACTCATTCCTCCCCCCCCCCCTTCCTCCTTATGCCCCCCAACTCCTCCTCCTCCTCCTGATTCTCCTAACCCTCTCCCCGTCCACCCCACCCTCCTTCCTTCCTCAACTTCCTCCTCCCCACTCCTCCTCCCTCCCCTCCTTCACCCCCTAGTCCTCCACCTCCTAATACCCCTCCTCCCCCTGCTCTCCTTCACTCCCTACTCCCTGTCTCCCCCTTCTCCCTCCCATTCCACCCTCCTACTACTTTTCTCCCCCCGCTCCCCTTCCCCCTTCCCTCTCCCCTCCCCTCCTCCTCCCCTACCTCCTGCTACTCCACCTCCCTTCTCCTCCCCTTCCCCCTTCACCCCCACTATCCCTTACCTTCCCCTCAATCCCTCTTCCTCCTCCTCCCCTGTCTCCCCCTTCCCCCCTCCCCGTTCTCCTCTTCCCCTCCCTCTCCCTCTTTGTCCCCATCATCTTCCTCTTCCTACCCATCCTACCTTCCCCTCTTCCCCCTCTTTCTCCCCCGCCTCTGACTCCTTCTCCCCCCACTCATACCCCTCTTCCATCAGCCACTCCTCCCCCTCTCCCTTCACCCTCCCCCCTCCTTCTCTCTACCCTCATCCATCCTCTTCCTTCTCTCCCTCCTCCTCCTACTCATGCTCTTGCTTATGCTTCCTCTCCTCCCCACTTGTCCCCCTCCCGCATAACCCTCCCCCTCTCCACACACCCCCCTCTCCCCCTCCCCATCTCCACCTCCCCCCTCACTCTTTCTCCCCATCCTCCTTCTCTTCCTCCCACTCCTCATCCTCTCCCTCCTCATCCTCCCCTATCACTATCATCCCCATATCCCCTCTCCCCATCCTCCTCCTCACCCTCCTCATCTCGATCTCCCTCCTCCCCATTCCCCTCTACCTCCCCCTCTATTGCATCTACCAATCCCTTCTCCTCCCCCCTCCTACACACATCTCTCTCCACCCTCCATCCTCCTCCCCCACTCCTCCCCCACTCTCCTCCCCCCATCCTCCTCCTCCTCGACTTCCCATTCTCCCCCCTCCTCCTTGACCTACTCCTCCAACCCCCCCTCATCCATCCTCTTCCCCCCTCTCCTTCTCTCTCATCCTCCACCTTCTCCTCCTCCTCCCACCTTCCTCCTCCATTCCCCTACCTCCTCCCCCCTCCCCCTCCCCCTTCCCTCCCTCCCTCCCTCTCTCTCACTTTAATCCTGCCTCCCCCTATCCATTGCCTTTCCCCGCCCATCCCATCTTCCCCCTTCCCTTCCTCCTCTTACTCTCCCCACCCTCAAATTCCCTTCCCCTCCCCTGTCATCCCCCTCCTCTTTCCCAACTCCCTCCTTCTCCTCCTCTACCCCTCCCCCTCCATCCCTCCTACCCTTCCCCCACCCTCCTCCTCCTCCCACACTCCCTCCCCCCTCTCCTCTCCCCGTCCACTCCCCCTGTCCCTCTTTGCTCTCCCCTCCCCTTTTCCTCCTCTTACTCCTCTCCCCGCTGTCCTACTCCTCCTCCTCCTCCTCCACACTTCCCTAATCCTCCTCTCCCACTTTACCTCCTCCTCCTCCCCTCCCCTCACTCCTACACCTCTCCCCCCTCTCCCACCCTCCCTCCTTCTCCTCCTTCTCCTCCTCCACCTCCCCCCTCCCCAATCACCCCCCTTCCTCCCCCCTCTCTCCCTTCCCTCTTGCTTTTCCTCCTGCTTCTCCTCATCCTCTCCAACAACCTTATCAATCCCCCCATCCTCCTCCACTCCCATCCCACTGCCACCCTCTCCCCCTGCCCTTCCCCCTCCACCATCCTTCTCCCACACTCCCTCTCCCTCCCCTCCCCTTCAATCTTTGTCCTTCTCCTGCTCCTCCTCCCCCCTTCTCCCTCCCCTCCCACTCCCCTCCTCATCCTACTGCTAACCCCCCTTCTGCCTCTCCCCACCTCCCCCCAATCACCCTCCTCCTCCTCCTCCTCCCCCTCGCCCCCCCCTGCCCCCGTTTGTCCTCGTCCTCATCCTCTCCCTCACCCTCCTCCTCATGCCCTATTCCCCCTCCCATCCCCTCCTTGTCCTTGTCCTCCTCTCTCCCCATCCCCCCCCATCCCACCTCCTCCACCCCCTCCCCTTCCCCCCACCTCCTCCTCCTCCTCCTCCTCCTAATCTCTCTCTCTCCTCCACTCCCCTCTCCTCTCCCCCCTCCTCCTCATCCCCCCTCTCATAATCCTCCTCCCCTCCCAGTGCCCACTCTTGCTCCTCGCAACCCTCCAACACCCCCCCTTCCTCCTCCCAACCCCCATATCCATCCTCATCCTCCTAATCCTCCCTCTCCTCTCTCCCAATCCTCCCCCCTCCCCCTTCCCCAGGCATCCTCCTCCTCCTCCTCCCCCCTTCTGACTCACTCACCTCCCTCCCTGTCCCCACATCCTATTACTCCTCCTCTCCCTCACTCCCTCCTCCCTTCCTCCTTCCCCTGCTCTCCTCCATTCCCTCCCCCCTTCTCATCCCAGTCCCCCTCTCTCTCCTCCTCCTCCCCCTCTCTTCTCCATCCCCTCCCCTCTCGGCCTTTGCTCTCCCCCTCCTCCTCCATTCTCCTGCTCCCACCCATCCCCCCCTATCCTCCCCCCCTCTCCCTACCACTCCACCTCTCCACACCCTCCCCTTATGCTTGATACAAACCGTTACACCAAAACCTCGAGATGTTAGTGAAGGTCGCCCACTAGGATCTTAACAACCCACCATGCTCTGTAGTCCAGACTCTGGGCTGGATGTGCACCTGTACGGTGGTGTCCCCTTTGAGTCGTACGAGCCTAAGGCGAACATTGCTGATACGAACCGTTACACCAAAACCTCGAGATGTTAGTGAAGGCCACCCACTAGGATGTTAACATTCCACCACGCTCCGTAGTCTAGACTCTAGGCAGGATGTGCGCCCGTATGGTGGTGTCCCCTTTGCACCGTACGAGACCCCGGGCGAACACTGCAATGCCGACGTTTCCACCCGCTCTGTGACTTGAACCTTGGTGGAGGCTCTGATACCAAATGATACGAACCGTTACACCAAAACCTTGAGATGTTAGTGAAGGCCGTCCATTAGGATCTTAACAATCTGATACTAAATGATACGAACCGTTACACCAAAACCTTGAGATGTTAGTGACGACCGCCCACTAGGATCTTAACAATGCTCTCATCCCCCCGCCTTCCTCCTCCACCTCCACCTCTTCCTCTCCCTCCTCCTCCCCCCTTCACCCTCTCATTCCCCTACTCTCTCCCCAACCTTCTACCTTCCACTCCTCCTCTCCAATCCCCTCCCCCCTTCCTCATCCTCCCCCTCTCCTCCCCACTCCGCCTCTCCCCATCCTCCAAACCCTCCCATTTCCCTCTCATCCCCCCCCTCCTCATCCACCTCTCCCTCTCCCTCCTCCTCCTCCCCACTACACCCTCCCTTCCCACCCTCCTCCTTCTCCTCCTCCTCCTCCTCCTCCCACTATCTCCCTTCCCCCTCCTACTCATCCAACCCCCCTCCCCTCCCCTCCCCTCCCTCTCCATTCTCCCCATTCCTCTTCCTCCCCCCCCCTCTCCCTCCTCCTCATCCTTGTCCTCCTCCACCTCCCCCCCTTCAGCCTCTCATTCCCCTCCTCTCTCCCCAACCTTCTCCCTTCCACTCCTCCTCTCCCCTCTCCTCCCCCCCTTCCTCCTCCTCCCCCTCTCCTTCCCACTTGCCTCTCCCCATCCTCCAAACCCTTCCATTTCCCTCTCATCCCCCCCCCTCTCATCATCCACCTCTCCCTCTCCCTCCTCCTCCTCCACACTACCCCTCCCCTACCCCCCCATCTCATCCTCCTCCTCCTCCCCCTATATCCCTTCCCCCTCCTCCTCATCCAACCCCCCTCTCCCTCCTCCTCCTCCTCCTCCTCCTTCTCCACCTCCCCCCTTCACCCTCTTATTCCCCTCCTCTCTCCCAAACCTTCTCCCTTCCCCTCCTCCTCTCCCCTCCCCTCAACCCCACCCCTTCATCCTCCTACCCCTCTCCTTCCCAATTGCCTCTTCCCATCCACCAAACCCTCCCATTTCCCTCTCATCCCCCCCTTCCTCATTCACCTCTCCCTCTCCCCCCTCCTCCTTCCCACTACCCCCTCCCCTCCCCCCCAACCTCCTCCTCCTCCTCCTCCCCCCTCTCTCCCATCCCCCTCCTCTTCCAACCCCCGCTCTCCTACTCCTATTGAGTCCTCCCCCCTACCCTCCCCTCTCCATTCTCTCCATTCCTCCTCCTCCTCCCCCTCTCCCTCCTCCTCCTGCTCCTCCACCTCCCCCTCCACCCCCCCCATTCCCTCTGTCTCCTCCTCTCCCATTCCCCTCCTCCCCGAGTCCCTCCCTGTCGAACCCTTCTCCTCCTCATCCTTCTCCACCTAGAGCCCTCTTCCTCCCCCCCCCCCTCACCTTCCCCCACCACCCCTCCTCCCCCCCTACTACTCACCCTCCCATCCCCACACCCCCTCCTCCTCTCCCTCCTCCTCCTGCTCCTCCACCTCTGCCTCCACCCCCCATTCCCTCCGTCTCCTCCTCTCCCATTCCCCTCCTCCCCGAGTCCCTCCCTGTCGAACCCTTCTCCTCCTCATCCTTCTCCACCTAGAGCCCTCTTCCTCCCCCCCCCCCCTCACCTTCCCCCCACCACCCCTCCTCCCCCCCTCCTCCTCACCCTCCCATCCCCACACCCCTCCTCCTCTCCCTCCTCCTCCTGCTCCTCCACCTCTGCCTCCACCCCCCCATTTCCTCCGTCTCCTCCTCTCCCATTCCCCGAGTCCCCGAGTCCCTCCCTGTCGAACCCTTCTCCTCCTCATCTTTCTCCACCTAGAGCCCTCTTCCTCCCCCTCCCCCCTCACCTTCCCCCACCGCCCCTCCTCCCCACCCTCCCATCCCCACACCCCTCCTCCTCTCCTCTCCCTCCTCCTCCCCCCTTCCCCCTCCCTTCCTCACCCTACCCCTCCTCCTCCTCCCCGCCTCCCTCTCTCCCCTTCCTCCCTCCTCCTCATCCCCCCCCTCTCTCCCTCCCCCCTCCCTCCTCCACCTCCACCTCCCCCTCCCCCTCCTCACCCCTCGCCCCCCATCTCCTTCCCCCTTCTCCTTCTCCTCATATTCCTCTCCTCCCACTGCCCCCCCCCCCCTCCTCACCCCTCGGCCCCCATCTCCTTCCCCCTTCTCCTTCTCCTCCTACCCCCCTCCTCCCTCCCCGTCCCCTTCCTTTTCCCTTTTCTCCTCTCATTCCACGACCCCTTGCACCCTCTCCCACTCAACATCCCTTACCTCCCCCACTCCTCCACTTCTTCCTACACCCTTGCCTCCTCTACCCTTCAATTGTATGATATCCACCCTACCTTTTGCTTTTCTTTTTCCCACATCCCCACCTACTTCTTTTATAACCCACCATCTTCATATGTTCATCTTAATAACATTTTTGAGAGTCACATACAAAGCACCTCTTTAATCTTTAAACAACAACTTGAAAATATAAATAATTATAATTTAATGATATTGTATGAAATACAATTTCCCATATACATATATTTTCATTAAACTTCATAAAGTTCTCTAAATATTTCATAGTAACCTCCATAATTAACTACAAAGCTTAAATTAACTTCAAAATAATAAATTATGAAAATTGTTTAAAATACTAAAATATGTAAACTACCAAAAAGAGAACTCTACTACAAGTTCTAAGATTTAGGGCAATAATAATAATAATAATAATAATAATATATATATATAATTTAATTTAATTTAATTAAAATATTTTTTTTTTATAAAGATTAACCTTATATATATTTTTTAATTTTTCATTAAAATTTCATTAAAGAGATGCTAATTGTAAAGCACCAACAATAAACTTAAAATCTAAACGTAAACCATTTTCATAGAAACTTCAATAAACTTAAAATCTAAACGTAAACCATTTTTATAGAAACGTCAATAAACTTAAAATCTAAATAATAAACTTAAAATCTAAACGTAAACCATTTTCATAGAAACGTTTCTCATAAATGTTGAATCAAAATAAAACTAAAAATTAAAAAACATTAAACTAAAAATTAAAAAAAATAATAACATGCACAATTTCATAATGGAATTTTCAAAATTTTAATTAATAAATATAAAATAAAATAATGTTTTCATCATGTATAAGATGCTACGAACCAACTAGCCGGCTGAGAAGAGAATTTGATAGCTACAAATAAATGAAAAACCCTAAATCTAAATATAATGCAGGCCGGTTAATCTAAATATAAAGAGAGGATAATAATCTATAAACCCAGAAACCCAAACACAGGCCGGTTAATCTAAATATTATAATGAGAAGATAGGCGAGTTACACTAAAACAAAGCTACACTCAAGAAAGTAAATTAATATGCAGTCAGGGAGAAAGAAAATTAATAAGCAGGCAGAGGCGGGAAAACAGAAACCTGGAATGGGAATGCTATGTGATATGGTTTATTGATAAGAAGGCAGAGGTGGAGGCGGGATCCGAGAGACCTGCAGATGAAGTGCAATGTGATATGATATGATATGGTTTATTGAAAAGAAGGCAGAGGTGGAGGTGGGAGCCGAGAGACCTGCAGTTGAAGTGCGATGTGGCCTAGCTGGGAACAAAACCCAACCCATTTTGTGCCTCAAATCTTATACAAAGTCCAACAAATTTAAACCAACGTTTTTTATATCACAAGTTTGTGCCTCAAATCTTATACAAAGTCCAACAAATTTAAGCCATAGATGCCTCAGATTTTCTAGGGTTTTTGAGAGAGAAGAGCAGAAATCAAACATTTATTTCAAGGAAAAAATAAATAAACATAAATGAAATCACTAACGCATCTACTGCGTCTGAGAGGAAAGCAGAACTCAGAGAAAATAATAAAAAACCATTCTACTCAGAACAACCCATCCCTCATTGTAACACCCAAGTGATTAACATAAATGAATGAGACTGCTTCTAAGGGAGGTGCTAAGAGGGAATAATAATAGAATATACCTGGAATTTAAACCCCACAATCCGTCGGAGAGCAGATTTGAAACCGTGACGTGGCTTCTCCGCCATGACAAGCTCCGTCTCCCAGCCTTCGCAGCCTCTTTAGACATAGCCTTGCAGGGGCCGCGATCGGGACACCGATATTCTCTCGGTAGTACTTCGTTGACTAGGAGATCAGAACCCCGCCGAAGCGCTTCTTGCTCATAGCTGACACAGGCAACGACTTAGTATGGGTGAATTTCCACTGCCAGTATCATGGCCGAAAGAGGCACCGCAGCCCAAGAAGAAAGACTGTCTCCAAGCACCGCAGCCCAAGAAGAAAGACTGTCTCGGGACCATCTTCCTACAACTTGCGTCGCCCAACGAACTGCATTTACAAGTATTGATATTCAGACCTACAATAAGCTCCATCTTCGCCTACGATACAATAGCTCCTTGCCGAGACCATGAATCCCAACTATGGCCTTCCGCTGTAGCATGGGAAAGCAAGGCGATAGCTTCGATGGGGCCGACGGTCTGCATTAGGACATGGCCATATCTCGTTTGCTTCGCAGATCGGTTTCACATATGACAATAACAATGAGACAAAGAAAAGGAGAAAAGCGACCCCATAAAGATAGTTAACTAGCCGTTACGATTTCAAACTCAAAAGATATAGTTAAATATTTGAATTTAACTATAGTTAATTCAAACTCATCCAACAGTGTAGATTAAGAATATTGTTATGTTCAAACGTTCAGATTCAAATTATCCATAAAAATACTGTCAGGGTTAGAGCGTGCTCGAGCACCACCACTCTCACATAGCAAATATACAGCGTGTCGATGAAAACTTCAACCTAAGTTTTTTGTTTATCCATTTGATCATTAATTCAGGTAAGCTATCCCCATCTCTATCGCAAAAAATTAATTAACAATATTATCCTTCATTTTTTCTATATAAATATCTTTATCTCAAAAATGTAATTAACAATATTATCTTCCATTTTCTATATATAAATATTGATAGTCTTGGCAAACTACCCATAAATTGTAATAAGCTTTGGGAAAAAGAGGAGTTCACTTTGTATAGACAAAAGTAAGCATAGCAATTGCTTAGAGATTACACACATCTTCTATTTCTTTTGTATCCATGTAACCGTGATAGCCTCTATGTTGTGTCCTCTAACATCTCAGAAGAAATTCCAATGCAAATTGAGGTGCCATGTCACCAATACCTTGAAACAACCATATGCCATAGCTCGACATCCTTAAAGAAATTTGAATAGCTTGACCCATTGCTACATAAAAAGAAACCATGAGTGTATAATAGTGATAGAGAATTTCAATTAGATCATGAAAATTTCAATGAGGTGTTAATGTCACAAAAATAACACCAAATGTGTTAACGGATGCACAAGACTTCAATGAGAAAGTTGAAGATGAGTTTTATGTGACACTAGTATGATGACAACTTTGAAGTAAATGGCACATAAACCACAAAATTATGTAACTCTCTTAAATTGTAGATTAACATTAACACATTTATTTTGCAAATTAAATATGCATAGCATAACTCAGAAAGGATACATCCCCCAAATTTACAAACTATATCATGTTAAGGAATTGTCTAATTTTTATTATACCAAAGTTTTTCTGATCCAAGGTCATAAGGAGCTGAGATTGAATATGGTGCACCAAACAAGAAATTACTATTTAGATTCAGAGTCCCAAGATTGGATAATGATAAAATTTTATCTGAAAATTACTCACTAATGTTCCATGTTTGATATGGTAATGAGTAATGTTCCATGTTTGATATGGTCATGCACCTTACCTTACCCTTGGTCATGGAGCTGTTATTTCCTAATCAGAAGCAGAGATTCGATGGCCTTTGTTTGTTGTTGTTGTCCTAGACCTTAAGACTTAAGAACTAGACCTTGAGACTTGAGAACCAACAACTTTTGCATCTCAAGCTAGAGAAACAAACTACACCACACATGGCCCACACATCAAACTAATACCCAACTTTAATATATCATTACAGATTCAAAAATTCCAAGGCTCGGCTTTATAATCAAATTTCCAGTAGCCATAGGAAAAACCTACCATGGCCAAGGAATTTGCTTGGATCCTAGATACCATGCTTGCCTCTTCACATTCAAAGAATACTCGATGGCCTCAAATATGTTATTGTACTCCTTCTTTGTGTGGGTCTAGATACCACTTTGGCCTCTTCACATTCAAAGAAGAATCATCGAGGTCAAATATGTCCCTTACTGTGTGAGCACATCAAATCAAATACAGAGTTAATGGAAAATACATACAATATCATAATATATTATTAAGGGAATATAAATAGAGACTATAAGAGGTTAACAGAGTAAAGATATTAATCAATAGATGCTCTAAATTGTTGAATCCCAAATATATATTTTTTAATTAATTTTTTTTTGTTAATTAAGGGTTTTAGTTGAGAACTTAAAATTCAATATTTAGATTAAGGATATTTTTATTTTTAATTAGCTAAATTTAAATTTAGTTTTCAATTTTTTTTAAATGTTGTTATTTTTTAAATAATTTTAATTTTAAGTTTAATTTTCAAATAAAATATGAAAAAATATAACTTTACATCAAATTTAGATTGGAATATTGTTCCAAAAATCTAAATTCAAACTCATTTAAAAAAAAATATATATATTTTATAGTTACAACAAAGCCTAATCATCATTAGGTGAAGACCTCCTTCCTTTAGGTTTTTGTAATTCTAAGCTGGTTGTCCATGACCTGCCAAAAGAGGCACACCATATGGATGTATACTTTTATTTAAATTCAATCAAACTTTTTGAGATCACTTCTCGATACTCGTATGATTAACTATCTAAATAAAGCTATACAAAAATTAAACACATTGTCTTTTTTTGGGTGATGTAATTGAACCATAACATTTTTTGGGGGTGATGTAATTGACCCATCTTGTAATAATAACAAAATGTTTTTTTATATTTATTATTAAAAAATAAAATTTTATATGTATATTTTTTATTATTATTAAGATGGTAAAACTTATTATACTTTATTTATCTAATTGGAGAGGAGGACAATCATTATTGACTCATAAAGTAATTGTAAGTTAACTTATCACATTAATTCAAGAGGGTTAAACCTAGATTTCCACTCCTAACTTCTTTGTGTGGGATATATATCTATATATCTATATATACATTTTATTTTAAATTATATAATAAACATAATCTAAAACTATATATATAATGCAAGTTTAGAATGTATTAATTTATATACATATATAAAAGCTGTTTATTTAATTTTTATTTTATATATATAAAACTTAAAAAAATAACATATATTCACATTTTATTTTAAATTATGTAATAAACATAATGTGGAACCATATATAAAATGAAAATTTAGAATGTTTTGATTTCTAAAAGTTGTTTATTCTACTTTGTTTTTTTACTTAATTTAAAGTTAATAATGTTAAAGAAATATGCGTGCGTAAGGGGGTGGTCCGGTTGATCTAGTTTTCGGGTGTCCAGTGTCACATTTATTTCCGGTTTCGAAAGGGAGGGGTGGAAAAATATGTGCTACCAAGAGGCTATACCATGGGATGGGAAGATATGTTCAGTAAAAAATTAGGTGCTACGATTAGTTCATACGATTAGGTGAGCGATAACATCACATTCATTCGTCCACCCATCATATGCAAGAGATATGTTTCCCTAGGAGCCACGAGTAATTGAGCCATGTTATTTCCATACGAATGAGAGAGAGCTAGGTTGTCACCAGAAGAGATTGAGTTCCCTAGTTTCCACCATATGTGAGAGATTACCCCAATTGTTACACACCCTCCGCCCATAAACCTTCCACTTGCCAAAGAGGAAGGAATATGCTTGAGGGAGATGATGCATTGATCCAATACAACTTGACGCCCCTACCTATGGATCGTGCTTGAAGATTGATCAATATAGCCCCTACCTTTTGATGACGTAAGGGGGGGGAGGATGGGTACCCCTTAACCTCTTTGTTTCCTAATGCCCTTAAGGCCTGGTTGCCCTATACCACTTTGATCCAGGAATCTGAACTTAGTACGGTTGCTGCACTATACTTGATATTAGTGGGATAGACAAGACAGAAAGGATTAGACTCGCTAACCTTCCCTTTCTCTTATTGCCTTCACCCTATGACGATTGCCATGGGATGCATGGAGTGCTTCTATTCCCTTCAACGAGGAACACCTTGTAGGGGATGCACTCTCAAAACTTGTTGGTTCCACACTCACTATTTACCCACGTGAAGAACTTAGACCTGGTCTCCAATATTAACAACTTCATGAAGTTCCTAAGAGGGAGGTACACCTATGAAGCTATTCTCAGGTTAGTTAGGACCAGATCACCTTACCCTTACATTTCTTTACTGAAGTGTTTCCAAACTATTTATCCACCTGAATACCTAACCATACTTTTGTTTAGCCCCCAACTACCTGCCTTCACCGACTTCCCATAGCAGTATACTACTCTACAACTACACGTAGGAACCCCATTAGGTGCACTAAAGAGAGAGCCATGTCAGCTAAGGCCAAGGCCGATGTTGCAACTAGTTGGATTCAATCCTGTTGGTGGAACTGATTTAGCTCTTTAGAAAAAGCGGAGTGCATGGGCTGTTGGTGGAACTAATGCAAGTTTAGAATGTATTAATTTATATACATATATAAAAGCTGTTTATTTTATTTTTATTTTATATATATATAACTTAAAAAAAAACATATATTTACATTTTATTTTAAATTATGTAATAAACATAATGCGGAACCATATATAAAATGAAAATTTAGAATGTTTTGATTTCTAAAAGTTGTTTATTCTATTTTGTTTTTTTACTTAATTTAAAGTTAATAATGTTAAAGAAATATGCGTGCGTAAGAAGGTGGTCCGGTTGATCCAGTTTTCGGGTGTCCAGTGTGAGGTTTATTTCCGGTTTCAGAAGGGAGGGGTGGAAAAATATGTGCTACCAAGAGGTTATACCGTGGGACGGGAGGATATGTTCTATAAACAATTAGGTGCTATGATTAGGTCCTACGATTAGGTAAGCAATAACATCACATTCATTCATCCACCCACCATATGTAAGAGATATGTTTCCCTAGTAGCCACGTGTAATTGAGCCATGTTATTGCCATACGAATGAGAGAGAGCCAGGTTGTCACCAGAAGAGATTGAGTTCCCTAGTTTCCACCATATGTGAGAGATTGCCCCCATTTTTACACACCCTCCTCCCATAAACCCCCCACTTTCCAAAGAGGAAGGAATCTGCTTGAGCGAGATGATGCATTGATTCAATACAGCTTGACGCCCCTACCTATGGATCATGTTTGAAGATTGATCAATATAGCCCCTACCTTTTGATGACGTAAGGGGGAGGGAAAGGATGGGTACCCGTTAACCTCTTTGTTTCCTAACGCCCTTAAGGCCTGGTTTCCCTATACCACTTTGATCCAGAATCTAAACTTAGTACGGCTGCTGCACTATACTTGATATTAGCGGGATAGACAAAACAGAAAGGATTAGACCGACTAACCTTCCCCTTCTCTTATTGCCTTCACCCTATGACGATTGCCATGGGATGCATGGAGTGCTTCTATTCCCTTCACCCACGAACACCTTGTAGGGGATGCACTCTCAGAACTTGTCGGTTCCACACTCACTATTTACCCACCTGAAGAACTTAGACCTGGTCTCCAATATTACAAACTTCATGAAGTGCCTAAGAGGGAGGTACACCTATGAACCTTTTCTTAGGTTAGTGAGGACCGGATCACCTTACCCTTACATTTCTTTACTGAAGTGTTTCCAAACTATTTACCCACATGAATACCTATCCATAATTTTGTTTAGCCCCCAATTGCCTACCTTCACCGACTTCCCATAGTAGTATACTACTCTACAGCTACTACTACTCTACAACTACACATAAGAACCCCATTAGGTGTACTAAAGAGAGAGCCATGTCAGCTAAGGCCAAGGTTGATGATGCAACTAGTTGGACTCAATCCTATTGGTGGAAGTGATTTAACTCCTTAGCAAAAGTGGAGTGCATGGGTTGTTGGTGAAACTAATGCAAGTTTAGAATGTATTAATTTATATACATATATAAAAGCTGTTTATTTTATTTTGATTTTATATATATAAAACTTTAAAAAATAACATATATTTACATTTTATTTTAAATTATGTAATAAACATAATGCAGAACCATATATAAAATGAAAATTTAGAATGTTTTGATTTCTAAAAGTTGTTTATTCTATTTTGTTTTTTTACTTAATTTAAATTTAATAATGTTAAAGAAATATATAAATTAAATTAGTATATATAGAAATGTAAATTAAATTATTATTAATATGTAAATTAAATTAGTAAATATAGAAATATAAATTAAATTATTATTTGAATGGATTATTAATATAATTAACATTGTATTATTAAAATTTAGAAGTAAAGAATATTAACTTAAATAATAAAATTTAGAAGTAAAGAATATTAACTTAAATAATAAAATTTAGAAGTAAAGAATATTAACTTAAATCATACATAGTTATTATTATTTTAAAATATAAAATAATAATTCATTTTATTATTTTAAAATATAATGTAATAATTCATTTTATTATTTTAAAATATAAAATAATAATTCATTTATGTTATTTAAATGTAAAAAATTTAATAAATACAATTTATTAAAATAAATTATATTTATTGTTGTGATATATATTTATATTATTTTAATTTATTAAATAATGAAAGTTGTAAATTCAATTTAATTTATTATAAATATATGAAGAAGATGATAAATATGATATGTTATTAATATTTTGGTCTATTTGATTTTAAAAAGTAAATGAGTCTATATTGAAAAAGCTTTAAGAGAAGCATTCCTAAACTACCATAGTTATAATGAGATAAAATATTATGGAAGTGAATATGATGACAAATGTTTTGAAATTATGCCTTAATGTGGATATATATTATAATGATATATAAACACAATCGATTATATATATATATATATATATATATATAATATTTTTATGGATATTTAATTGTTTAAGTTTCGTTCTTGTAAGAGGTTGAATTTCACATTAGTAGAATATCAATTCATAAGAATGAGTTATCTATAATAACTTTATTCTCCTACAAGTCTTGGAATATCAATGAATTATTAAGGCTCAATAATAAATAAATATTCTATATTTTCTTTTTTATGTTTTTATTTTCCAAAGTTTTATGAAATTTCTTTAGGGATTATTCTTGTCACATTCATGAAATGAGGCAGCAAATGTAATGTCTATAGTGTATAAGATAATTCTAGTTAATAGATAAGAAATATTCAAGCTTGTCATAGGTGTTGTATATAAGCTTGGAATCGATGGACTATTGAGAAGATGTGTCTCACAAACATACACTAAGAATTCAATAATGTAATCACATTATGGATTCATGTGAATACATTGCTCTATAACATGCACACCATAGAGGATTTTTTGTTTAGGAATATGGTGGTTGTCGATGTTTGAGGATTGTTCCAAGTTGGTGAGGAAATGTGCGTAGTGTTATACTATAACTCACAAGCTACATGTGGGTGGTTTTCACACATTGAATCCGATAATGTCTATCTATCATTTTTAGCATTGGAGATAGGACTGCATTTGTCCTTTTGTGCTAGTAAATATAATGAAAGGAAAAGGAAAGTATATCATTATAATGGCCAAATGATTTATGAAGTGGACAAATATGAGAACTATCTTTCATCAATATCAAATTCACATGAGGATAATAATAAGGGAACTCTGAAGAGGCAAACTTGAATCACTTCAAATTATAAAATTGATGTATGATTTTCAATATGCCAGTATGCTTGTGTGCAAATTTGCAAATATGCCCTTTTATGCCTAATTTGAATGTTGAAAGGATAGATATTATGGATGGATAAAGAGGGAAAATAAGGCATAAAAGGGGATATAGAGATTAAGGTACATATAGAGATAAAATTTGATTTAGTTTTCCTTCCAAGCACTCATGTTGTATTTCCTCCTTTCATCTAAAGTGAATTGGTTTTTGATGCGATTTGATAAATTATCTTTATGTTTCTTTAAATTATGAAAATAATATTGAAGGATACAAGTTGGATGTGATTAGAAGGATACAAGTTGGAAGTGATTTGGTATCAAGGTATCAAGGTATTGGTGAAGGTATCAAGGTATTAGTGAAGGTATCAATGAAGGTATCAAGGTATCATGTGACTAAGAGAAAACATATTTCCAATTTTTGCATGGTGAGGAGGTGAGAAAGGATGCAAGGAGAGGCAATATCTTTCAAATTATATTTTTGCACATTATGTTTTTGTACATTTCAATATTTCAAAATTGTATGGTTACAGAGGTTAGAGAGCGAGTAGAGTTATCATAGTTCATATCCCAACCTTTTTAGGGAAACCATCCATGCTATTATTTCCAACATATAATATAGTCAAGAAGGAACCCTCGATGCAGGAATTTGATTATTCTGGTAATTACAAATCAATGAAGGAATCTGATTAGGCAGGTAATGACATAATCTATGTACTATTCAATAAATGACATAACCATGGGATCAATTTGTGGAATTAACTCCATTTTTCAAGATTTCATTTTTTATCCATATTGAAAATTGGTGACAAATTACCCTTGCAAGCTCTATAGGTCCTTAATAATAGTCGAAAATCCTTTATGCTAGTGCATAGTGTTTGCGGATAAATATGTCGGTGCAGACACCAACCGATCTCCCTAGTCTAAATGGTTTAGATCTAGAACAAAGCACAACCGAATATAAACACTTTCCTAGATTAATCAAAGTGCAAAAATAGGGAATGTTACTCGCCTTGTAATTAGAGTAGTCTCTCCTTTATTTATGTGTTATTCAATTCCTAGCTGTAAAACAACATAGAGAAAACACGAGGAAACACAAGTGAAAGAAACCAATAATATTGATTAACCTAAATAAGTTGTCAAGGAAACAAGTTCTTAATATCTACAATGGATGATAAATATTTATGGAAATACAATATATCACTGTATTAATGAATAAAAAGAAGAGCATGTTACAACTATTGCCTTGCCATTGCAATTTGTTCCAAATAATATTTGCCTCAAAGATCCAATATTGCCTCCAATGGACAAAGGGATTTCAACTCTAGGATAATTTCTCCAGCATTTAGGTTCTCTAATCCTTCCCCAATCATAAAGAGGAAGTTTGTATATATAGGCTAAAGAGGACAGAAGGAGTTGAGGATTTGATGGGTAAGGCTAATGGATCATCCCAAGAAATAAGGGGTTTGACTTCAACCTTTACTGATTTATTGGGATAAGCCTCTATGAACACACTTTTTCTAGAAGGCTCCCAAAGCTTCTCTTTTTCCTTCCTAACTGATAGTGACTCACTTTGTGAACTAGCAAGTTGCATAGTTGCAGGGTGATGCATCTTGAACAAATGCAAACAGTGTCAGTGACACACTTTTTCAATGTGCAAGGTGCATCATCAAGGACCTGATGTGCTTTGTTACTATGCAAGGTGCGTTAGTGTGACAAAATATGGAAAAACATGCCAAATATTTCCTTTCAGTTAGTTTGGCATCAATGCTTTAGGAATTAGGACAACTCAAGAATACATATCTCGTGATGACGAGATTTTGGTGTAACAGAATGCCCCCCAAAACATGAAGCTAGAGAAATAGGATAGGTGAAGTGATTCGATGTATGGAAGTTTAAGGCAAAGACCATCTGTTGAAATGTTCAACAAGGACTTCTGCAGTACCACTAAATATAAGATATGTGTCTCAAATTACTCATAGCATGGATTCCGACCAATACACTGCAGATCCATGAAAACACTTAATAAAATTATGGACACTAAGAATACAATTGTGGATCCATACATTCATTACAAGACGAGATCGTAGCCATTAGAGAATACATAGTGGATCTACGAGATGAACTGAATATAGCCACATACCAATACAATGTGGATCTATGTGACAAAATAATGGTTCCATCATGATGTTTATGTGGGAACCTACTAAAAAAATCTCCATCGCAACCTGGGTAAGATATATGATAGAGTTATCCCAGGGTCTTCATCCCGAACCCAAACAAGTACAATTCTAACCATGCGAATAGATGTCCAGACGTTGAACATGGTATAAATTGCTTGATTACCAGTCATTGATGTATACCGCTAACAAGTGCAAGGTAAATCATCACTAAAGTCAATGAATCCCAAGGTAGTCTAGTACATCCCTTCGAATGTGAATTACTGAGTTGAGGTCGAACATTCGGTGGAATCTCCAAGTCAGAGGTCAATGATGTGAACCTACTACTAAAAGTGAGGTAACCTACCAGTAAGGCATGTAGGTCCAAGGTACTTGACTAATTTCTAGGTCTACTCCTTGGATGATGTGTTGAAGTTGACAAGGATAATCCAGTCGAGGGAGGGCCATGATGTTTCCCCCATCATTGACACGAAACAAGATCAAGGATATTTTTGAAGTAGATCGGACTGTAGAGTAAATTTCGAGATTGAATCAGGGGTGACTGACACAAAGGAAGGTATAATGATTACAGAGGTTGAATCAACAACATAATTCCCTTGAACATGGAATAGCATGGCTTGACAACATTGACATGACGAGATGGATACCAAGACCTAATACAACAAAATATTGATGCATTCTTCATATCACCCAAAAGAGTGGAATAACTCATGGAAGTGGTATGACTCGAGGACAAACTAATTACCCAAGTTATTTTAATGAAATGCGAATAAGTTCCATGTTCAAGGGAGACTATAGGCTTCCACTAACACAGACATAGATACATGCTCTTTCCTTTAATTTCACTGTCATGATTGACGAGTGCCTCTTTACTTTTTAACGATCTGAAAAATGATAACAAACAATCTTTGTAGCCCATATTTCGAATGAGTTGAACCTCACATGTTTTATGAACCTGGGGAAGGAGAGGTTCATTCCCAAAAGATCCCTTCAATGTTGAATTTTAGCGAGTCCATAGAAGGTAAAATTGGAATCATTTCATGTTTAGAGTCTAGAAAGACTAAAGAAGACTCCAAAACAAACCTTTTTAATAAATTTAGACGACATGTATGAAAAATGGGTAAAATATCACCGCATAGATGACCTTTCACATCCTTTTACAAGCAGTAAAGAGACAAGTTCGATTGCCAAATTTTTCATGTTTTGGGAGTCTGAAAAGTGCTTAAAGGAAACTCCAAGGGGGTTCCTTTTTGTAATAGTTTACCAAACCGAAAAAGAGATAAATGCATACTCAGTAACTTATTCTCATGTATTTACGAGCATGAGAAATAAAAAAGACTAATCTCAACACCTTCTGTAGTTAGTTTTAGCGAGCATGATAATGGTATCAAAAACAACTTGGAATCTTTTTCATATTTGATAAGTAGCATGAAAAGGTGAAAAATGATCTCCGTCATAGCCAAATGTTATTAATCTCAGTATGAAAGATTCACAACAAGTTTTAGAACCATTATGTGGATTAAAACATAAAAATATAATCAACTTAGTAAAAAACCACTTGGAATAATAAAAATAAAAATTGGAATATCCCATTTTAAATGTTAAAAAGGGTAAAAACTGAAATTTTTTTACCATTGTGTTTTTACCAAGTTGGGAGTGAGTGAATAGCCATTTTTTAGCTCAAACGTGCTATGGAAATTGCGGGAGAATTGGGAAACCACTCTTCATTCCATTAGGTCTAGGTAATCACACTCCTTCTACTCATGAATTCCATGGTTGAATTGTTTTTTTACGCAAATTTTAGTGGTTTTAAGTGTCATTTCATAGGGATAAGTGTGTTCTTGGTCTGACACACTTCTCCCTTTTGGGAAGTGCATCATCCATTGGTGACGCAAATCCTGAATGGAGGAAGTGCATCTCTGACGCTATGTTTCCAAAGTCGGGGTGTGTTGGCGGCAGAGAGACCCAAAAAACTTAGAATTCAAGCAAAAAAATAGATTTTGTTGTGTCATGAACCTCCAAAATTCATATATATATATATATATATATATTATTACATATAATGTGTAAATATTCTCTACTTAGCATGCAAAAGTTAAAATAGCATAAATTAGAAATCATTGATGCAATGTAATTTACTTACACCAATCTTGTAACTAATCTTGACAGGTAATCTAAGAACTCTGTGGCGTCTCATCGTTATAGTTGAGGTGATGTATTTGTTCCTGTTTACCACTTCCTAGCTAAGTTATGATGTAAATTACTTACATCTAAAGCTAAGTGTGGCTTCTAGGTTATGGTCTTAACTTTATATGCAAAGGAATATGTGGGGGGGACTATGGTTATAGTCTTACTCCCAAGAAGCTATAAAATCCACGGGTAATACCAAGACCTAGGCGCAAGGGTATGCAACAAGGTGGTTCCTATTCAAAAGTTTATGATACACGTTTGGGCTATAGTTCTAACCTATGGTCAAATAATGTAAATCTTTGCATTTAATTAAAGTCCTGGTTTAAACTTTCTTCAAGGTGATGGTTGTTGTGGTGGATTTAATGTGTAATTCTTAGCAATTTATGGCCATTAAGGTTGCGAGTTGACACGATATCTAGGATCTTTATGGCTACGTTGGAACGTAAATCCCAACCATCCATTTGGACAAGAAGATGCTATGGTTTGGCAAGGTTTTAATGTGTTCTTTTTTATGTCCTAACTCTATTACTGCACTTTGGTAAATGAGTTCTTTGCTCTGCTCAGTTGATGGAAAATCTATGAAGTTATTCATGTCGCTACCATGAAATGATAATGGCATTCTTTGATAGTTCATGTCCAAGGTGTGAAGGAAAATATCAATTTTTAATGGCTTCCATCGGAGAGTTTTTTGAGAGCTATGGATGAACCTGGTCATCCTTCGTCAGCCTCGAATCTTCCTGTCAAAGGTAAGAAAATAAGTTTTAAAATCATACACAGTGATTTAGAAAAATGAGAAGTGTTTTCCTTTTTTTTTGTTTTACACCGGTCTTAAGGTTTAATACAGGTAATCTTTTCCTGTAGGAAGTGGAATGATAAGGGTGCTTAGGAAGAGTCGACCCCTGGCGCTGTCTGTAGTTTGCATAGGTAAGATTGTTGTGTCTATTTCAATATTTAAAAGTTTACTTTATAGTTTGTAAGTATTCCAACTGTGGTTTTGAAAATTAAAAATGAAGACATCTTTCGAAATGGCAACAGGGTCTTCTCTTCTCGAGCCTACATTTCAAAACGCCCAGGTGAGGATGAAATGAGCCTTGAAACTCATTAAGTATTTAAAAATGGAGTTTTACCTGTTCCATTACTAAGTAAAACCATTGTTGGTTGCTACAGGAACTATATGCGGGGTTTTGGAACCACGAGAAGTGAAATAGGCATTTGTCAAAAGATAAGTTAATTGTTTAAATATAGTTTCCTTTTCAAGGTTTATGATTTTTAAGCAAGAGGTTATCTCGTATCCTTCATTTCAGGGTTTGATTTGTAATAATTTTCCAAACTCTATTTATTTACCATCGTTGATGGTTCCTAGTTTCTCTACTTCTGTAATTAACTTCTTGGTCCATTAGATGAACCATTTGGCAGCTTATATTTACAGGGATGTGAATCCCTTAGTTTAACATTTGTGGTCTATTAAATGACGAGACCCTTAGGGTTTTTCAACCTAAGTGAATATGTCTAGTGTGAATAGAATCTATACATTTCCTTTTGGTTAAATCATCCTTGTTACTATGCTTACTGTGATGAAGGAATAGAAAAAATCATTCTCGATATTTTCCTTAATTATACAATTACTCTTTAACTCATTATTTATTGTGTTATTTATTAACCCGATTGCAATGCTACGATGCTTTACTTCCACGTAGATGAGTTGGGTTGTGGCACTACTTAGTTTTGAAACCTTAAAGATATTATACGGCCTCTCTAGGGGAGGACCACGAATTTTTTTTTTTTTAAGAATTGGACATTCATCGGGCTGTCGATTAGTTAAAGAAATGAATGCTATAAGTATTTAACTATTTTCGATGGTTTGAAGAGTTAACTGTTTATAACAATTATTATGGTATTATAGTTTGTAATTTCAATAATGATTCCTTCGTATTTGGCTTTTCGATCTATAGAGAGGGTTTTTAGAAAAGAAAGGAAAAGGAATATTTTGATTAAAAATAAAGGTTTTCTCAACAGAAACCTCTCGGCTCTTGACCCGATCTTGGTAAATTACTATTTAAAGTTTCTCGTTAGTAGGAGGAAATGGTTATCTAAACTAATGAGCTATACTTAGCTTACTTTGCGATCTTGTTATGGCTTGGCTAACACTATTGAAAATCCTATGATTCTGTTGGAAACTTTAACTAACTTGAATTGAAAATAGAGATCTATTAGCAAAACATTATATAAGGTTATCCCATAGATAGTGATTTTGAATGAAATATTTTTCATTGGAAAAGTTAAAAGCACTTAGATATTGAACCGATAGAAAAGATTTACATTTGAAAATAACATCGAAAAGGTATTTAAATCCTAGCAACGATGTGCAAAATTATATATGAGCTAATTATGATCTCTTTGTTATACTAATATGATTGATCATTTTGATTTCAAACATAATAAAATATATTACATAGATGTATAAACAAGTCTTCGGTCTATTTAGATGCATCGCATAATCCTACTAGGGGTTAGATACGAAATATACATGAATAAAAACCCTACTAAAAGTATTTTAAAATATATAAGAACAGAAACAAGGAACCTGGCAGCACTGTCAGGAAAACAGAAATGATTTAGCCGTTCCTCCCAACCATCTCCTAGAGTATCCAAGAATTACTTGCTCTAGAACCCCCGAGCTTGATCACTGAACCACAAGAGAAAAATCCACTTAATACGCCATATCTTTCATTTTTAGATTCAATCCCCATCCAATGCTAGTCTCCTGCTGCTTATGGACATACTATTATATAGTATTTTTCCTAGGACTTGTTCATTTATGAGCCTCATGCTCTTTAGCACTCAACTAAGAGTTGTGACCTGATTTTGGGAAGATGCCTCATGCACCTTGAGTTCTCACTCAGCAGCTTCAGCCACTTGGATTTTCCTCTTGTGGGTTAGCAATCAGTCATGCAACAACCATTTCATTTCTGTCCCCCCTTCAATATGTTTATTAATAAAATAATAATCCATTACATTTGTTTTATTTTTGACTTGTCAAAAATATTTAAAAATAAAATAAATAAAATATTCAGAAAAAATATTTAATAATAATTTATTAAATCTTGGTGTATTACATGTTGCCATGAAATGTTTCTAATTCCTTTTAAATTGATGTACATGCAGGATTCAACAATCAAAATGGTACAGTAGAAGGAGAGGGAGCATAAATTGGAATATTTCCAAGTGGGAAACGACCCATTCGTTCAATTCTTTGAGGGAACGTGGATTGCTAAAATTATTCCAAGTGCAAGGAATGAGAGCTCAACTTCAATTTTTGGATTACTTGATCCAAATGTGGAACCCATATCAACAATACTTTCAGGTTGGGACTCATATCCTTCCATTTTAAATAGAGGAGATTTAATTTCTAATGGGTTTGTCAAGACATGGAGCTCCAATATCACTTTCTAGTCTTAGAGGTTGTGATAGGACTACTGAGGATTTGATTGCACATTTTTTCACTCATGGGACTCAGATTTTAGGTGGGAAGATTCCCATCAAGAATGTGCAATATCGTCCTTTAAGGATAGTCCTATTTACCATTGAGAGAGTGGTGGGTAGCAGGGCTCTGCATCAAGATACAAGATCTCACATGCTTTATTCCATAGAGTGTATGGATCCTATAGTATTCAACTAGTGCGAGGGGATCCTAGACAACCTAAAAGAACAAATGACAAAATGCAGAAGAGGGGTCTCTCAAGAAGTTTGGATATCAATCGAATATGGTCTCCTTCTTCCTAGAGAGGGTCCCCCTTATTCGTCCGCAGGTAGATATTAGTGATCTTGACCCATGAGATCCATGCATGCTGATATGGAATGATGTGATGGATCAGCATGGTGGTGGTGGGCCTATGATAACTTATGGGACTACATTCTTCAGATGGTTACATAGTCAACTACTTATGGTAGAGGACTATGCATATGCAGGAGCATATTTTAGAGGAGATACAGACTTAGCTCGTCCAGTGGGAAAGCATTGGGGTGAACTAGGTAAGAAGAAAACTCTTTTTTGTTTTAATTTTTTATTCATTTTCATTTTTTTGTAGTACTGATATTTTATACTTTAATACACAGATATTGGGCTTTCGAGATGTTAAATTTTTGATATTTTCATTCCATTATCATTAGGATATCTAAGAGAATAACATGTACAACATATCTACAACATATCAATCATAAACACAATCATGCAAGCACACAAGAGACACAGAGTTTCACCGGGGAAAACCAAGAAGGTGAAAAATCACGCAACTTCCTCAGAGATTGAATAAACCCCAATACAAGATCACAAGGATCAAACCCAATAAGACGTATCTAGTAGATGCTCCTCCTCCTCCACCACATGTGCGCACTTTCTCTCTTAGCTATGCAAGCTTGAGAAGTGAGTGAGTGAATAAAATGAGAGACACAACCTCTCCATTTATACACTGACTTGACCTACCAATAATTCAATGGAGCCGACTTGCTAATAAATTCTAATAACCCAACCACATGACCTAACCAGGGCCGACCCCACACTAGTGGTCTAATAACCCATCAATACAAATGACAACACTTACAATGTAACTTGAGACACTTGCAAATACAAATGATGACACTTCTAATCAGAGGAATAATTCATCTCTATTGGATATACAATAAAGTACAAATGTAATATACAAGTGAATATCTTCTGAAGTTACAAATACATCAACACTCCCTCTTAACTAGGAAGGTATTCTTTCGTCACAAGTCATCAATACATATTGGCACAAGACTTGAATTCTAGAGATGGATCATCATCACTGGATCACGGAACATCATCATCATCACTACTGTTGTACTCATCATCTCGATCACTGGGCTATCTATGAATTCTGCTCATCATAGGAAGTTCTACAGAGCTAGCCCTTTTTCATGCTAGATGTAGGCCCACCACCTGTAGGTCTTCATCATCACTGGCCATACTGTGGATCCCAGGACTAATTACGTGCGTCAACAAAACCTATCTCATACTATAGGATCTTTTACATGTTGACTGTCACAAGACCTTAAAAGAGTGTCTTCCAACCTACAAGAACTCTAAAGAGAATCCTAGCTCAGACTATAGGATCTCCAGGACTGATTACATGTGACCCCCCCACCACAAAACCTTGAAAGAGTATCCTAGCTCAGATTATAGGATCTCCCAGGATCTTTTCTATGTGGTTCGACAAAACCTTAAAAGAGTGTCTTGCAACCTGGAAGAAATCTAAAGAGAATCCTAGCTTAGAATATAGGATCTCCCAGGATCTTTTTAATGCTACATGCACAACCTATCCACGAACATGGAGTATCAACCTGATACTCATCATACATCATCCTGATGTACATGATCATCCTGATCATCATCATAGCATCATCCTGATGCATATTATCTAGAGTATCATCCTGACACTCATCACACATGATCATCCTGATTATCGTCACTGCATCGTCCTGATGCATGTCATCTAGAGCATCCTCCTGATACTCATACATAGACATGATCCAACTCATCATACAAAGCATCCACTTGATGCATATACATATACATGATCCAACTAATCATACAAAGCATACACTTGATGCATATACATATACATGATCCAACTGATCATACAAAGCATCCACCTGATGCATATACATATACATGATCCAACTTCTCATACAAAGAATCCACCTAATGCATATACATATACATGATCCAACTGATCATACAAAGCATCCACTTGGTGCATATCCAAATCAGTAACTGGAGCATCATCCTAATGCTCATCACACAGTGCTTACATCCACAGTCATGGGAAGGATCCTCCTCTCACCATGCTTGGAATGGATCCTAAAATGTGTCCCATCACTTCTTCCTCGAAGTATCTTCAATTTGAATAACAACAAGCCTCTCTTTGAATTACTCAAACTTCACTCTGGCTAGTGGTTTCATCAACACATATGCAACCTGCTCATACATCACAACATACAGGAGCTTCACTGCTCCTTTCTGCACCATATCCCTGATATAGTGATATTTGATCTTAATGTGCTTTGACCTGTCATGGAACACCAGGTTCTCAGACAGCTTCACACAACTCTGGTTGTCATAAAATATACCAGTAGCATCCAACGGGAGATCAAATAACTCAGACAGTAGCTTCCTCAAACATACTGCCTCACAACTATCCGAACACACTGCAACATACTCTGCTTCGACTGTTCTCAGTGCTACGCAGGACTGCTTCCTGCTAAAGCAAGAGATCACACCTGATCCCATACTGAAGCAACAACCATAAGTGCTCTTCCTATCCGTAGCACTACCTACCCAATCCAAATCAACATAAACCTGTAGGTTAAACTTTTGATTTGCATCATACTTGAGCCCATAATCAATTGTACCCTTCAGGTACCTCAGAATGTGCTTTACAACAACCAAGTGAACACCTCTGGGATTTGTCAGGAAGTGACTCAATGTGTTCACCGCAAAGAAATTATCTAGTCTTGTATTCGTCAGGTACATCAAGGATCCAATCATCTGACAATACATTGTGACATCAACTGGCTCAGATGAAGCATCACACAGAAGCTTCAGGTTTGATGCCATAGGTGTGGCCATGGCCTTGCAGTCCATCATCCCAAAGCTCTTCAGGATATCTACTATATACTTCCCTTGTCCAAGGAATATTCCATCTACACTTTGCCACACCTCCATGCCTAGAAAGTATTGCATCATCCCCAAGTCCTTAATCTCGAACTCGGTAGTAAGCTTCCTCTTCGTTTCGTCAATAAATCTATCTTTACTTGTAAAAAATAGGTCATCCACATACAATAGTAGTATCACAGGATTGCCTTCCTCAACCTTGTAGTAAAGGTTGGAATCCTCTTTACTCTTAGTAAATCCCAAATTGGATAGGAAACTGTCCATCCTACAATACCAAGTCCTAGGAGCTTGCTTCAAGCCATACAAGGCTTTCTTCAACCTGCACACATATGACTCTATGTCATGTGTCTCAAAACCAAGTGGCTACTCCACATACACTTCCTCTTCGACTACACCATTCAAGAAAGCCATCTTGACATCCATCTGGTGTATCTTCCACTTCATCACTACGTCCAGAGCAAGTATTGTTCTGATGGAAGTGTATCTGGCTACAGGAGCAAAAGTCTCTTCATAGTCAATTCCCTCTTTCTGGGAGAAGCCACAAGCTACAAACCTCGCCTTGTATTTATCTATGATACCATATGTATCATGCTTGATATTATAGATCCACTTGGAAGTCACAACAAACTTCCCTTCAGGTCTTCGGACTACATCCCAAACATCATTCTTCATGATCGACTGGTATTCCTCAATCATGACATTCTTCCATTATTGCATCCTGAATCTTGGGAACTTCAGATTCTTCAATATCTTCAATAGATAGTTTTCTTTGAACTTCGTTGCTGGAACAAATGTTGTTGTCCTTCTTTTGTAGATGATTGTACACGATCTTTCCTACAAGCCAAATTCAATTGCATGATTAGAAACTTCGCATAGTTTTCAGAACAAAATCTTAAACATAAGAATATATGTCATACAGTCATGCAATTATCTTATCCAATGCTTCAATACAACATTTATCCATATCCTGTAACTTTCTAGATGCCTTCCATCTCTACCAGAACATTGTTAAGAGTTTGCACTACTCCCAACATGTCAACAAAGAGGTTTCATTCTAGATAAGTAGCAATGGAATGTTGTATAGTGCCATAGACCACTTACCCATTACTTGCATATTAGTAGTATCTTGTTCATTAATGCAACTTTTCTAAAATGCAAAATGTACATCCTAAATCTAGGAACTTAAGTATGTACATGAATGAACAACATCATTTAAGTAATAAGAAATGATAATTCAAATACTTATCTTTGTTTGGTTGTGTGGTGGACTCCCTCTCAATCTTTGCTTCCTTGCAGGGACTGCTAGAATGTGCTCCCTCTTGATATTTGCTTCCTGGATTATTTGTCCTTGAACTTATATCCATCCTGGACCACTATGCATGCTTAAGTGTGCATAAGTGTCCTCATTGTGTCATCCTCAAGATCTCATACATAATCATACATTCATTAGTATAATCTTAATACTATCAAAACATTATGATTCTTAAATATGTATAGTCATGATCATTTCATACATAGGTAATAAGCGTTAGTATTCAAGGTTTTAGGGAAGACTTCTCTTATGCATATTCTTATTTGATTATAGGACTCTTCTGGTTAGTCATATCATCAATCAACCTAAGAAACATAATATGCATAAACACTTGATTTCTTAAACTTATAACTTCAAGAATAATCATTATCATTCATACAAAAGTATAAGATCCTAACACAAGGTAGGACTCTAACTTGATATAGGAAAAACATACTTGGATTGTCATGCTTGCTGGTTATGTCTAACATACTGTGAAGAACCTGCAATAATTAATTAATTAAAACACATGAAATAGCAGAAATAACAGAACTCAGAATCACTTTTATATTGATCGTGGGCCACTTCGAGGGGGCAACCTCCTTTGAGAAAGCTCAATACAAATAAATTCATGGTACCTTCATTGGTCTCAACACAAACTTATATACTAAGTCTAGGCACCAATACCATGGGTAAATACCATGTGTCAATAAAAACCATGGGCCAATACAAAATATGGATCAACAAATACTATGGGATGACTTACAAAGCATATGCATCCAACAACAATAGTACAAACTATGGATCAACAAATACTATGGGATGAATTACAAAGCATATGCGTCCAACAACAATATACTAACAAAGTAAATAGAATGGTTTACATGGGTTCCTAACATCCCCTCTTCCTTAGAAAAAGCTTTGTCCTCAAAGCTTTAGATGTGGAAATTGATGCAGAATCTGAAGCAGTGGTTTTCCTGTAGCATCCTCGGGTTTCATTTCGGCCCACTGACACCTTTTGAGTTTCAGGGAGGATTTCTTGGAAGGCTGTAGATGAAGAAGGACCATATCAACTGCGTGAACAGTGTGCTCAGAACGGTGTTGATCATCTTGTTGTTTCAGTCGAATTCTTGCCATGTGAAGACTATCCTACAGAATGAGAAGAATCTGATCATAGTTTTGAAGAACTGAGTCAATTGCCTAAACTGGGCAGCTGCTGAGCGTGTATCGAAGAAGAAATGGTGGTGCCTATCCGTAAACTGCTTCATATGGTGTCCTTTTAGATGTGGTATTGTACCACTGGAGTGCTTTTAGGAAATCCATAGAAATAACTGTCCACATCTGTGTAGGGATGGGAAGGGTTCAAGTAGTCCCGAAAGGAGTGTCATTTCACCCTTGTTGACCTAGAAAGTATCACACTCATCCACCATATAGTGAATTTTCATTTTCAATCCTTGCCAAAAGAAGTTACATTGTTCCCGGTCATAGGTTTTGAGGAACCCAGAGTGACCTGCCGATGAAGAAGCGTGGAGTTTATAGAAGAGATAACGCTGTTGAACAGATTGCAACCAACTTGGAACAAGTAGATAAATAGGTGTAAGAGAAACTGGTTCATCAAATTGGCAAGAAGGAGCATCTACGACCATATTATCCTTACCCTTCTTGTAAGTGATTGCATAGTCATAACCCATGAGTTGGATAACCCATTTCCGGTGTGCTGGTGAGGAGACCCGCTGTTCCAGAAAATGTTCCAGACTCTGGAGATTAGTCTTGATGCAGAAATAATTTTCTAGTAGGGATGGTTGCCACTTCTGTACTGCAGGAAAAATAGCCATCATTTCCTACTGAGATGTAGATGTGTCTAAATGCTTACCGGAAAGGTCTCTTGAAGGCAGCAAGCCCACTGGTGCAACAAAGACACCTGCATATCTATCCAAGGAGGGAGTGGAGACTGTTGGTGGGTGCATCTGGATGGAATGGAGTTGAGCGATGACACCATGTGAATTCTTCTTAAGGATATTTTCCAGTCGATGTGAACTGATGATGCGGAAAGACCCTAGTTGTAAGCCCATAAATTTGTGTTTTGTTCCATTGACTAAAAACTTCATCCAAAGTCCAGCAAAATCTCATAAGATGGGGCCAAGTGTGCATAACCATTGAACGCCCAAAACCACATCACATCCACCTAAGGACAAGGCAAACATGTCAAAGCGCAGGTTATAATCTTTGAGAGAGATACGCACATTGTGACACTTTTCCTTGCAAGGTAAGGTTCCCCCATTGGCAACCATGACTTCAAATTTGGAGCAAGGATGGACAAAACAATCAACATCTTTGGAGATCCGAGGGTCAATGAAGTTATGAGTGCTACCAGAATCAATGAGTATTGTAAGAGGGAGATTCTTGAAGTAACCCTTGAACCACATTGTTTGGGGGGTGGTGACGCCGGATAAAGCATGGAGAGATATCTCTGGATGGTCTTCCTGATATGGGAAGTCAATAGGCAGCTCCTGAATGTTGACCTGATCATTCGGTGTATCTGGAGCTTCTTCACCAACTTCAAAGGCGGGCGGACAATCCACATCCAAGAGATAGAGCTTTTGTTGAACACATCTATGTCCCCGAGTGAATTTTTCATCACAATTATAGGAAAGCCCTTTTTCTCTGTGTTCCTGCATCTCTGTTTCAGACAAATGCTTAATAGGAGTTGGTTGAGGAGATGGCGGGATGGGAGGTCGTTGAGAACCCATATTTCAGAATGGAACAAAACTGGGTTTGGAGCACTGTTGGGAGGCAATCTTGTCTTCTTCCAACTTAGCCAACCCCAGGGATTCCATCATTGTGTTGGGATAGAACATTTTGACCTCTTGGTGGATTTCATCCCTAATACCACTGATAAAACAAATCCTGTAGAAGTCATTAGACAATCCTTCTGTGTGGTTGGCTAGTTTCTCAAATTCTGTCTGATACTCTCTCATAGTGCCAATTTGACGAAGTTTAGTGAGTGCTCCAGTGAAGTCATCAAAAGCACTAGGACCAAATCGTTGCAAAAGGAGTTGGCAAAAATTTGTCCATTTTGGCTCAGCATGAGCTTTGATGTACCAACGGTACCATTGAAGGGCTTCCTGCTCTAAATGAAAAGATGCAAGTGGAAATTTTTGGACATCAAAAGTATTATGCAAACTGAAATATTGTTCTGCATGATAGATCCATCCAGTTGGATCAGTACCATTAAAGCAAGGAAATTCAAGCTTCGAACCATGGAAAGTGTTGGAAGAAGAGAACCCATTGGCTGCAGAAGATTCTTGATGTCGGTTATTGTACATGGCTGAATGCTGAAGATGGAGGCTGAGAATTTTTTCATCCAGATCTTGGAGTTTGGTTTGGATGGCTGCAAGTGCTTCCTCCATGGTTTTTGCTCCTGCGTAGGTGACAACCATAACCAGGAATTTTTTTTTTTTGGGGGGGGAATGGATAGAAAAACAAAAACAAAAGCCTATTTAGTAAAGGGAAATTTGGATTTGGGAAAAACTCGGATGGCTAATTGGGGTTTGACTAGGTTCTGGACACTTTCTGATGGATAGGGAAGCAAAAAATGAGGATTTCAGAAGTGGGGTGAAAGAATGAGAAAATTTGTCAAAAAGGGACAAAGAAGGAGAAATAGGGAATGAACATGGTGGAAAAATTTGGAGGCGAGTAGGTGAAATATGAATAATTTATGGCAAACCCTAAAATTAGACAAATGTGAGATTTCTGTCTTTGGGAAGTAGAATTTGGTATAGGGTCCTTAGGAATGAAATATGTAGAATGGGATTGCAGGGGTGTCTGGAAAATTTCAAGGGAAACAGAGTTAAAACAAGGGAGATATGGAGAAAAAAAAAATTATAATTTTTTTTTTCTTTCAGTAAAGGACCTGCAATGGCACGGACGGGATCAGAAAATGATAGATATGCAATGGCGCGGAAGGGATCGACAACAGCTGGATCTGAAATGATGCAGAATAGATAAAAAATGGCTGGATCTAAAACGGATTTCAGAATAGATCTAAAATGGATGGATCTAGAACGACTGTTAGAATGGATATGAAAGGGCTGGATCTGAAATGGCTCAAAATGGATCTAAAACTGCATGAAAGTGATCGGCAACAATTCAACTGAAAATATATATAGACCTGAGGTATGTGCGGCTTCCTATCGGTTCAGGGGATTCACTCGGCCACCAATGATGTCTGATGGCTTGCGTATTGGGGAAGTACCCCTCACTCCATGACTCAGGTAAAACTGATAACCACTTTGCCACAAACAACAGCTCTTGGTTTACCTCACAGGTGGGAACTAGTCAATCAGGTAGGGTTTGTTTCCCTTTTCGCTGGCAGGTCCTCTCAATGGGACAACTACTTCAAGGTTCCTATGGTACTCCTCATAATGAGTTTTAGGGATTATGCCCAAGTACTTCCCATAGTTAAGAGGATAGGGATTATTCCCAGATCTGAAGCTGTGATAGATGCGAAAAAAAAAATTGGCAGAAATTTCACCCAGCGAGCCCAAGGAAGTGCTCTGATACTAGATGTGAAGAACCTGCAATAATTAATTAATGAAAACACACGAAATAAAAAAAATAGCAGAACTCAAAATCAATTTTATATTGATCGCGGGCCACTTCGAGGGGGAAACCTCGTTTGAGCAAGCTCAATACAAATAACTTCATGGTACCTTCATTGGTCTCAACACAAACTTATATACTAAGTCTAGGCGCCAATACCATGGGTCAATACCATGTGTCAATAAAAACCATGGGCCAATACAAAATATGGATCAACAATTACTACGGGATGACTTACAAAGCATATGATTCCAACAACAATAATACAAACTATGGATCAACAAATACTACGAGACGAATTACAAAGCATATGCATCCAACAACAATATACTAACAAAGTAAATAGAATGGTTGACATGGGTTCCTAACACATACCCACATAATGTCTTATTGTTCTTCTTCAAAGACTTGTGCTAGTAATCTGCATAATCCATAAGTTAACCATTGTAGAACCAAAATTATACATACCTTGTAAGTAGAGCTTCTATTTGATCCATATATGGATGAGTCTTTGTCTTCATGTCACCATGGTCTTGATCTAGATGTTAGCGGATAACATTATCCTCATACAACACCATAGTGCATTAGTACAATCATAAGTGTCATAACCCTAATCAATGAATGTCTTATATCATGCATTCATACTTTTACTAGGGTGATAAGAAAAGTCTAAAATTAATCAAGATTGTTACGAAACTCAATAACATGAAGACAAACATGTCATAAACTTAATCATGAATAGATTTCAAAACATACCTGTAAGTCATACCCGTCAGATTGCTTGTAGTTGTTGTTGTTGTTGTTGTTGTTTTTCTTCTCAGGACATTCTGAGGAAAAGTGTCCCTTCTCATTACATGTAAAACATCTTAGATCTTTCTTATCTCTATGATGATGGTGTGGAGTTTTCTTGTGATCAGATTGCTCCCTCTTGGACTTTCCTTTCTTGGTGTGTACTATGAGAGCTTGATCATGTTTACCTCTCGGGCCACAATCCTAGCTTCTTCTTGTGAGCATTCCTCTCACAGTCTACTGAAAGAGATCAGTTTCCTTCTTACACAGATTCCTTGGATGAAGGAGTTCCATGACCTAGGTAGTCCATTTAAGGTGGTCATTACAATTTCTCCATTCTCTACTACTTCATCCATAGCATCAAGTTGTTCTGTAATTTGAGAGACCTTAGAAAATTAGGATTGAATGGTCTCTCCATTCTGAAGCTTTATGCTTTTCGGTTCCGCAGAGTCATCTTCTGATTTATGTTCTTTCCTTCAAACAACTTGGTCAAGGAGTCAAACATCTCCTTAGGTGTCTTTAGGAAAGACACATGAGGTATGAGATGGCCTTTGATAGAATCAGCAATGATTATCTTATCCTTGACCAAGTTCTTTTTGTGTAAGGCTTTAGCCTCTTCTCCCTCAAGGATAGGAACCTCTTCACTTATGTAAGTGTCCAACTCATTTTCTTCTAGGATTAACCCAATCCTATACTTCCAAGCCTGAAAGCTTATCATCTCCTTCAAGATTATCATCAAGCTTGGTGTGGTGAGACATCTTAAAGAGTACTTTAAATGGAAATAGAAAGTTTTAGGTCTTACCACTTGATTTGCTAAAAACTGGATCTAGAGCTGGATTAGGGTTTCCCAAAGAAACCCTAAAAATTCAAAATTTGAATTTCAAACTTCTGAAAGGATAGAAAGATGCACCTTGCTGAGCTAGTCAAGTTGGTATACTCCAAATTTGAAAACTGCAAAATTTGACCCCTCAAAATTGCCTTTGAAACTTTTGGATTCACTAGAGAGGACCCCGAACTAGGGTTTGATTTTCCTGGAGCTTCACCCAACCAAAAAGTTTGATCTTGGTCTCTAAACTTCTATTTTTCAGAGGATCATCCATCCATGGTCTCATATTTCAGAAATTCCAACTTTTGCAGAAACCCTAATTTTCCATCTTTCCCATGAGAATCCCGATCTAGGGTTTGATCAAGCCCAGCCTTCTGGACAACCAAAAATTTTGATATTGGTCTCTAAATTTTGATTTTTCAGAGGAGCATCCAGGCATGGATTCAGATTCCAAAAATTCCAACTTTCTCCGAAACCCTATTTCCTACAGCAGTGAGGGGCCAAAAACTGAAAAATGGTCAGAATTGAATTCTGTCTCAACAGAAAGATGCGCCCTTGCTAGGAGAGTCAATCTAGCCTCCTGCCTTTGATTATCTATGGAGAGAAAACCAAATATTAAGAATCCCTAGCTTCTGTAGCTCCACAATGCCTTCTTCTTAGGTCAGCTCTGATACCATGTTAAATTTTCGATAATTTCATTCCATTATCATTAGGATCTCTAAGAGAATAACATGTACAACATATCTATAGCATATAAATCATAAACACAATCATGCAAGCACACAAGAGACACAGAGTTTCACCGGGGAAAACTAAGAAGGTGAAAAACCCCGCTACTTCCTCAGAAATTGAATAAACCCCAATACAAGATCACAAGGATCAAACCCAATAAGATGTCTCTAGCAGATGCTCCTCCTCCTCCACATGTGCGCCACTTTATCTCTTAGCTATGCGAGCTTGAGAAGTGAGTGAGTGAATCAAATGAGAGACACAACCTCTCTATTTATACACTGACTTGACCTGCCAATAATTCACTGGGGCCGACTTGCTCATCAAGTCTAATAACCCAACCACATGACCTAACCAGGGCCGACCCCACACTAGTGGTCTAATAAGCCATCAATACAAATGATGACACTTACAATGTAACTTGCGACACTTGCAAATACAAATGATGACACTTCCAATCAAAGGAATAATACATATCTGTTGGATATACAATAAAGTACAAATGTAATATACAAGTGAATATCTTCAGAAGTTACAAATACATCAACACGAGACCTGTTGGATATTTTCCTATTGAAAGGCGAGATGGAAGTAGTTAACCGAGAGGCTATAGAGGAGCTTGATTAGATAGAGGAGAAACTCTAATGACCGACCATGGAAATTCCTGATATCTCCATATATGACTTGCCATGGAACTATTAGCGCCTGATAGCAGGTGTTTCCGGTTGTTTTTGTCGGTTGCTTCGTTGGGTGGAAAGGGCCATCATATGTTATCGTGAGCACCACTAGTGATAACATGTATATGTAGTGATGTACTAAAATCCACGAGCTTCATATTTTGTAGGCATGATAGACTAAAATCCATGGGCTTCAAATTTTTTGTACCATTACTTTTTTGTAAAAATTTTACCAGGCTTAATATAAAATATTACCTTGTGATTTATATAATGTCGTTTTATAATGAATTTGTGTCTCATGTATGTTTCTTATGTACTAATGGATAATTTAAATGTTGTTCCAATTATACATCTTTAATGAAATTCTTAAAAAAGTGCAACATGCCAATCTAATACAAAGCTAGCTAATGAATCTACAACCGTGTTCATACGCATCCGGATATGTTGGTATTGAAAAAACTAAAAAGTGATTTCCAGGAGACGTTCTCACCGAAACAGGTGAAGTAATGTAGGGTCACAGATGGCATATATTTGGTTCAAGTGAAAGAATATAAGTTGGGATTCTAGGTGAACAACGATATGGATCACTCCATGGAGGAAGCGTCGGTTAATAATCCAATCACCACATGGTGTTCGGTAGTATTATTAGTTTCATAACCTAAGAAAACTCCACCTGAACTTATCAATTCATCAACAGGGGAATAATGTATCTAGGTTATCAAAGCAAGGTTTTGGGTGTGCCGGCTAGCGCCATCCGTGAATCCATAACATGTTTTTATCTGTACATCCAGGCAGAACATGGTATAAGCAATTATAATTGGAATGAGACCTTAACGCACTAAAAGGAATGTGTCACACCAAATCAAACACACATTATATACAATATATGTAGAGTACTGATGGAGGATGACCTAAGCATAGTACTGTTTTAGGTAGATCCCATTTTGAGGCTACCCTAAGGGTATTCCGTCGTAATCAACCAGCTCATAAGCTCCTTTTTTCAAAACACATTTTACAATGTATGGTCGTGCCACATGGACTTAAGTTTACCTGCCCCCATTTTATCATGTTTTTGGTCATATGTCACAACCAAATCACCCTCGTCAAAGATTAGGGTTTTACAGATTTATCATACTGGGATTTGATTTGTTTCTTGTGTGCTTCATTGGCCAGAGTAGCATCACTGTGAGTCTCATCGATTCTGGCTAAGTATAAGAATCTCTCTTCCTCAGCAGTAGTGTTTGGTAGGAGTTTGACGGCTAGATTCAAAGACAGAATCTTGAACTCAATAGGAAATACTACCTCTAGTCCATACACCAATTAAAAAGGTGTGAAGCCAGTGGCAGTTTTGACAGAAGTCCTATATGCCCAAAGATATAAAAAAAACATACATGCCAATTTGACTTGTGAGTTCCTACCATACACTGAATCATGGTTTTCAAGACCTTATTAATGGCCTCTACTTGTCTATTCGATTGAGGATAGTAGGGGGTTGAGTTTTCATGATGAAAAACCAACTTAGTGCTTAATTTAGCTACCATCTGATTTTGGAAATGTGAGCCATGGTCATTGACGATGGATTGCAGGACTCCAAATCTAGCCATAATATGATTAAACATAAAGAGTGGAGCAGTTTCACCATCTTCTTTGTATGTAGGTATAGCCTTATCACATTTTTTGAAGTAATATATAATGAAAATAATATAGCTATGCCCCCCAACTGAGGTAGGATTACAGTGCATGAAGTCAATGCCCCATTTTTCAAAGGGGTTGATGACAATAACTGTATGTAGCGAGGTGGGGTGTGTGCACTTTTTATGATGGAAAAGATGAAAAGGAGGACACTTCTTGATTACTTCCATACAATATTTGAATATGGATGGCCAATAGTATCCAACGCATAAAATATTATGGGCTATATCCATCCTAGAGAGGTGAATGCCACATGCTCCCGAATGGCATTCATTCAAGACATGCTCGGCCTCCTTGTGAGCCAAACATCGTTGTAAGATTGAATCAATGCCATGACGATATAAGGTGTCACCGATGATTAGATAATATTTGGCATGATGGTAGATACAACGAAGTTCATCATGGGATAGGTGATTCCCGAAGCATTGTGTTTGGATATACAAGGTGATATCTCCTTACAATGGATTAGAAGTACTACTCAAGAACAATGAATCATCAGGAAGAGAGTCAATGGGCTCATACTCTTGATCAATATGGGGAAAATCGCAAATTACCTCCGCGAAAAATAATGAGTTTTTCTATTTTTACTTTTCAAACTGTGGATCGAATTCTTGAAGAATCATGATCCAATGCGAATATTCCCCCCCTAGTACTTGACGAGTTAATATGTGGTACATAGGTTTGGAATCAAAAATTATAGCAGTAGTATGGAGCAAAATGTAATGGTGGAAATTCTGGACAGCGATGACAACTGCCAAAGCCAGCTTTTCAACATGTGAATAACCAGTTTCAGAGTCAGCAAGACCCTTGCTAAGGTAGTAAATAACATGTTCTTGCACGTTGCTATCCTCTTGCACTAAAAACATACCAATAGTCTAGGTAGAGGCATCAAAATAAAGGATATAATCCTTGGTGTAATCAGGTGGCTATAATATGAGTGCGTGAGTAACGATATGCTTGAGATTGTCAAAGGCAATTTGGGAATAATCATCTGAGATAAACACAACGTCCTTTTTTAACAATCGCATATAACCCTACATTTTCTCTACATAATTACACATGGACATCGTAAGTAGTTTCCCTTCCCCTGCAAAATTTGAAGTTCAATGATGTCTGTAAGTGGGGGTAGGGATAAGATGGACTCTACCTTGAGGGGATCGATGCAAATCCCGTCTTTTGAGACGATGATTCCAAGGAGACGTCTGGTTTCCACACATAATATGCATTTGTGAGGATTTAGGTGGATGTTATAACGTCGGCATTTGAGGAAAACGACCGTCAGATGATTGAGGTGAAATTCAGGATGATTGGAATGATCTGGAAGATCATCGAGGTATGGATCCAAAAGATACTAAATATCATGAAAGGCATACGACATGGACCACTGGAATGTGGCACCAACATTATTGAGGCCAAAAGGTAATTTATGGTACACAAATGTACCCCATGGGAATATGAATGAAGTCTTATGTTCATCAATTGGTTGGAGCTCAATCTAATTATAGCCAGAAAATCCATCCATAAATCAGAAGATGACACTATCGGCACAATTATCAATAATTTGGTCGATAAATGGGGTAGGTTAATTGTACTTGGTACAAGCCTTATTTAGATCCATGTAATAAACACAAACTATGATGGTTCCTTTCTTTTTGGTAAGAGGAACGATATTAGAGACCCAATCTGTCAACGAGTAAGGATAAATAAAAACATCTCTGAACAATTTTTCAATTTCTTCCTTAATTAATGCAGTCTTTCGAGCGTGTACTCGACCGAGCTTTTACCGGATAGGTTTTGCATCGGGATAAGTTTTGATCTCATGGACCACAATCGTAGGATCAATCCTAGGCATTTCTTCATAGATCCATGTGAATACGTTGCAAAATTGTTTGAACAAGGCCAAATAAGTTTTGATTTCCTCAAAAGAACAAGTTTGGCCAATATGGATGTGCTCCATGACGTCGAGTTTCATCGAGATGTCGATGGTAGTAGTAGGTGTAATTTTTTCCAAATTCCCTTCGGTGACCATATCTTGGGTAAGAATAGGAGACTGAAGGTTGGAAGCAAAATTTGGTGAAAAAATGGTTTGAATTACATTCTCTACTATGTCTAAAGGTGGGAGGAAGGATGATCGATGGTGATGGTATTCCTATGGAAGCTCATCCAAGCTCATAATATCCATGATGGATTCATTGGAGGGGAATCTATGGAGAAGATGATCCAGTGATAGCGAGGATGAGTTCAACCATGATGGTAGAGAGTGTGGGTCTAATGCCACTAGGTGATGGTCATCAGGTGGATCAGAGGCTGATTGGATGGCTTCATACTTAGCCTCAGCTGGGTTGAGAGGAATTTGAGCTCTAATCGAATCAATATCAATAGGATTAGGAACAATCCAAGGATATATTGAGTCAGAAGAAGATGGGATCATGTATGAGATCATGTTCACCGTGGAAAACTGTGATAGGGGGTCAGGTGTTGGAAAGATTCCCATCATAGATGGTTCTTTAAGGAGTCCTACCCCCACACACTCATATATTTGCAAAGAGTGCCCTAAAAGAGGGATATTATCCATATGATGAGTTGTGATGTCCGGTGTACAAAATTCTAGTTAGTCGATAGTGACAATTTTCCCTTGATGGGTAGTTGCACAATCCCTAAGACAGAAGAGGCGACCGTAGTCATGGAATAAAACCAATTTTGACCAAGCAATAATTTGCAATCCAATGGTGTTGTGACTACTTCCACATTAATGGAAACAGTCTTTCCTCCCAACTCAATGGATAAAGATTGCATAATCCCATGTGGTTGGAATCCAAGTCCTTCAAATGCTTTTGGGGTGGTAGGGGAAAAATTCAATTCAGGAGAGCCGATGGCTTTCCAGCAGGACAAGGAAATTACATAAGTAGAGGCTCCTTCGTCTAAGACAATATAATGGATTTTTTTCCCAGCGACATTGGTAATGATTGGAAATGCCAATTGGTGGGAAATCCTTGGCTTAAAGTAGTCCAACCTAAAAATGACGGTGTTTGATGATTATGGATCCATTGCTCCAATAGGAGATAGCAGAGTCTTACACTGGTTAGGGAATTTTTGTAAGACTTCAAGGGTCGACATAGCACATGTTTCCTGGGCTAGATCTTCCACAATGTTGTAGTTTTGAGCGGCCTGAACATTGGGGTTGAAAATTTATTTTCAAATTGTGCTTTTGGGTGGACACAAAATTACATTTGTTATAGGTTTCTCTATGGTCAAAGGACCTTGTGATGGATGGATAATGGATGCGGATGTGGAGGATTTTTCAGTATTACCTCCACTAGATTCCTTATCGAGAACAAAATCATATGTATGTGCCTTGGTGGATAAGTTCACGGTTTAAATAGGCATCATGAGAACATGAGTGGTCGTAAATGATTCTCCTTGAGGAGTGGATTGTTGCATGACCAACTGTTGTTGTTGTGTGGGGAAGGGGTTTGTTAAAACTGTGGGTTGAGGGTTTCCTTTGAGGAACTTTTGGAATTCTTCACGATGTGGGAATTCTTTGGTGAAGTGGTCATCACCGCACAGTAAGCATGGATACTTAGCCTTCCATCTTGGTTTGGTGTCAGGAGGGTCTGGATTGTTCTTGTGTTCCTTCTAGTTTCAATATTTATTGGATTTACCTTTGTTTTTATTATTACCATTGTATTTATGAGATGAATTAGATTGGACTAAATTCACCTCTGAAATGGAAGTAGGACTGGGTGAATGGTTGGTGGTATTACCATCCTATGATGGGGGTGGTGTTGAAACCATGTGGATTTGTGATCCAACCGATTGATTAGCATGCTAGGTATGAAAGGAACCAATGATGCCATCGACATATTATCCCATGGGGGTTTTTATTGGGTCATGTGTGGGGTGAGGGGCATTTGGAATTATGTCATATAAAGTGCAAGATTGAGTGTAGAATAAGTCTAAGTACTGAGCACACAAAATAGCTTGTTCTTTTGTAACTGCCCCACCCATAGCAACGTCTTTGGCTATGATATGCAAGAATGATTTGGTAAATCAATCGACCAATAATTGATCTGGAATGGGAGCCTTAATGAACTAATGTATTCTCCTCCATCTATGAATATGATCGGAAATATGAGTGGAGGTGGATTTCCAGAGGGAAGTTAAAATTTTCGTGTTGGTTTCATAGTGGATTGGTAATTGGAAATGTGTAAGAAAATACATAGCCAAGGATCGAAAGTCGGCGAAAAAGTATGATGGTAATTTGATGTACCATTTGACGAATGTGTTGGTGAGGTTTTGTTGAAATAGCGTCAAACAGATAGAATCATCCATCAATGAGTTTGAGTAACACCACAAATGATATGGAATTACATGGTTTTTAAGATCCTCACCGGGTTTGCCATCAAACTTGGTATGTCCAATGGCAGTTTCACAGGAATGGGTGGCCAATTCATGCCATGTTAGATGGGATCGTTGGTCAAACATGACATATATGGAATATCTAAAGTAGCCATAAATGGTCATTTTCCGTTTGGATGTGGCTACTAGTAATATTGGTAAGGTAGCTGAGTACTAGTAGGACCGTTGATTGATTGATCGGAAGGTCCTCCCATAGAGGTTTGGCCATATTGTGGGGGTCCTCCCACATTAGTAGGTGGACAAGATGGAGGTCCTCCTCCCTCATGAGGGGGTCCTCCCAAATGAGGCGATTTTTCGGATGGTGGGCGTGGAGGTGGGACACGTGGTGGAGGTGGAGGTGGGACTGGTGGTGGGGGTGCTGGTGGGGAAGGGGGAGGGCCGAAGGTTGGAGGTATATCTAGAGGAAAGGTTTGTTGAACCCAGGGGGTGTTTGTGTTTCTGGGGTAAGGTATTCCATGTGTAATACCCCATTTTGACCCCTAGGATATATTAGCTTTTAATGTAAATATTGTATACATGTGATGTATGTTTTCCTAGTGTGGAGCTCAAGGCCAAGGTACCGCTAGTGGATGCTCGAATTTTATTTTAAAGGAAAGTATTAAATATTATGTTATCCATGTGGTATTTATCCATGGACATTGTAAAAATGATGTAAATAAACATCATGCAATAAAATACCAAAACTGGCTATGGAAGCAACTAATGAGAAGGGACCATGTGTATCCACTAGGGAATGGTGAGGAGGTTGTGGAATTGAACCATAGGCTTCCAAATGTCATTTTGTGATTCCATTTGACTTTCTTTGCTGGCAATTAATTATGTGTAAGAAAGTTGTTGAAGAAATCAGTCCATGGATTCAATGGAGCATGGGCAGCCCAGAAATTTGTATGGAAGGGATGTGCTCTATTTCCTTGAATCACAAGTCACTCTACCTCATGGGAATTGGTTCTTCCTCATTCCCATTCCATTGTGGAAGATCCCAGCTTCAGTTATCATGCAACACACATGCCCAGCAGTGAGAAAAAGCAGAAATCGCAACTTTGCAAGAACCCATGTTTTGAAGTGCCATAAACACCCAGAATTTGGTATTGACGGTGAAATCCAATGGGGGACCCATAGATATTAACCTTGGGGTAAAATTGAGAGCATTATATACCCACAAATCCATTGGAAAACCCCATTTTTATAGTATAGAAATCCAGTGACGGGATTGAGTATTTGATGACAGAATTGTGAGAAATCCAAGTGTGAATGCTTGAACAGAGGATTGGATTGCTTGAATTTAGCTTGAGATGTCTATAGCTCTATGGTTGAGCTCATTGGATTAGAATCCTTCTCCTTTTCTTACTGCATGCTTGATAAACCCAACTGTGTGTTGGCTTGGCATGAATGTTTGAGTGAAACCATGGCTGTGAGTGAGCCTGTTTAGTTCCTCCTTAGTGGATACACATCCTAGCTCGGGGGTGATCTCTTAGCTGAAAGAATATAGGATGGACAGAGATCTATGGTTGGGTGGAAAATTGCTCTCACATAGGAAATTGTTGGACAATTAAATCTTAAAGATAAGTATTCTCTGTGGTTTAAATTGTGATCATTTTGTGCTCTGTTCTGAATGTTAATTATTCATGTTAATGAAATGAAATGATTCTCTTAATATGGTTGATATGAAGCTTGTGCATAGCAAGAATATGGGATTGATTATTGTATGATTGTTTCATTATTCTGCTTGGAAGGAATAGGATGATGTATTCCCTTCTGCATGTGTGTTATTATGGTTATTCCGTTCTATTTATATTGAGTATGAATCTGCACTACATTTCAAGATAAGTGTTCTTTGTGGTTGAGTATGCTAATTCTGTGCTCTACAATGTTTTAATTAATGATTGTTGTTTATATGCTGAGTGCATGATGAAATGGTGTGTGGATAGTGTGTAATTCCGTTGTGTTTATTAAGAGTGATTTGCACACATAAGTTATTTATTTATCATGAATTTCTTAGTAATGTATGGGGCTGAGTTTACCAAACAAGCCCTGGAATGCCATTCATATTCCCTCTGTGGTTTGGAATGATGGGAGGGGACGTGACACCATGGTGCAATTTGATAGGTTTTCATCGTCGTTGTATTTTGATTACCTGAGTATGTGTATCCTCATGTGGGTTGAGACCATACTGATGGTACCCACACATGATGTTCCCACGAAGGTTATCCCATGATTGGAGGTGGACCTCCAATCGTACTATAAAACATAAACAAAGGTTTTCCTCCACTTGTATTTTGTCCACTAACTAGATTTTTCCCCCAAGTTAGATTTTTTCCACTTACTAGGGGATTCCCTCGAGTTAGATTTTGTCCACCAACCAAAGTTTTCCCGGTAATTATATTTTGACCACTGACCATAGGTTTCCCTATGGCCATATTCTGACCACCGACTAGAGGGAGTCTTCCTATTAGACTTTGTGTCGAAGGTTGTGTTCCAGTCATGAAGTTAACAATAGCTGAAGGTTTCCCTTAAGGTGTCGAAGTCAAAATAGGTCTAGAACCAGATAATTGATGTTGATGTGCACTAGGAGGGAAATATGGTTGTTCTGGTTCGTAGGGGGTCATATTAGGCATAAACATTCCTGTTGAAGGAAGAGTAAAATAATTCATAGGGAAATGGTGTTTGGAATTTGCTACTTCCAAAGTGGATTGGGAAGGGAAAATATGGCGCCTTACCCATTCTCCAAGTTTCCTTAAGTGAGCTACGGTCTTCTGAAGTGGTCCAAAAAAATATACGTCTGGGATGAGTCTGGTAGGGTGTGGAGGCTATGGTGTTTCCATAGTCTATGGTGATCTAAAATAAAAAATAACGTCTCCTAAAGAGTTCCAAAAAAATGAAGCAGTTGGGCCAAAAGTAGTTGCTATCGGGTCATCTGGAGGTCGAGTGAATATCCAATTGACATCCCGAGGGTGACCTTCAAGTGAGTGATGGAAATATGTGTCATGGGAAGGAGGTTGTTCCATCAACAATGGTCCCATAGGATCAGTGATGGGATGATTTATAGGAGGAGAAAATTCCCCTCTTGGTTCAGCGATCAGAATCCTATGTGTCATGGGAAGGAGGTTTTTCCATCAACAATGGTCCCATAGGATCAGTGATGGGATGATTTATAGGAGGAGAAAATTCCCCTCTTGGTTCAGCTGTCAGAATCCCTTCTTCGCATGATCCAGTTGTAGTGGGTTGGTCCATATCTTCTCTTGTGTTTCCTTCCTCAATGAGGGGATATTCAGGTGGCAAGTTTTGTATCCTACGAGATCTCCTTAAGGGTTGTTCATCCAAGACTGTCGATGAAAGTCTCTTCCTAAGAGTCTTATAATGAAATACACACTTCAAATCCTACTCAAGTTAAAGCCGCAAACAAACTTATATGATAGGTGGGATCAAGAGTTGGAACCCCACATGAGTATCAAGGCATCGCAAATCGCGATATACTACAGGGTCCAACAATGATACTTGACCCAATATTTCGAAGCACTAACTAGGGAGGATTAGGACCATACCCCTGATCGTATTACCCGACTACCTAGTAGTACATGCATATTTGTTGATGTAATTGTAACTTCAGAATGTATTTCACTTGTATCTTTTATATTATATTCAAATGACATTGTACTTCCGATGGAGAGGTTTCATTCCTCCAATCGGGAAGGTCATCATTGTATATGTTAGGGTTATTAGAATCCCCTAATGGGGTCGGCCCATAGTTAAGTTATAGTGTGTTATTAGACTCTCCTAGGTGAGGTCGGCCCAGTTAGGGTAAAAGAAAAGTGGAAGACAAGTATAAACAGAGATGATAACCTCTCTAGTTATTCATTCATTTACTCACTAATTCTCTCAAGTGAGTAGTGCGCACAAGTGGAGGAGGAGAAGTTGCTAGGAGACTATCTCTTGTTATTGGATTTTTGTATCATTGCTCATTCTATCTCTAAGGAATTTGTGGGTTTTCTCCTTTATGGATTCCCCGGTGAAATGATTTTTGTCTATTGTCTCTTGTGATTGATTGATATGTTGTACATGTTGTTCGCTCAGTTAAGATCCTAGATCATATTGAATTAATGATGAATAACTAAAATGGTATCAGAGCTGACTTGAGAAGAAGACATTGTGCAGCTACAAAAGCTAGAGCTTCTTAATTTTTGGGTTTCTCTCCACAGATATTCAGCAAAAGGAGGCTAGGCTAAAGAAGGGCTTTGCATATAGAAACCTAGTCATCTTGGAACTTTCGCTATAAATCCATTTTTGCGAAGGTTTGGGATCTGAAATTTTGACAGGCCTAAAATAACATGTCCCTGTACCCTGTGTAAACATTTCAGCATCTGATTCGTTGTACTTTGTGATTTATGATCCGTACAAATTAGGGTTTCTGCCTCTTCCATATTTCAGTCCTAAACAGGTGACCTAGGGAAAAAGGTCACATCTTGGGCTAGGAATCTCCAAATGAAATTCTGTAAAAATTGTTAGTAAGGGCAAGAACTTTAGTTTCACAGGTCTAATTTTCATAGGCCGAAGTTGAATCAGTGACATGTGGCACTCCGTACAAGTTGTTGAATATTGTAACTTCTAAGAATATTATATTTGTATATTATTTATTCCGGAGATGTTCCATACCTCCGATGTGATTATACTATGAATCCGGAGATGTTTATTCCTCCGGATTGGTTGTGGTAACTAGGGTTATTAGACCCACCATGTGGGGGTCGGCCCAGTCAGTTATAATAGGGTATTTAACCTAATGGTTAAATACGAGCCTACATGTACTTGTGTAAAATACATGTCAGTGTAGTGTATAAATAGAGGAGGTATGTTCCTCATTTGACACACTCACTCACTTGTGAAAGATAGCGCACTTGTCTGGGAGATTTGCTAAGGAGACAAAGTAGGAGGGAGCACATCTTGTATTTTGGTTGATCATCTTATTGAGGAAAGCTTTGCTGGGTTTTCTACCCCATGAGGGTTTCCTAGGGTATATTCTGTGTCTATATTGTGATTATGTTTCTTTCAGTGATCTTGATAGTCTATTTGGTTTAAACTTAACATGGTATCAGAGCTAGACTAAATAGGACATCTTTCATAAGGTAAGAATACCTCTCTCTCTCTCGTGTGAAAGTTAGGGTTTCAACAAAAAGTTGGTATTATTGTATTTTGGTTACATGGCTGGATAGCCCTCTTCAATACCTTTCTTTTAACCCCTATATCGAACTTTTTGGTTGGGTAGAACTCCAGGAAATCAAAACCCTAATTATACCAAAAGTGCGATAAGTCAAAATTTGGGTTCAGAAAAAAAGTTGGCATTTTTGAATTCTGATTACATGGCTGGATAGCCCTTCTCAAGACCATTCTTTTGAGCCCTAGATCGAACTTTTTGGTTGGGTAGAACTTCGGGAAAGTCAAACCCTAATTCTACCAAAAGTGCGATAAAATTCTGTTCCAGATTCCGGAAAAGTGAAAAGTAACATTTCCAGGTAAGTCTACTCTGTCTTTTGGACTCCCCCAAGAGAAGATGGCTCTAAACACTAAGCTTGAAGACAAGCTAGAAGGTATAGAGAATTTTCGGGCATGGAAATACAGAATTGGTCTCATTCTTGAAGAGAATGATCTTGCTCATTATATCAAGGAAGAAGTTGCAGAACCAGAAGGAGATGAAGCCAAAGAAAAGCACAGGAAGGATTTGATTAGGGCAAAGAGAATCATAGTTGATTCTATTAAAGACCACTTGATTCCCCAAGTGGCCTCCAAGAAGACTCCAAAGGAAATCTATGATGCCCTAGGAAGAATGTATGAAGGAAAGAACATCAATAGGAAGATGAATCTAAGGACTCAATTGAAGAGTACCAAGATCCACAAAGGAGAATCCATTCAAGACTACTTCTCAAGGGTTTCACAAATCAAGGAACAAATAGATGCAATTGGTGATACTCTTGATGAGGATGAACTTGTGATGACTGCTCTCAATGGTCTCACTAGACCTTGGGAATCCTTCATACAAACCATGTGTGCCAGGAAAGAGAGCATGAAGTTTGATATAGTATGGGAGGATTGTGTTCAAGAAGAAGCTAGGGTAGTCAACAGAGAATCTCTTCTCAAAGAGGATGACCAAGATTTGGCCACCCATACCAAAAGAAGAAGAATAGGTCATCTCAAGAAAGTTGACCACAAAGGATCTCAACACTTCTCTAGACCTAAAAAGGGAAAAGGACCATTTCCAGTAAGAGATATTTCCACAGTCAAATGCTACAACTGTGATAAGCTAGGACACATCTCCAGATTTTGTCCTTCACAAAAGAAGAAGTTTGTCCACAAAAGACACCATGCACATATGGCAGAAAATGATAGTGAAGAAGAAGAAGAGGTAGATGTAAGGCCTAAAAGGAAAAGATATAAGGTGAATAAAGAAGATCCAGAAGAATATGTTCTATTCTTTGCACTCTCTGGATCTGTATCTCCTGGAGAAGATACATGGCTCATTGAGAGTGGTGCTTCTATGCACATGACAGGTCAAAGGAAGACCTTCTCAAATCTTGAAGAAAAGTCTTCTACACAAAAGGTATCTCTAGGAGATGACTACCAATATCCCATAAAAGGAATTGGTGAAGCTAGCTATAAGCTAGATTCAGGAACACCCTTGAAGATGAAAGACATCTTATATGTACCAGGTTTAAAGAAGAACCTTCTCTCTATCTCAGCACTAGATAAGAAAGGTTTTAGAGTAGCTTTCATAGATGGACAAGTACTCATGTGGTCCAAATAAAAGACAATTAAAGATGCAATTGTTATTGGTGAAGAAGAAGGAGGTCTCTATAAGCTCAAGGGCCATCCAGAAGCTGCCCTTGCTCATGAGATCTCTAGCCCCAGTGAACTATGGCATAGAATATTAGCTCACATAAACTATAAAGCCTTACCCTATGTAAGCAAGGTAGTAATAGGATTACCAGATTTGAAAGTTGATCATGATGGCTCATGTAAAGGGTGTAAGAAAGGGAAAAATATCAAGAACCCCTTTCCAAAGAGTGAAACAAAGACTAAGAACATTTTAGAGCTAATACACTCAGATGTATGTGGACCAATGCCCACCACTTCTCTAAGTGGGTTTGAATACTATCTTTCATTCATTGATGACCATTCAAGGAAAACTTGGATATACTTCCTGAAAGGTAAGAATGAAGTCTTTGGAAAATTCAAAGAGTTCAAGGCTCTAATAGAAAATCTATCAGATAAGACAATCAAAATTCTCAGAACAGATAATGGCGGAGAATTTACCTCAAAGGAATTTGAGGACTTTTGTAAAGAAGTTGTATTTAAAAGGGAACTAACTACTCCATACAATCCCCAACAAAATGGGGTGGCTGAAAGGAAAAATAGAACAATCATGGAAGCTGTAAAGACCATGATACATGACCAAGATCTTCCCATGTATCTATCGGATGAAGCAGCCAAGACAACAGTATATGTGCAAAATAGATTATCTCATAGTGCTCTTGATTTCAAAACTCTAGAAGAAGTGTTTACATGTAAGAAGCCTGAGGTAAGTCATCTTAAAATATTTGGGTGTCCTGTGTACATCCACATTCCAAAAGAAAAGAGAACCAAGTTGGACCCTTATGGTAAGAAGGGGATTTTTGTTGGTTATTGTGAATCATCCAAAGCCTTCAGAATCTACATTCCAGGTTTTCATCACATAGAAATAAGTAGAGATGTAACGTTTGATGAAGAAGTATCTCTCAAGAAATCCAGGAAGTGCCAACTTGAAGAAATCTATGAAGAAGATACTTCTCCCAGAATCACAGAGGCTGTGCCCATTCCTGAAGATGATTCTCCAGAGGATCATGATATGTTGGAACCACAAGAGCCTCCTATTTCAGACTTATCTAAGAAAAGAAGGCCAGCATGGGCTAGAGATATTATTCAAGGGGCTGAAAGATATGGAGCTCCTGAAGGATCCACTAGAGAAAGAAAGAAACCAAAGCTAGTGTCCAACTACATGGCTTTAATGTGTGATCTTGTGGATCAACTACCTACCAGCTATGAAGAGGCAGCTCAAAAGAAAGAATGGGTAGAAGCAATGACAGAAGAATATCAGTCAGTAATGAAAAATGATGTTTGGGATATAGTCCCCAAACCAAAAGATAAAAGTGTGGTTTCTTCCAAATGGATCTTCAAGATAAAACATTCTGCAGATGGTAGCATTGAAAAATACAAGGCAAGATTTGTAGCCAGAGGATTCTCTCAGAAGGAGGGAATTGACTATGAAGAAACATTTGCACCAGTTGCTAGGTATACTTCAATTAGAACTATCATGGCACTTGCATCCATGATGAAGTGGAAATTACACCAAATGGATGTTAAGACAGCTTTTCTAAATGGTGTAATTGAGGAAGAAGTATACATAGAGCAACCACAAGGGTTTGAGGTTAATGACGGAAGGACTTATGTATGCAAACTGAAAAAGGAATTATATGGGTTGAAACAAGCTCCCAGGGCTTGGTACGGAAGGATTGACAATTTCTTAACTAGCATGGGCTTTACCAAAAGTAAAGCTGACCCCAATCTTTATCTCAAGGTGATGGATGATGAACCAGTTATATTGTTGTTATATGTAGATGATCTATTTCTAACTAGAAATGAGAAACAAATTATTGAAAGAAAGAAGAAGCTTTCTTCAGAATTCGAGATGAAAGATCTCGGATTAATGCACTACTTCTTAGGCTTAGAAGTATGGCAAGAACCAAAAGGAATCTTTCTAAATCAAGGTAAGTATACTGTGGATATTCTCAAAAGATTTGATATGTTGGAGTGTAAAGCCATGGCCACTCCCATGGACTCCAACTTGAAGTTGTTAGTTAATGATTCATCAGAATTAGTGAACATAACCTTATACAGACAAATCATTGGATCATTGATGTACTTAATTAATACTAGGCCTGATATATGCTTTGTTGTAAATACCCTAAGTCAGTATCTAGTAGAACCTAGAAAGGTCCACTTAATAGCTGCAAAGCATGTAATGAGGTACCTAAAAGGTACATTAGATTTTGGCCTATATTATCTTGGAGGTCATGAACTCAGGTTACATGGTTACTCAGATTCTGACTGGGCAGGTAGTGTCTCAGACAGAAAAAGTACTTCAGTTGGATGTTATGGTCTTGGATCTGCCATGATTTCCTGGTTCAGCAAGAAACAATCTAGTGTGGCTCTCAGTACTACTGAAGCAGAATATATAGCTTCCTGCTCTGCCAGCTGTGAAGCAGTATAGCTTCAGAAAATTTTATCTGGAGTGTTTGACTTAGAAATGGATCCCACTGTGATTATGTGTGATAATCAAAGCTGCATCAAGATGACTGAAAATCCTGTGTTTCACGATAAGTCAAAACACATAGAGATCCGATACTTTTATATACGAGATATGGTGCAGAGAGGAGCTATCAAGCTCGAGTATATAACCACTGAGGATCAAATTGCTGATATCTTGACCAAACCTCTGTCTTGAGTAAAGTTTGAACACTTTCGAGACAAGCTTGGTGCAGTTCAAAAGGGACCCTCCTCGAAAGGGGGAGTAGCATAGTATCTAATAACTAGTCTATCTCATCAATGATGAGGATACCTTTTTACTGCACTTAGTTACTTAGAATTATTTAGACTTAGGACTCTTATATTTTTTTGATGATGATGATGATACATGTTTTGATATACATGTTTGATGATGATGATACATGTTTTGATATACATGTTTGATGATGATGATGATACATGTTTTGATATACATTTTTTATGATGATGATGATACATGTTTTGATATACATGTTTGATGATGATGATACATGTTTTGATATACATGTTTGATGATGATGATGATACATGTTTTGATATACATGTTTGATGATGATGATACATGTTTTGATATACATGTTTGATGATGATGATGATACATGTTTTGATATACATGCTTGATGATGATGATGATACATGTTTTGATATACATGTTTGATGATGATGATGATACATGTTTTGATATACATACTTGATGATGATGATGATACATGTTTTGATATACATGTTTGATGATGATGATGATGATACATGTTTTGATATACATACTTGATGATGATGATGATACATGTCTTGATATACATGTTTGATGATGATGATACATGTTTTGGTTATACATGTTTTGATGATGAGAATACATGTTTTGTTATACATGTTGTGAGTGGATTGGATCATCCCTGGAATTCAGTCCTAAAGTTGAGCCGTAGACGTATGTCTTCGAGAATCAAGTTCTTGGTGAAAATGTGAGGGGATTGGATCATCCCTGGACTTCAGTCCTAAAGTTGAGCCGTAGACATATGTCTTCGAGAATGAAGTTCTTGGTGAACATGTGAGGGGATTGGATCATCCCTGGACTTCAGTCCTAAAGTTGAGCCGTAGACATGAGGTCTCCGATAACTGAATGATAGGACTAGATCGTCCCTGGACCTCGGTTCAAAAGGTACACGATAGGACTGGATCGTCCCTGGAATTCGGTTCAAAAGGTACACGATAGGACTGGATCGTCCCTGGACCTCGGTTCAAAAGGTACACGATAAGACTGGATCGTCCCTGGACTTCGGTTCAAAAGGTACACGATAGGACTGGATCATCCCTGGACTTCGGTTCAAAAGGCACATGATAGGACTGGATCATCCCTGGACCTCGGTTCAAAATGTACGTGACAAATCCTAGAATTGCTCTAGGTTACATCCAGCATGAAACAAGGCTGGCTCTGTAGATGTGATACATCCAGCATGAAACAGGGCTGGCTCTGTAGATGTGATACATCCAGCATGAAACAGGGCTGGCTCTGTAGATGTGATACATCCAGCATGAAATAGGGATGGCTCTGTAGATGTGATACATCCAGCATGAAACAGGGATGGCTTTGTAGATGTGATACATCCAACATGAAACAGGGCTGGCTCTGTAGACGTGACACATCCAGTATGAAAGAGGATTGGCTCTGTGGTGGTAAATCCTAGATCTAATCTAGGTCACATCCAGTATGAAAAAGGACTGGCACTGTGGTTGGGATTAGATCGTCCCTGGACATGAGACTTGTATTAAAGAGATAAGGATTGATCATCCTGGAACTTGATCTGGATTGTATCATCCATGGACCTATGTCCTAAAGAGAGCAGGATTGATCATCCTATAATATGATCGTGTGATGACGATGCTGATGATCGTGTGATGACGATGCTGATCATGTGATGATGATGCTGATGATCGTGTGATGACGATGTTGATCGTGCGATGATGATGTTGATGATTGATGCTGATGATCATGTGATGACAATGTTGATCGTGTGATGTCGATGTTGATGATCGTGTGATGACGATGCTGATCGTGTGATGTCGATGCTGATGATCGTGTGATGACGATGTTGATCATGTGATGGCGATGTTGATGATCGTGTGATGACGATGCTGATGACCGTGTGATGACGATGCTGATCATGTGATGATGATGCTGATGATCGAGTGATGTCGATGTTCCAGTAACTAGTTGAGTTACTGATGATGATGAACTGAAGAAAGCTTCCGATGATATATAGATGTATCATGTATGATGTATGACTCGTTGCTCCTGTGGATGCTGTTATAATATCCTTCTCGTTAAGGGGGAGTGTTGAATATTGTAACTTCTAAGAATATTATATTTGTATATTATTTATTCCGGAGATGTTCCATACCTCCGATGTGATTATACTATGAATCCGGAGATGTTTATTCCTCCGGATTGGTTGTGGTAACGAGGGTTATTAGACCCACCATGTGGGGGTCGGCCCAGTCAGTTATAATAGGGTATTTAACCTAATGGTTAAATACAAGCCTACATGTACTTGTGTAAAATACATGTCAGTGTAGTGTATAAATAGAGGAGGTATGTTCCTCATTTGACACACTCACTCACTTGTGAAAGATAGCGCACTTGTCTGGGAGATTTGCTAAGGAGACAAAGTAGGAGGGAGCACATCTTGTATTTTGGTTGATCATCTTATTGAGGAAAGCTTTGCTGGGTTTTCTACCCCATGAGGGTTTCCCAGGGTATATTCTGTGTCTATCTTGTGATTATGTTTCTTTCAGTGATCTTGATAGTCTATTTGGTTTAAACTTAACACATGTTCGGTATACTATTTTATCCCATAAATAGGTCACGTTGTGACACTTGCCATATCTCTCTCTCAGAGAATCCATTAAATATCAAACGTATGGGGTTGGAAAGATAACAGGACATGCTACCACAAGACAAAGTTTTAGATCGTGAGGATATGAAATTTTTGAGTTACACCAAAAACAATAAGGTCATTTCTGCGGGGTCAAATTCTTGGAATTTCCACACCAGCTTGATCATCCAGCTTTCAACAATCAAGTGGTAACTTATAAACTTTTCTATTTCCATTTGAGTTTCTCATTAAGATGTCTCACCACACCAAGCTTGAGGATAAGCTTGAAGGGGCTGATAACTTCCAAGCATGGAAGTATAGGATTGGGTTGATCCTAGAAGAGAATGAATTGGACACCTACATAGGTGAAGAAGTTCCAGTTCCAGAGGAAAATGAGGCTAAGGCCCTTCATAAGAAGAACTTGGTCAAGGATAAGAGAATCATTGTAGATTCTATCAAATACCATCTCATACCACATGTGTCTTCCCTAAAGACACCCAAGGAGATGTTTGATTCCTTGACAAAACTATTTGAAGGAAAGAATATAAATCAGAAGATGACATTGCAGAACCAATTGAAGAGTGTGAAGATCCAGAATGGAGAGACCATCCAATCCTACTTTAATAAGGTCTTTCAAATCAAAGAGCAACTTGAAGAGGTAGATGAAGTAGTGGAGAATGGAGAAATTGTGATGACCACTTTGAATGGCTTACCTAGGTCATGGGACTCCTTCATCCAAGGAATTTATGCAAGAAAGAAATTGATTTCTTTCAGTAGACTGTGGGAGGAATGCTCACAAGAAGAAGCTAGACTTGTGGCCCAAAAAGAAAAGATGGGAAGTGAATACCAAGCCCTCATAGCACACACCAAGGGAAGTAAGTTCAAGAGGGATAAATATCATTTCAAAATATCTTCTCACCATCATCGAAGGGAGAACACTAAGAAATATCACTATTAGATTAGATGTTACACATGCGATGAAAAGGGACATTATGCCTTAGATTGTACAAGGAATAAGAAAGGCCTCAACAACAACAACAACAACAACAACAACAACAACAAGAGATATCATGCTCATGCTGCAGAGGATGATGAACCTCCTAAGAAGAAGACTAGGGAAGAAAGTGAAGACTCTTCAAGTGACGAAGATTATGTTCTAATCTCTGCTCTCACAGGTACTATTACACATGAGTGTAATGATTGGATTATTGATAGTGGGGATTCCAAACACATGATGGGTTTTAAAGAATCTTTCATCGACCTATCTGAACATGAGTCACCTCATAAGGTAAAACTCGGGGATGACTATCAATACCCTATAAAAGGGAGTGGTGAAGCCTCTTACAAGTTAGACTCTGGGAAGTCTTTGAAGATGAAGGAAATTCTAGATGTACCTGGACTCAAGAAGAATATTCTCTCCATATCATATTTAGATGCAAAGGGGATGAGAGTTGCATTTGTGTATGTCCAAGTACTCATGTGGCCAAAAGGCAAGACCATAGATGATGTAGTAGTCATTGAAGAGCAAGAGGTAGGATTGTACAAATTGAAGGGACAACCTGAAGATGCCATGGTACATGAATCCATGGAGCCAAGTGAACTTTGGCACAAAAGGCTTGCACATGTGCACTACAGAGCACTACCAATTGCAAGCAAAGCAGTAGAAGGTATTCCTGAAATCCAGTCAAAGCATGAAGGTGTTTGCAAAGGATGTGCAAAAGGAAAGAACACAACGAAGGCATTTGCAAGCAGTGAAAGGAAGGAAAAAGGAATCTTGGAAATCATCCACTCCGATGTATGCAGTCCGACGTCATCCAGTTCTCTGAGTGGGTATGTATATTATGTTTCTTTCATTGATGATTTCTCTAGGAAGACTTGGGTTTATTTCTTAAAGAACAAAAATAAAGTATTAAGCATATTCAAGGAATTCAAAGCCTTGATAGAAAACCACATAGAAAAGAAGATCAAGACTTTCAGATCTGACAATGGTGGAGAAATCACGTCAAAAGATTTCAAGAAGTTATGTAGTGATTCGGGTTTTAAGAGGCAGTTGACCACTCCTTACAATCCACAAAAGAATGGAGTTGCAGAAAGGAATAATAGAACTATTATGGAAGCAGCACAGGCAATGCTTCATGACCAAGATCTTCCTATGCATCTATGGGCAAAAGCAACAAGGATAGTTGTATATGTACAAAATAGAACACCTCGCGGGATACTTGACAACAAGACTCCAGAAGAAGCTTTCTCTAGTGAGAAACCATAAGTTAGCCATCTCAAAATATTTGGTTGTCCATTATACACACATGTTCCAAAAGAAAAGAGGACAAAGCTAGATCCTTCAAGAAAGAAGGGTATATTCGTGGGATGCAGTGAAAATTCAAAAGCATACAGAATCTACTTTCCAGGATTCAAGAAGATTGATATGAGCAGGGATGTGACTTTTGATGATAACTCAGCATACATCAAATCAAGGAAGCCACCTGTTGAAAACAATGAAGAACTAAGAGAACCCATAATACAAGACACCACTATGAATGAAGAAATTCTAGAAGAGGATTGTGAGATGGAATATCCACAAGAACCTGTAGATCCACCTCGTGAGAAGAACTCTTACAAGAGGAAACCAGCATGGGCAAGATAGCTCATCCAAGATGCAGAAAGGTATGGTGTTACAAAGGAGGAACACAGAGAAATAAAGAGGACAAGATCACACACCAGCTATGTAGCCTTACTATGTGACATAATGAAAAAAGAACCTTCCAATTATGAAGAAGCGGCAGAAAAGAAAGAATGGAAGGAAGCCATGGTCGAGGAGTACCATTCAATCATGAAGAATGGTGTTTAAGATGTGGTCCCAAGACCAGAAGGGAAGTCTATTGTGACTTAAAAATGGATGTACAAGATCAAGCATGTTGCAGATGGTAGCGTAGAGAAATACAAGGCAAGGTTTGTGGCTCGTGGCTTCTCCCAGAAAGAAGGGATAGATTATGAAGAAACTTTTGCACCTGTAGCAAGATACGCTTTCATTGGAACAGTACTTTCTCTGCTGCAGTGATGAAGTGGAAGATACACCAGATGGATGTCAAGACAGCTTTCTTGAATGGTGTAGTCGAAGAGGAAGTGTATGTGGAGCAGCCACTCAGTTTTGAGACACATGAGAGGAAGTCATATGTGTGCAAATTGAGGAAAGCCTTGTACACTTTGAAACAAGCACCCAGGACATGGTACAGTAGGATAGACAACTTCCTGTCTAGTTTGGGATTTACCAAGAGTAAAGCAGATTCCAACCTTTACTACAAGGTTGACGAAGGCAATCTAGTGATACTCCTACTATATGTAGATGACTTGTTTGCGATAGGAGAGATTGGGTTGATTGTTGATACAAAGAGGAAGCTTACTGTCGAGTTCGAGATGAAGGCCTTGGGTATGATGCATTATTTTCTAGCATGGAGGTGTGGTATAGTGCAGATGGAATCTTCCTTGGACAAGGGAAGTATGCAGTAGAGATCCTGAAGCGGTTCAGGATGATGGACTGCAAGGCCAATGGCCACACCTATGGCATCGAACCTCAAGCTCTTGAGTGATGCTTCATCAAATTCGGTTGATGCCACGATGTATCGTCAGATGATTGGGTCCTTGATGTACCTGACGGACACGAGACCAGATATTTGCTTTGCGGTGAACACATTGAGCCAGTTCCTGAAGGATCCTAGACATGTTCACCTAATTGCTGTAAAGCATATTCTGAGGTACCTAAAGGGTATGATTGATTATGGGCTCAAGTATGATGTAAATCAAAAGGTTAACCTGGAAGGTTATGTTGATTTAGATTGGGCAGGAAGTGCTGCAGATAGGAAGAGAACTTCGAGGTGCTGCTTCAGTATGGGATCAAGTGTGATCTCTTGGTTTAGCAGGAAGTAGTCTAGCGTAGCACTGAGTACATTCGAAGTAGAGAATGTTGTAGCTTGTTCGGCTAGTTTTGAGGCAATATGGCTAAGGAAGCTACTGTCTGATCTATTTGATCTCCAGTTGGATGATACTTGTATCTTCTGTGACAACCAGAGTTGTGTGAAGTTGTATGAGAACTCAGTGCTCCATGACAAGTCAAACCACATTGAGATCAAGTATCACTATATCAGGGATATGGTGTAGAGAGGAGCACTGAAGCTCCTGTATGTTGTGACGGACGAGTAGATAGCAGATGTGTTGAGCAAACCACTAGCCAGAGTGAATTTTGAGTACTTCAGAGAGACGCTTGGTGTTCTTCAGATTGAAGATACTTCCAAGAGGAAGTGATGGGACATAGATGTGGAAGGATCCTCCCATGGCTATGGATGTAAGTGTTGTGTGATGAGCATCAGGACAATGCTCCAGATGATGTTCTATATGATGATGATTAGTATGATCATGAGCATCAACATGATGCTTCATGCAAGGATGATCAGTATGATCATGAGTATCAGGATGATACTTTGTGGCCATGGATATGGTGCAAGTTGTGCAGTGGTATATAATAGGTCCCTGGGAGATCCTATAGGTTGAGAAGGAAGCTCGTAATCAGTTCTGGGATGCTCTTTTGAGGTTTTGCTTGTTCGCATATAATGTTTCCCTTTGATATCCTATAGGTTGAGCAGTAAGCTCGTAATCAGTCTTGCGATTCTCTTTCGAGGTTTTGCGAAGTTTGCATATAATGTTTCCCTTGGAGATCCTATAGGTTGAGCAGTAAGCTCATAATCAATCCTGAGATTCTCTTTCAAGGTTTTGCAGATGCACGTAATCAACCCTGAGATTCACCAGATAGGTTGCTCGCAGAGATGATGAAGACCTACATGGAGGCTAGGCCTACATCTAGCATGAAAAAGGGATGTCTCTGTAGAACTTCCTATGACGAGTAGATTGGAGATTGATGATTGAGATAGCAGCAGTGACGATGATCCAGTGGCGATGATCCAATGATGATGATCTAGTGATGATGAAGACTTATGGTAAAGATTTGTGTCAAGAAATACCTTCCTAGTTAAGAGGGAGTGTTGATGTATTTGTAACTTCAGAATGTATTTCACTTGTCTCTTTCATATTGTACTCATATGAAATTGTACTTCCAATGGAGAGGTTTCATTCCTCTGACCGGGAAGGTCATTTCTATATATGTTAGGGTTATTAGACTCTCCTAGTGGGGTCAACCTAGAGTTAAGTTATAGTGGGTTATTAGACTATCCTAGGTGAGGTCGGCCTAGTTAGGGTAACAGACAAGTGGGAGACAAGTATAAATAGAGAGGAGCACCTCTCTATTTATTCATTCATTCACTCACTCATTCTCTCAAGTGAGTAGTACGCACAAGTGGAGGAGGAGAAGATGCTAGGAGACTATCTCTTGTTATTGAGGTTTTGTATCATTGCTCATTCTATCTCTGAGGAAGTTGTGGGGTTTTTTCCTTTATGGTTTCCCTGGTGAAATTCTTTGTGTCTATTGTCTCTTGTGATTGATTGATATGTTGTACATGTTGTTATCTCAGTTAAGATCCTAGATCATATTGAATTAATGATGAAAAACTAAAAGTATTAGCTCCCCCAGTGTTGTTCTCAGTGTATTTCCACGCCAAAATAGACAATGGTTGACTCAAATGGTTTCAGGATCCTAGTGGGGTCTCCCGATAAATGCAAGGTACATGGGAGCTCCAATCCATAGTAGTGATATCTAATGCAGAATCGTTCGATAGGATCCTTCCTATATTCCATTGAGTATGTGAATTACCTTTCTATATACTGGTATGTACATGAAAGACCGTTCGATATACCAACTAGTCTTTGGAATAATTGCAAGCCCCGAGGATGTAGTGCAGGAAATTGTTGACCACTGCTACGTTTAAAGACACCAGAACATGTCTCTAACCTATCACACAAGTTTCTAAATATTGTAACTTAGACTAGCACTTGATTTTATCTTGTATGGTTAAGTGGATGCATGAAGTGTACACTCGAACCAATATGCATGAATAAGATAAATGAGATGCAAGAATTTTGTTTTTCTATGAAAACTATCTAAGGAAATAAGAGAGGTTTTTCTTCTTTTGTTGAAACAACAAAAATATACCCCAAAGTACAATGCTATCCTTTAACTCTTATTCTTAAGCAAATACAAAAGACATACACAAGCAATACTCTTTCAATCAATCCAACAAACAAAAAATAACACACCAAACCAAAAAATTTCTCTTTTTCCTTTTCGAAGAAACTAGATCTACAAGCCAAAACGAAAATATGAACTTATATTAATTGCAATATCTCTGATTTTTAAACCAAGGAACAAAAGAGGTAAAGAGAAACCCAAAAAGTATGAGAGTATTGACTATTTGTTCCAATGGCTTTGAAAAGGCCTAATTCCCACTTAATACTTTTGGAGAGATGAAGATGAGCATTTTTAAACAAAGAAGAAATAAGAATGCACAACTTTCAATTCTTTCAATTTTTTTTCAAAAAACTATCAAAAGCACAAATTCTCTTTTCAAAACCCTCAAGCAATGCACTCAAGATGAAGAGAGTAATTTTTTTTATTTTTTCTACTAATGCATTCAACAATTCTGAGAATGATGTGACTTCCTTTATCTTGATTCAAAATATGAGATATTATTCACTACTGCAATATTTAAACAAAAAGAGGTTCTTAAGAAATAAATCACCCAAATTGCACTAAAACCACAACAACATAGCTTTTTAAAGACTTAGAATTCAAAGCAAAACAGATCAAGGATTCTCAAAGAGTCACAAGACTAGTTGCACTTGCGAAGTCAATCATGGAAATAAGCAATCCAATTTTGAGAAAGACTATGGTTGAGACAAATGGAACACAGATCTGAAAAAACCAAAAAATCATTTTTTGTGGGAAACATAACCTTAGATGCCAAGCTTTCCAGGGTGACACAACTTGCAGGTATACACCAGAGTGTATGAACCTTAGTGACATGGTTTGTACAGAGGGAGAGAGTGTCAATGACTCTTTTTGAACATAGAAAAAGTGCGTCAGTGATGTGATCTGCATTAAAAAAAGATGCATCAAAATTATAGTGACACAGGTATGACACTACCTAGGTAAGTCAGGAGAGATCCAAGGTTGAAAAAATAAAAAAATTCCAAACCAAAAAGAGGTAATTGGCCAAATTAAATATCACTAATAGAGATTGGATCACCCAGTAACTCATAGGAGGAAAAATCCAAAAGATAGAGGCAAACCGACATACTTTAGGAGGATAAACAAGAAAATGCAAATCACAACCTAAGCAGTCCAAAGACTATGGAATATCCCAAGTATGGTCACCAATTTTGCTTGTGGATAAATCCATCGCTGCGGATACCAACCAATATCCCTAGTCTAAATGGTTAAGATCTAGAACAAAGCACAACATAATATAAAAACTTTCCTAGATTAATAAAAGTGAAAAAATAGAGCACATTACTCACCTTGTAATTAGAGTAGTCTCTCCTTTCTTTATGTGATCTTCAATGCTTAGTTGCAAAACAACATAGATAAAACAAGAGGAACACAAGTGAAAGCAAACAGTAATATTGATTAACCTAAACAAGTGGTCATGGAAACAAGTTTTAAAGATATACAATGGATGATAAATATTTATGGAAAGAGAATACATCACTGTATTAATGAATATAAATAAGAGGAGATTACAACCATTTCCTTGACATTGTAATTTCTTCCAACTAATATTTGCCTCAAAGATCCAATCTTGCCTCAAATGGATAAAGGGATTTCAACTCTAGCATAATTTCTCCAGCATTTAGGTGGTCTAATCCTTCCCCCCTTAATAATGAATAGGAAGCTTGCATATATAGGCCAAATAGGACAAAAGGATTTGAGGATTTGATGGAGACGGCTAAGGGATCATCCCAAGAAGTAAGGGGTTCGACTGCCACCTTTACTGATTTATTGGTATAAGCCTCCATGAACACACTTGTTCTAGAAGGATCCTGAAGCTTCTCTTTTCCTTCCTAATTGGCAGTGATGCACTTTGTGAACTAGCAACCTACGTCATTGCAAGTCGACGCATGTTGAAGAAAGGATAACAGTGTCAATGATGCACTTTGTCAATGTGAAAGGTGCGTCATCAAGGACATGACGTGCTTTGTCAATATGCAAGGTGCGTTAGTGTGATAACATGGGGAAAAAATGCCAAATCCTTCCTTTCAGTCAGTTTGGCATTGATTCTTTAGGAATTAGGACAAGTCAAGAATACATATCTCATGATGACGATATTATTTTGGTGTAACACATAGCATATCAAGGGATTATTGTTAGTTTCGACAATGCACAATATTTCCATTGATTCTTTGTTCTGAGCTCTACGATCCTCAATCTAAATCTATTCCCATATTTAGAATGCAAGTCTCTTTTACTCCTATACTTGCAGATGGTCTATCTTTGCAGCAAATGGAAGCCAAGTTGGATTCCAACATATGACATCAATACTTCTATGTTGAGCATTGCCTTGTAACACTTCACATCCTTCATGGAAGTGCACATTAATATATGCTCCTTTTTCCAGAGGTTGTAGCTTAAAATTTCCTATAGTGAATTCATCGGCATATTGTTACCTTTGATCTGCATTCTGGAGAGACTCAGTACTCCACTTTGTTCTCCAACAATCTATAATACCCATCTTGACATGCCTTCTACAAATCATCCTCAATCAAAATTGTTCATTATAACATATGTGTGAGTACAAGAATTCAAAACAAATCATATGAGATCAATACTATTATCATATGAGATCAAACAATATTTGAAGAATCATATGAGGTCAAATATATATTATCAACTTCAATGTAAACAATTTCCTTATACAAATTTGACAAAAAATACTTGACTTGCTCTTTATCATGTGCCTTTTAAAATTTGTTTGGAGTAGCTCCCCTTCTCTTTGTCCTCATCTTATTGGTCATCCCAAACCACTTCCCCTAGTGTGTCATCAATTTTCTTGTTGTACTCAGTACCATAATAGAATTCCTCGTATACTATGTACCCCTCCATCATAGATCCCTTTGGTTTTTCCTTTTGTAGAACAAACCCCTTCAATTTTTTCATGTACCTCTCTCCCCAACAAATTCAACCTCATCCGATAGGTGAATTAGAAGATGGACCTGTAGTCCATAGAACTCATGGGAAGTTCCTTATCAAACATACAAACAATCTAAATTATATCTCAACATCACTGTGGAATGTTATCCATATGAATCTCCTTTGATGTGATCTAACATACAATTGCATATAATTTTGAAATGGAATGTCATAGGTCCTAGATGAAGTTATGGTTCACACAACCATGCATAAGTGAAGGATAATGGCACTACAAAATGGACACACACATAATTACTTGTCATTAAACTATGAGTGCATAGTATATTTTAATCTACACTATAGAAAAACAATCATGTATTCGACATTCATACCCTTAGAAGGTTCAAATGGTCATGTGATTTCGACCCTAACAAATTTCATTCTACAGTGAAGCAATGTCATAATGGTCAACCCTTATAAATAAGTTCCCTTCATACCCAATATAACATCCTTTTCCACAAAGCTCATCTTTCTTTAAAATCCATGGGACATCATCTTTTTTAAAAGAACAAGAGGTACCAGCCTCTCCTCTGCTTTATTTTCTTCGCTAATGTGTCTTTTTTGTATTCGAAGAAATAAGATCTCTCATAATATCCAATGTGTCCTTTTTTTATGATTTATGCCTCCATAGAGAAGATGAGACATTTCTAAATATATGCATGGGATATAGTAAGTGGGAAATATTAAGATGCTTCCGATATGGAAGATTATAAAATAAATAATTCATTTTCATCCCAATGGGAATTTTCTCAACATTGTTGTCAAAAAATTTGGGATCATTGAACATAGGTTCCTTATTTGAATCGGACAATTCTACAATTTCCTTCTCCTTCTCTATGTTATATTCCCTAATCCATTATGTTAGAGTGATTATTTCAAGTCTTTAGGTTCTCTTTGGTTTACCATTGAAAAAAGACGCAACTCTTCTATAAGGGTGGTATTCTGGGAAGAATACCCTAGAGCAACCATATACTGGTTTTTATAGGTTGTTGGACTACCCAACCTTTATAGAAATTCAACAACATTTACATCCATGATAGCCTTTTATTACAAGATATGCAATGTTATTGTATATAGATCATGTTAGCATTAAAAATTGTAGTTGCACCAAATTAAGTATGCCAAATAATGTTACATATATAAACAAGTCAATGAACATGATTACCACATAAAACTCCTAATCATGGATAATCGTGTGTGGTGTACACACATATGCCATACAATGGAAAATACCTCTAAATTGGGATGGGTCTTGATACATCATATACATGTATCCCTTCCCATAATTGCTTAAATTCATCAATCAATAGTTTCAAGTAGACATCCATTCTCTTTACTTTTATTCTACTCAAGGCTATAGGAGCCAACATAAGATGTTCATTCTTCATGGAAAACCATGGGGATATATTTTTATTGGTCACTACCACTGGAAAAAAAAATATTTGGTGTTTCGAAGGGAATGTAGGTTGAATCCATCCATGGATATGCTAAATTTAAGGCTCCAAACATCATCCTTGAATTTATCATGCCATGTATCCTCTATGTGCTTCATGGCTATTGAATCTGTTGAGATTAACATAACTCCTAACTTACTTCTACATGAGGCATGCCACCCCTACAACATAGCTAATTGTTTGGAACAAAAGATCCTTTGAACCCTTGGAATTATAGGAATGTTCCTCAATGTATTATGAGGAGGACCATGTTCCTTACCCATGTTTTAAAAAAGAATTTGGTACATGTCATGGCCACATTATGGACATATCTCTTTGTCTACATGTTTGTCTTTGCATAGTATACAATCATTTAGACATGCATGGTATGCTATGTATTCAACACCCAATCTTTTCAACATTTTCTTTTCCTCTGTGCAACTGTCGAGGAAGACATTATCACTTAGAATTACCTTATATTTAAGTAACCTACAATTAGTGGGCCTTAGAAATGTACACTATCATCAAGCATGCAAAAATCAATCATTTTCATTGTTCATTTTGTGACAACAATCCTTAAAAAAGTAGGGAATTGAATGGTTAGTTACATCAAAAGTGTTGACAAACACACATTTGGAATACGATACATTACTTTCAAATCATATAACAACATTGTTGTCCCTACTTGGGTAGACCTTGATCAATGTCCAAAGAGAGGGGTGGTGGAAGAAAATTTTAGGCTTTCGAATAAAGTATCAATGATATAAACATCATCCCTTAGTTCATTTTGTTGGAATGCATGTAACAATATTCCCTCCATGGCATGGGTATCCCATAAGAAATCATCCATACCAACGTCTATATAATTTCTTTCATCCCCAACATGTGAAGAGCTAGTGTTACTATAGAGGTTTTGAGTTGGTGACTCAAGATGTAGTGGGAATTTGTATGGTGTGATTTCTCACCCATGTGTGCCAAAATAAACCACCAAGTGGTTGTGCAATCCTTAGTAGTTGATTCAATAAGGAAAAAAAAACAACGAAAACTAAACAATGAACAAAATATCATCATTCTTCAAATTGCAATACATATAGAGATCACCGAGACAACATGTAGAGAATCAAAGAATGGATTTTCATATCATGATGAATAATAGTAGAAAAATATGCACATTGGTACAAAGAAGAGGAAATGGGGCCTCCACAATTATCCAAGGGAAGATTCATACATCTCCGTTGTGGTCTTTCAATATCTAGCAACTATCATAAAGTAGTCAATGTTGAAGTAGAAAGTAGGTAATGGTATCCTTCTAGTTCATGGATAATTTCAACATAGTAACGGCATGAGTATGATATGGAAATCATTTGTGGAATGGTGACACTGAGTGATTTTTTTATAGGCTCAAAAGTGTTCAAGAGAAGGATCTAGATTCAATGTGAAAATTCTCCATTTCCTTGATTGCTTAGTGGAAAAATTAGGGTTTTGCAACCTAGAAGCGAAAATAATTTTGGACCACATCAAGGTATGTGTCCACTTTTGGACCCTTTTTCATTAGGGAAGTGGGAAATCAAAAATGTCATCTCTAAAATCACTTTTTGGGACTAGATCGTGACTTTTGGGGGAAATCCTACGATTTAGGTCACAACTTTTGGGGGAAATCCTATGACTTAGGTCACAAATTTTGAGGGAAAATGTGCGAACACATTCAAACTAGTCAATTTTGGTGTTTAACATTTGATTTTTGGGAATTTCATTACTTCCTCAAGTCAAATGGATGGAATGATATGGGAAAATGGTGCTTATTATGCTAATTGATGATGTATAAAGGTGATGAATCCAATGAAATGGAAGGTCAACAAATTTTGGCTATTAATATATTGCCCATTGATGTGTGAGGTTAGGAGCTCATCATATGGCCACAACACATCATAGGAATTTCTTACATATATGATGTGAGGGGTGATGGTTGTATAAAAGACCAGAATCAAACTAGATAGGAATTACCCTCCCGAGGGAATACAGAGGCCCATATCTACAGACAAAGTACTCAAATTGGATGAAGTGTAAATAATATCATATATATGGACAAGGCAGACATACCCATGCTCGTATCAATGTCTCAATATAGACAGGGATCTAGACCAAAAGGGGCCTGATCAATACATGAATAAATATTGGATACAATACATCATGAGGGTCAAAGAGGGAACCAATTTGGATACATAATGATTGTCAATGAGGGACCCATATCGAATACACAATGGATACATAATCATGGTCCAACCATTTTTTATTTAAAGAACACATGTCGAAAAAATGACATTCCAATGGAATGTAGAATGAAAGTAACTGATGCCATACTTAAACTGGAGGGCCCCAATACTGGAAGGAGTATATAACAAAGTAACACCTCACAGGTGACTCAAATATCTAAAATACTAAATCAAACAGGTCCAAGGAACTGAAACTAGAACTGGATATGATTGGAAGTATATGATTGGAGTGATTCCATACATTATTTCCAACACAACCCAGATACCACGAGAAGCATATGAATGGAGGGCTTCTTGAAGTGACTCACAAATTGGCTAGAGTATATCATATATGATGTCTTGAATCAAACTAGATAAGGGAACCATCAACCTATATGATTCTCAATGGTGTGATGATGAGCTGAAGTCGAGCATGTGAGAAACAACCAATCTAAAGGGAAATGAAGTCTCCCGTTAGTCGGTCCAAGGGAACTCATCAATCATGGTTATGGGTCCAAGGTACATGGTTCCTCTACATTTATATTTTGGAATAGATGTTTTGATGTTGAAAGAGGGATACCTATTACCCATAAGAAAATGAGGTTTCCTTGAAGGAGGGATGAGGGATAAAACCAAAGAATGGATAGAGATAGCTAAGGGACTAATAAAACAAAGGGGGATATGGGTGTAACTTAGTAGGGGACTCAAAATTTATTTATTCACAGCGTGAAGGCATGGATGACCTAGTAGCATATGTGAAATTCATGACGATAACATGGCAGATACACAATGGGGGTGATGAGGAAAGATTGAAATGGTAGGACACGTGAAGGGGAAACGAGGGGTACTCATGTCAACTCTAGATGAAATTGGAGTCAATATTACTCCATGTGTGACTCATCATATAATTCTTTGAATAAATATGACCAAGGATTCTTCCATAAAATGAGATGATATACAATTTGTAGGAGTGCTAAGGAGCATTGTTTTTAATTGCCTCCCATCTGTATGGACACCTGTGAGACAGTGTTAAGGAGCATTATTCTATGATGGTTTCCCGGGTGTGTGAGCACATGAGAAATGGTATGATAAAAATCATTGTTATATAATGGTGACCCAGGTGTGTGGACACTCGAGAGATAATAAGAGGATGAAAGGAGATAAGTGTCCAATGAATGACCAAGTGAACCATTGAATGAATGATAGTAGATTGAAATGATAGGGTCAAAATGATTGATCTTTCCCCCCATCCTAGGGTTGATATACTCGATCGTTCCCCCCATCCCAGAGGTGTTTATATGGTGTGGATGTTTTCCTTGTTGGAAATATGGTTTTCATTCATGTTAACATGAAGCCATGAATCCAAATTAAGAATCCCCTTGCAAAGTAAAGATGCCCCTAGGAAAATAAAGAATCCATTAGAGAAGATTGTTGTCATTGTTGTGGTCATGCCATGAAGATAAGAAAATAAGGATCCTTTAAGAGCCTTGAAGGAGCATTGACATAAGTGTATATAAGTTGTTAAGCATGGCCCTCATGAGACGAGATAACATGTGGTTGTTTCCACATGCCCACTTTGAGTTGCACAGAAATGGAGCAAGTGAAGAAGCCCAAAAAGTGATGATGATTTTCCCACATAACCATGATAATGTGAAGTGTAAAGAATCCCCTTTATGAAGACATTAAGTTTTCAAGAATACAAGTCAACACCCATTGAAAAAGTAAAGCAAGAGGCCATGAAGACAAATCCAAGGAAAGTCTCATGCGAATGATACTAAAGACAAATGTGGAGTTTTACCCCCATAAAGGTACCCCAATCGAAAGAACAAGTTACATAATCATATAGCCTACTATGAGTCCTTTCTGGTGATAGGTGGGATGATTCTTAAATCCCCATGGTTGAGGAGAAATGAATTTTTCTTTGTATTGGGCCAGAATTTGGTTAGGGTCGACCTAAAATGAGGCTAGAATTTGGTTAGGGCCAACCTAAACTTAAGTGAACTAGAAGAGTGACTTAGAATCGTATAAATAAAGTTTGGAATATTTCATTTCTCATCTTATAGTTATGCATCTCTTCTTATAAACAAGTGAAGTGAAGGTACAAGAGGAGCTTCTTGTGAAGAAGTTGAAGGATGAGTTGGGGTTTCTCTCTTATTTATTTGTCTAGGAAAAGGTACATATTAGGGTTTATCTTTTGCTAAATATATTGCACATGGATTAGGGTTGCTCTTGGAAACTTGGAAAGGTTATTGGAATGGATTATGGTCTCTCTATTGGTGATGCTCTTCGTATAGACTAGGGTTTATATCTTTGAAGATCTTTGTGTATGGATTAGGGTTCTTATGGCACGATCTAGGGTTCCTCTCTTGGAATGACCTAGAGTTTGATGTTAAGGGATTAATGAGGAAAACAAATGAAGTCTATGTATGATTGATTTATGAAGGTTTTATTGCAGATTTGAAGGGGTAGTTTGCTTCATATTTGAAGGGTATTTTGCAAACATCTTTTGGGCTAGTTTGTTGCAGATTTGAAGGTTATATTGAAGACATGTTTTGGGATATTTTTCCACATATTTGAAGACTATATTGCAAACATGTTTTGGGCTAGTTTGTTGTAAATTTGAAGGTTGTATTGAAGATATCCTTTTGGGCTATTTTGTTCCAAATCTGAAGGTTAAGAGTGACAATGACAATGTGAAGAAAATGATAGTGACAGTGTGAAGACAGTAACAATGATAGGTTGATACTCTTATTCATATTAGGGTAGCAGGATTGGGGAAAGGATATGAGATTGCATTCTCCTTCAGTTGGGTTGCTAAGAACTGTGAATTGGTACTCACAAAGTGGTTAGTGTTCTTTCTAGTTGGTGCTAGAGAAATTCGATAGTTTTTTATTCCTTTGTGTTGGTGAACATAAAATTGAATGTACTCCTCATAAACATAGGAACAACATTCTGTGGTTTTTTCCTGTTTGGTTTTCCATGTAAAATCTATGTGTAGTATGTATGATTTTATGTGTTGATGATAATGTTTGATAATTTACTATGGTTAATGATGTGATGGTCATTTAAAGTTGCTGCAATTTTATGTTTGAAGTGAAAATTGGTAAAAGTGCTCAATACTTATTTACCCCACCTCTTAATATTGGTGAATATTCCAACAATCTGGGAGAGGTATCGATAGGGAATCAACCAAAAACTAGAGGGTGAGGCACCGTGAGGAAGATAGCCATGGTGACACACAACATCTGTGAGAGGATGAGGTGTATTTACCCCTACAAGTGGGATTCCCCTAGTAACGTCATCTCAAACAATGATGAGGATGAAAGTGATGAGTGGGAAGGTTAGGATTCCTACCCCCATTTTATGGACATGGGATTTCCTCGCCGTTTTGAAAGGATCAATCAAATAGATCAAAGTAATTCATCTCCTTTGATGTAGTCAATGGAATGGGAGGATGTTGAGGAAGTATCGCTAGAGGACGATAGGTAATAGATGGATATTGTCCCCTCAAAGGAAGACGTAGGAGGATACACTTCCTTGATGGTAGTGACTTGTGACTCAAGTGAACGTCGATGCAAATCAACTAAGAGGAACCGAAATTTAGGGATATCAGTACAATGGTTTGAATAGTTGACATAGATGCCACACAACACGTAGGGATGGTTGGTGCACAATGCCTTGTTGCGCTACTTGGTAGTGTGAGGGAGAGTGATGTGAACCCACAGGAGTATTTGCATTAATATTATCTTTATTCACATGGAGGTGAGTGCGCAAGATGGGAAAATATAGATATTGATGGGGGAATGACACAAGATATCACACACAGTGCAAGGCCTGGGTGCTCACATTGTAGCTATAGGAGGAGGGATTATGATTAGGTTTGGAGTAGATAATGGTGCCACATTCTTGGATTTGACCCCACATTTATTGTTGGTAGAAGACTAGGTAGGGGGTGATGTCCTTTGTAAGCAGGGGTAGTTGGGATTTGAGGTACCAATCAATTACACATGCATTAAAATGACCCGAGGAGTGGGTGGGAGGTTTGGTGGATTAAATTACCAAATAGGTAGTCCTAACATCAAGCCTTGTAGGTTAATCATATCCATCATGGGAGTTCCTGCAATCCCAAGAGGAGGAAAGAGGAACAAAACTTGATGTATACAAAATCCCACCCACGGGTGCCCTGATGGTGGGTTAGGGATATGATAGGGTTGAGTTTGGGTGGTATAATTTCCATATGAGATAGTGCTAAAATCTAATATCTCCACTTTCGATGGTGGGGGTGGTAGGGCCTAAAAAGACGCCACAAGGGATGCATATTTGAACACATCCGGACTGAAACTCATAAATGAGGGGATGGGAAGACTTCCAAAACTAATAACAACCATAGGTAAGACATAATATAGACAATCCGGCCCCTTGGGATCATAGTAGGTCAATTTATTAAGCTTTACAATATTCCCTTCATGGGGGGAAATCGTAATTATAAGAATCGTAGAGGTGATTGCTTGCATAACATACATGTGGCTATGCCCATGGAGGAGGTTGTAATATAGTTGCACATTAATAACCTCAATGTCAATAAAGACCATTTTCCCATCCAACTGGATTGGTATGTTCTGTAGAATATCAACTTGTGGTTGAGTAGCACGACTATCATATGTGCATAATGTTATGAGGGACAACACAAGTTCAAGGGAACATAACCTATGCAAAATGTGAGTGGACATGATGCAAGTGGAGGCACCTTCATCAATGATGCAATGATGAATAACCAATTTATTTATGGTGACTAGAATATAAAAATTTATTGAAAAGGGAATCTAAGGCTTTGCTTGATCGAGATCAAATGTCATAAGGAAAGCATCAAAATGATCGATTGCACCCAAGGTGGATAATAATGCTTTGAAATGCATAGGATAATTCCGAAGAACCTATAACATAGACATGGTGGTAGGTGATTGCGCCAAGTCATCCACAATGCTATCGTAAGGGGCAACATGAGCATTGGGGTTATTATCTACATGGTGCAAAGGGATCTTAGGGATCTTAGGAATAACATCTATTTTATGTTGAGGTAGGTGCAAAGGTTAATCAATTGCTAGGAAATAGTTCCCTTTATTATTGTTAGAGGTATCATTAGCCAAACCATATTGGTTATGCCATAGATGAGGTTGATGTCCACAAACATCATAAGAAGAAGTTGGGCATAAGGGTCATGGGTATTATTGGAAGTTGATGGTAGATATGGGTAAGGAATCATAGGTTGTGTTGTGACCACCTCTTGAGATGGGAAGTGGTTTTGCAGGACTAACTGTTGAGTTTGGGTCATATGAGGAGGTGGCGGATTTGGTTTCCCTTACAGGGCATTAGTCGCTTCATGTTGGTTGGCCTCATTAAACAACTAGTAAGACTTATCAAAATGAGGAGAATGGTGTTTAAGAAACAAAATAATACTTGAAATCAAATAACAATCATACACATAAGCAATCACATTCAACAATTGAATTTACCCTAGGGAAAACCTCCATGACTTGAGGGAAAAAAACCCCAACAACACTTTCCTAAGTATATTGATAGAAAGAAGAGAATGTATTTTACATGAAGAACTTGTAGTGCCATTTAAACAGAAAGAGAGATAGATACATAAGAGAGAATCAAAATAATAATACTCCAATCATCTAATTTTCTAATATTGGTCTCTTGCACAAATTTACTTCATTAGAATTCGCTCCAACCTTGGAGACATCAATCTTGCATGAAGAAGTGTGCTCCATTTCTCATGCAATAATTTTAACTCATGATACTGACTTCAGGATGAACTCGCCCCTTAACTGAAAGCTTTCCCACTTAGTTAGGTGTCTAACTTAAGTTCCATTATGCAAGTGTCAGAACTATATCGTCGTCTGTTAGTTTAACACAAGTTTCATTTTTTAGTTTGACATAAGTGTCGTCTTTTACTTTAACATAAGTGTCATCATGAAAAAACACTTAGTTAACTAGATATTCTTTGTTATCACCTACTTATCTCTCTTAACTAAAATATTTAATGTTATCATCACTGTAGTGAACAATTTGAGTTCTCCTTTGATTGACTAATGTCTTCTTTGTTAATATCACTGAAGTTTAACAATTGAAGTCTCTCTTAATTAAATTAAGTCTTTATGTGCAATTTGAATTATCTCATATCTTATCTCATCTTATCTGCATAGTCCACATGTGCCACCTTAATTAATTATCATATAAAATATACTAAGGGTATTTTCCCAATGATGTTATCATATTGTTATACTATCGTTCCAAGTGGTTATATGCTGAAGTAATTCACTCTAGATGTGTCTAGTCTCTAGAGGAGACCTAATAGCTCAACCATGGTTAGTAGTACATCACACACCATACATGGTTCGACGTGAAAATCATCACCTCAACGCATGCAGATCTATATTGACACACAATACCTTATTCTTGACTAGAACGATTTTACAACATCATCGCTTTGGCATACAAAGAAATTGCCTCAACACATGAAGCTTATCCATTCTTGATTCCAACTCAATATTCTTCTCCAAGTTTATTGAGTCCAAATAGCCTCCTATACGAAACTACGTCGACACACGAGGCTCAATATTAACACAAAATATTGACCTAGAGAATGACTCATGATGTTGTAACTTTGAAAATCTCTCTTAGCGAGGGAGGCATTCTCTTCCATTCCAAGCTTGTCTCAGAAGTAACTATACTTCGTCACGAACAGAGGATTACTCAAAATATCTACAATCTACTACGAGTAGAAATGTATTGAATTATTATGGAACCTCCCTGGACCATGTCTCTGATGTAGTGATACTTCATCTCAATGTGTTTCGATCTATCATGAAAGATTAGGTTTTTTGAGAGATTAGTGTAGCTCTGATTGTGAGAGCGAATGGAAATAGTATCCAGATTCTCATGGAACAAAGAAAAAATAGCTTCCTAATCCACAAAAATTCTTGATAAATGGTACTAGATACAATATACTCTACTTCTGTAGTACTCTGGCTACGAAGCCCTGCTTCCTGCTGGACCAAGAGATCATAGTTTATCCCAAGATAAAACAAAATCTGGATGTATTCTTTTGGTCCACAATACTACCATCCCAGTTGGAGTCGGCATATCCAAGTAGTATCACTCCACCATTGGAAGCATATCTGATTCCATAAGCAATAGTACCTCGAAGGTATCTAATCACATGCCTGGAAGCAACCCAATGTCTATGTCTTGGCTCAGACATGAAGTAACTCTAGATACTTACTGCATAACATATGTATGGTCTACTATGTATCAAATACATCAAGGAACTAGTGAGCTATCTATACATGGTAGGATCCACTAGATCCGATCCAGAATTTGACTCATGTAGCTTCTTTAGATTCTACACCATTGCAGTATACATGGACTTACAGTCTATCATATCAAATATCCACAACACATAAATTGTGTACTTTTCTTGTGAAAGAAATATCTCATCTTTCCTTTTCCAAACTTCTAGACCAAGAAAATAGTGCATAAGACCTAAGTCTTTCATTTTGAACTCAGAAGTGACCTCCCTCTTCGCAACCTTGAAGTACAGGTTGGGGCCAGCTTGGATTTTGGAGAATCTCAAGCTCTGAGTGTATCTGTCAATCCTCGAATACCAAGCTCTTATGGCTTGATTAATCCCATAAAAGGATTTATTAAGTTTGCATACATGAGACTACTTCCCATGGACTACAAACTCCACAGGTTGATGTATGTAAATGTCTTCCTCAACTTCACCATTGAGGAAGGTAGTCTTCACATCCATCTGGTGAAGTTTCCAACCCAAAACTGAAGCAAGGGAAATTACGGTTCGAATAGAAATGTACTTGTCCACAAGAGTGAATGTCTCATTATAATCTATCCCTTCTTTATGTGAGAATCCACGAGCCATAAGTATTTCTTTATACTTTTCAATACTTCCATCAGCTGCATGGTTGATTTTATAAAGCCACTTGGAATTTAATATTCAATTCCCATCAAGTTTAGAAACAACTTCCCATACATCATTATTTATGATAGATTTGTATTATTCTACCATGGAATCTTTACATACTTGCTACTTGTAGGATTCCTCATAGGTAGAGGCTTCTGAATCACTAATGTGACTTATTTGTGCTACATATCTCGAAAATATTTCAAGTCTCTTTCGCTCTCTACATGATCCTGGTGGTCCACCATGCTTTTTTTTATCTCTTGCAGAATGCCTCAACATTGATATCCTCTCAGTACAAGGTTCATCAAGAGATATTTTTATCAGATTAACTGACTCATCAGGATCAAGCATATCTATGGAATCTTCTAGATTCTCCCTCTCAACATATGAAAGGGAATAATCAGAAGCATGATCTTCCATCACGGGAATCTCATGCTCCTCCATATATGAATCACACTAAATTTATTTCGGGCGCTTGAAGGTATCCTCTTCATGGAATGTTACATCTCTACCGATTTCAATGTTTATTTTCCATGGAACATAGATTTTGTAATATTTGGAGGATTCACTATATCCAACAAATGTTCCTTTCTTTCTGGAGGGATCCATATTTGTGCTCTTTTCTTTTGGTACATGAATGTAGACCAAAAATATTCAAGTGTCCAACACCTATTTTTTTCATCAGTGAAAACCACTTCAACAGTCTTTTCTTCCAGTATAGCATGAGGAATTTTATTTTGTATATAAACAATAGTGTTTGAGGCTTCTACCCATAAGGAAGTGGGTAGACCTTGATCACACATCATGGATCTTGTGGCCTCACATGTTGTTCTATTCTTTTTTCAATAACCCAATTTTGCCGGGGGGTTGTAGGGTACAATCTGCTGTATTTTTATTCATGCATCTCGATAGAAGTAATTAAATTCGTGAGACTCAAAATCTCCTCCATTATCATATCTCAAAGAACTAATGTGCTTTCCAGTTTGATTCTCAAACAGTTATTTAAAATCTTAAAACTTGTTGAAAATTTCACTCTTTTCCTTCAGAAAATATATCCAAGACTTGCGGGAGAAGTCATTTTTGAACAACATATAGTACAAATAACCACTCAAGGAATGCGCTGACATAGGTCCACATAGATCAAGATGAATTAAATCAAGGATCCCTTTGGATATTTTGAAATTGCTAGGAAAACTCTTCTTGATATTCTTTCCAAGAGCACAACCTCTACAAACATTATCAAAATCATATTTAACTATAGGCTTACCTTTCACAATATTTTGCAATCTAGAAAGTTCTTTTAAATGGATATGACCAACACTTCTATGCCACATCTCACAAGGATTGACTGTTTCACGGATCATGGCTTGAATGATATTTCCAAAAAAATTGTAGAGACCTCCCTCTCTAAATCCAATTACATATGTAGATTTCAAGTCTTCATGTTTAGGCCACACGAGTGCTTTGTTGTCCATAAAGATTACTTAGAATCCTTTATCTTCTAGAACTGAGACATACAAGAGGTTCTTCTTCAATATGGGGACAAACAAAATTTCATCCACATGTAGTACATCTCCTAAATCCAGCTAAAAAGAAGTGGATCCAACTCCTTTGATCAAATAGGTTGTATTATTTCCAAGATCCACCTTACATGAGAACCTCTTCTCCTTCATATCTGTGATAGCGCTCCTATATCCAATTATGTGCTTGGATGCACCACTGTCCACCAACCATGTCTCAGTACTAGTGGTAGTGGATCAAGAAAGGTCTAAGGAAAGATAGTACTCCTTCCTCGTCTCTTGATAAATGGATGAATTTTTTCTTGTAGGTTCATATTCAGTAGAACTAGAACCATGAAACCTACCCTTGAAATTTATTCTTTGCTTTGCATGCCATTCTCTTGCATAATGGCCCTTATTATTGCAATTGAAACATTTAACTTTAGACTTATCAAAGTTATTGTGATCATTTTCCCTTTCATGTGAAAAATTCTTATGAGAAAAATATTTCTTTCCTCTCTTCATTGTGTCACAAGATCAACATTCTATTCTTTGGAGGAAACATATTTTATTTGGATTCACCCTTCTTATTATAGGAAATCATGCCACAATATCTCAAAATTCGGTTGCACTTCTCGACCATTTACTACAGCCAAGAATGTCTCCCATGAAGATGGAAGGCCATCGACAACAGTCTATATGAGATCATCATCATCAATCATCACACCAATGCTCATCGGTTGGTCTCTTACTTTAGAGATATTTGTGAATAGGGAAACAACAAATTCATCCTTATCCATCTTCATATTTCGAAGCTTGTTCTTCAATTCCCTGTTTTGACTGGGCGCCTTCTTCTCATAAATATTTGTCAATGTGTCAAAGCATTCCTTTCCAGTATTCAATGGAGTAATCTAGTGATCCAGGTGGATATCGGTGGCGGCCCACCTCTTCCAACTGGCTCAAAACAGTCTTCTGGCAATTTTGGTAAATTACTATTTTTAGCAGTTTTTCGGGTCCTGAACTTCCGGAGCCATTTTGAGGCCCTAAACGACATTTTTTGGCAATTTGGGGGACCAAATGGTTGCCAAAGGCATGCATTTGGGCCCATTCAAAAGTTGTAAATCTCGGTTAGACCTTTCCGACGGGCTACCGAGCGCCCTAAACGGAGATCGTATGCAAAAGTTATGACCCCGGGAAGTTGACTGTTCAACTAACCACCTTGGGGCCGCAAACTTTATGACGGTCCATCTTATAGGGTTAGGTTTTTGGACGATTGGGATTCTTTCCCTCATGCTTATGATAAATAGGCCCTTTCGGCCTCTATTTGTATTCATCTTGGCACGAATGAGCATAGCGGCCACATCTCTTCTCAGAGATAGCTACCACCATTCTAGCTATTGTATTTTACAGTCTGTTCTATCTCTGCTATTTAATAGAATATGTGTTTACTGTATCACTGTGTTATTTGCAATATATCTCTGTATATGATTCAATATATGCTATCTTTTGTTTTGTTCCCACATAAATCCAGATCATCTAGGGCATCAAGTTGTATTTTACGGAATCATAAATGATTCTCTTTTATTTGGATTGATTATTATTGAAGGTAATGTGCCCTGCATTAGAAGTAGGCTCTTCAATAACACTAGATATGTAACCATCCAGATCATTCTCTTCCAAGGTATTCAAGATCCCGGCCTTCCAAGTATTTAAGTTCAAAGTTCCTTCAAGATGGTATTCCAATCTGATTAAGATTGAATCCATAATTATTCAAGTATTGTGCTCACATAGGATCTACGCAGGCTCATGCTTGATTGTTGAACTTAGCTCTTTCATGCCTCGAGCTGTGATACCATGTTAATTTTTTATCTTTAATTCAGAAACACAATAGTACTTGAAATCAAATAACAATCATACACATAAGAAATCACATTCGAGACATGAATTTACCATGGGGAAACACTCTAATGACTTGAGGGATAAAACCCCAACAAAACATTCCTTATTGTATTGATAGATAACATACAGTATATTTTACATCAACCACCCCCAGTGCAATTTACAGAGCAAGAGAGATAGATACAATAGAGAGACTTAGAATAATAATACTCCAATCAACTAATTCACTAATATTGGTCTCATGCACAAATTTACTTCATTGGAATTCTCACCAACCTTGGAGAAATCAATCTTGCATGGAGAAGTGCACCCCACTTCTCACGAAATAAATTTAACTCATAGTAGTGATTTCGGGATGAACTCGCCCCTTAACTGAAATCTTTCCCTCTTAGTTAGGTGGATAACTTAAGTGTCGTCATTCAAGTGTAACAACTCAAGTGTCGTCTTTTAGTTTAACACAAGTGTCATATTTTAGTTTAAAATAAGTGTCGTCTTTTAGTTTAACATAAGTGTCATCATGAAAAAACACTTAGTTAACCAGATCTTCTTTGTTATCACGTAGTTAATTCTCTTAACTTAAATATTTCTTGTTATCATCATTGTAGTGAACAATTCGAGTTGTCCTTTGATTGACTGAAGTCTTCTTTGTTAATATCATTGAATTTTAACAATTTGAATTCTCTATTAATTAAATTAAGTATTTATGTGCAATTCAAATTCTCTCATATCTTATCTCATATTATCTTCATGGTCCACATGTGCCAGCTTAATAGATTATCATATCAAATATACTAAGGATATTTTCCCAATGACATGGTGATATTATTCTACTATCGTTCCAAGTGGTTATATGCTAGAGTAATTCACTCTAGAGGTGTCCAGTCTCTAGAGGATACTTAATAGCTCAACCATGGTTAGTATTACATCACACACAATACATGATTCGACATGCAAACCATCACCTCAACACATGAAGAACCACCTCAACACATGGTGATCTTCCTTGACACACAAGACCTTAGCCTTTACCAGCAAGAATCTACAACATCATCTCTTTGGCATACAAAGCACTGGCCTCAACACATGAAGCTTATCCATTCTTGAGTCCAACACAAGATTCTTCTGCAAGTTTCCTGAGTCCAACTCAGGATCCTATAAAGCACTAGCTCGACACATGAGGCTCAATATTGACACACAAGATTGACTTATAGAATGAATCACGATGTTGTAACTTTAACAAATGATGGGCATAATGTCCATAAACACCGCAAAAGGAAGAAATATGGCTAGTATGTAACTAAGGATTCTTATCTTTCCTAGGGGGTTAATTGGGATCCAAGTTTGTAGAGTTCAGATTGCTTCCAATGTTGTCAAGTGGGATGGCCTCCACCTTCTTGATGTTGGTTATTTATTTTTTTATTTGCTTTATTCGTTTTCTTAGAGGTGTTTCATTGTGCTTATTAGTTATTGGGTTCATGTTGGGTAGGCATGTTTTGTTAAGCATATACTTTCCCATGAGGAGAAGGGGGAGTTGCAGGGTGTGGATACATTGGAGGGGTAAACGGTGGGCCAAGAAAAGGATAATAAGGGCCCATGATTGGAGTAGCCACATAGCCAGTAGAAGAACTGTCACACATAGTACCAATACACAAAGATCCATGAACATGTGGGGGCATTGGAGGAGCCAAGTATGAGGTACATGTAATTGTATTGGAGTATGAGCAAGAAAGATCAGGGGGGTATTATGGTGTAGGCCTAGAGCCTTGATGATGATTCTCAACACCCAAGGAATTACCATACAAATAACCATTCGAAGATGGAGGGTAAAAAGGGTATGTAATGTTAGCCTTATTCTTTTCCTTCTTTATTCCCTCTGCTTCGCCCATTGTGGAATGCTAGCCTTAATATTTTCACTCCTTTCCCTTTTTGAGGATGAAAATGGGTACATGTATTAGCTTCATGGTTACATCCTTTGCCTCTTGGTCAGTCTAGTCAAGTTCGTCATGTGTCGTTGTTTTCTTTGTGATAGATGTTGATGCTCAACATCGACATGCATCCAAAGTAGTCGGCGAAAGACGCCAAAGGAGAACCTTCTAAACTTTGTCGGAATATATTTTTTTTCACTCCATCATTTCCAAGGAAATGTAATTTTCATGTCTATACCTTATTCCGCTTATCTTGTTGTCATGTTGTTGTCATGGGACCCCTCTGACACACTTGTCAATTCATGCCATATGCGTCATCATCTCATAGTCACGTTGAGTTTGGGAAAATGGTCATTTGAGACCAAATACTTGTCATTTCATGGGTTTTATGCCATTGTGTTCAAATCATTGTACTGATCATGTCCATATTTTGTTAGAAAAATACTGAGTCCATTTGACCCTCTCGATAGTGAGTCGAAGTTTCAACACGATGAAGTAAAGCATGTCATGTCAGTAGAAATCCACCCTTTTTCACCCTCTAATAAATTAATTGGTTTAATCATCTCATTAATCGTTCTTGTCATCATGGATATGTCCAAAGCTTCTAAATACTCTCGAGTACCTCTTGCATGAAAAAACCAATGACCCATATTTCAAAAGAAAATTTCCTTCCCTTCCCAATTTTCATTTATTCTCCTATTCTTCATACTCATTTTCCACCTTTCCCTTCTCATACTTATATCCATAAAATTCACCTTTTCCTAATTCACCTTTTCCCCTCTTCACTTCATAAAAACTATGAAATACTTTTAACCCTTTATTTCCCTATTTCCATTTTCCTTTTTTTTTTTCTTGGCAAGTGGTACTCCTTATTTGCAAGGTTTTCCTTTGGCTAAGAAACCATGAACCAGGGGCATCTAATCCATCAAAATAAACTGGGGATTGAACTTGGATAATACTGCATCAACCCTTAACATGGTTGGATTTTGGGTATCCATGAGGTTTCAAACTGACAACCATTCAGATTAGGGGTGTCTTAACTCATCACCCACCACCAACTATTCTACATCTCGCGGATTATTTCCCTTTTCCTTTAAAATGCATAATTTTTATTATTAAATTCCCTTTCCTAAATATCCCCTTACCGTTTTATTTTTCCCATTCTTATTTATCCCCTACCCTCCCTAATCCCCAAATATGAAATCCATGTTCCTAAATTTTTAGTTCCATTAAAATAACAGAATACCTTTATACACAACATAGATCACATTCCATTTTCCCTTTCCTATTACCCTATTAACCCTTTTTTATGATTATTTATTATTATAAAAGAAAATATTTTAAAATTCCTCTTTTGATGATGAAATAATCCCATCTAATTCTAAGCATGACATTCATATCCCTATTCATAATGAGGATATCATCATGACACCTAATCTTAATGCTCCTTGATTTTCCATTCCAAAAAATAATTTCCTAATTAAATATGAGGTCTATAATTTCAATGCAATGTTTTATAAATATTAATCTTTCGAAAGGGAAAAACAATTCTTATAAGGAGGTGAGTCATAACCCTGAATATTTAAGCTCGGATGGTGTTGTGATTAATGATTTTCCCAAGTCTCTCATTGTTTCATCGATTCACGAAGAAGATGCTCAGTCCCTTCCAATTGTGGGTAAGAACCTTGTTTTTCATGAGCCTATCGTTGATTCTAAATATTATGCTTTTTAGGGAAGTCCCCATTCAATCCAAAATGATTGTTTGATGACTTGATTCATGATACTCATTCGCCTGACAAGGAATTTGAATCTGTGCAGCTCCCAATAAAAGTGAACATATCATTCTTGAAAGTCCTTCCTTGTTTCAGCCTAACTTGCAATCTATTCATAACAAATGTTCTACATTTATCGTTGATCAACATAAACTCAAAGAAATCAATGCATGTTGTTTTATTCTTAATTTTCAAGAAGAAATTAAATTCATTTACCTTGAGCAAGTCAATGATGAACCAATTGTTTTCATGGACAATAATAATGATAAATAAATCATTGAGGACTTAATCAATTCAAACAATATCAATGAGATTAAATACCTTATTCTGAATCAACTTGATATGGTTGATGAGGTGAGCATGGAACTACTGGGTTAATTTTCAAGGATTTTATGGGATTCATGGGTTGATCAATTTTCTAATCTTCTTAGAACTAGCTCCTTTCATTTGCATCTCGTTTCATTTGATTCGACTAATACTAACTTTTCTTTATTGAGTTTCATGACCACATCTATTTTTCTTCTTGATGTTCACGAAAAAAAAATTAAAAATGGTCTAAGTAATTTTGGTCGTGACATGTCTGATGTATTCTTATACAATAAATTCCATCCTACATGTTTCATATTCTTTGAAGAAGTAGGAGTAGGACTGCATGTTATATGTAGGTCATCTTTTCTTTATCAATCATTTATTTAGTTTTTTTTTTGTCTCATCAGTTTAGAAATATTTATATTTCTAGTTTATTGGTTTCATTTCCTTAGCTAGTCTAATTTTTGTCATTTAATTTCACTGTATGCTAAAATGAGTGTCTATGGAATTTGACGTTTTTAAGTGCAATTCGCCACTATGCTTTTTCACCAGGTTATTTTATCATTAATCTCAAGCATGATGACAATAAGTTTTTTTTTTATATTGGAAATAATGTGATGTGGAGAGCACAAAACTATTGGGCAGTTCCTAGTGATCAACCTAGGGTTTGTTTAACTATTGTTGTTGAGATATTGTAACTTCAAAGAATATTATATTTGTACTTTATTATTCCGGAGATGTTTCATTCCTCTGTGAAGATCTTATTGTATATCCGGAGATGTTTATTCCTCCGTCGGAATGTGGTAACTCGGGTTATTAGACTTCCCTAGTGGGGGTCGGCCTTGTATGTGTTATGTGGGTCAAAGGGTTATTAGACCACCCTAGAGGGGTTGGCCCAGTCAATTGTAGTGGGGTATTTAACCCATTGGTTAAATACGAGCCTACATGTTTTGTGTCAAAGAGAAGTCAGAGTATTGTATAAATAGAGGAGGTGTATTCCTCATTTCATACACTCACTCACTTGAGAGTGGCGCACTTGTGGAGGAGAGGTCTGCTATAGAGAAGGAGGAGCTTATGCTCAGGGTTACATCTTTGTATATTGCTGGTCATCTATATTGAGGAAGCTTTACTGGGTTTTCTACCCCATGAGGGTTTCCTAGGATAAATCTGTGTCTCTTGTGTTTATGCTGTGCTTGTTGTTTCTGTTCGGATATCCACATCATCTTTTTTAGGATCTTGCATGCAATTAGGGTTTGCATGCACCTGCATGCACTTGCATGCATCCCAGTCACCAGTTTGATGCCTCCAGCACCTTAGCCACCTCATTCTAGCACCCGGGAGCCACTTACTACAGAGTTTTAGCCCTCCTAGGCTGAAAGGCGCCCACTTCTCACCTACTGCCAAAGAAGGGCGCACTTGTTCACCTACCACTGCAGTTTCACTTCAGTTACAATCAGTTAGCTCCGATTCTCCCTGATTTGAGGTTAGTTTCACTCCCGACTGATTGTTTCACTTCCGTTGGACCTCCAGATTGACTAGATGACTTGTTCTGACTTCATTTAGCCTCCCATGCGCCCCCACTGAGCCTCCCTCTCCTTAATCAGTGCTACACACTTCAGTTACACTTATTACACTCAGTTAGACTCAGATTGACACCTGGATGACTGGTTCTTGTGCATTGATGACCACCACCGATTGATGATGAGGACTCCTAGTTGGAGTCAAGCTACTCCATTCAGTGATTCGAATGGCCTACTTAGTCAATTCGAATTGCTCATTGACAGATATTGTATTCTATTGTAATTCATTCACCCTTTCTGGGATATTGAGCACTGCTGCATGTTTTGCACAGTTTTGCACCATATTTTCTATGTTCATCTGTTGTGATTGATTTACTTGTTCATTAGGTCTACTGTGACTAATTTTACATGGTATTAAAGCCATTGCAGGGACACGATCTCTTTTCTACAGGTGTTTCTACAAGAAGATTTGACTGAATTGCTCAAATTGCAAAAAGTTTTGGCATGAGATATCTCAAGGGAATTCGCTCCTATGCAGGCAAAGCTTAAAAATACTTCCAATACCACTCCAGAAGCTTGAGTTTCCACATAATTCCTGGATCTGATACATTGGACCCATTCAACATTGTTTGATCTCCATTCCCAGGTGTGATGCAACTCTAAAAGGGTGGATTGTTTGACCTTACGGTTCTTGGTTTGATTGTGATTTGCAGGTTATCAAGCTCCTCTCTTGCATTCGCTATACTGTGCATGCAAACTCCTCTTTTGCATTCGCTACTCTCTGCATGCAAGCTCATCTACATCAGTTTGACTCGCTCCTAGCAATGGAATACTCTTCTTCAAAGCCTATCCTCACCCCATTCAATTATTTTGATTGGAAAGATGATATGGAGATCATATTACGTTCAAAAGGTTACTACCGAGTCACTCTTGGTCTTGAATTGGAGCCAAACAATGTGTCAGATCGAACCAAACACTACAACAAGCTTGATGAAGCTTATGGTCTTCTTTGTCTCTCCATCTCCAAAGATCTTCACTTCCATCTCAGCGGATTGAAGACTCCAAAAGCTATATGGGAGCAACTTGAAACACTATTTGGCAAGCAGGATGAGCTTAGGGCTTTTCAATTAGAGAATGAATTGATTGCCCTTAGTCCTGAGAATTTCGAGACCATCAATGAATTCTTCACAAAATTCAAGAACTTGAACTTGCAATTGAAGAACAGTGGAGTTATCAAAGAGGATAAACAATTGATCCTCTCCATTCTAAACAAGCTTGGGAAATATTATTCGGTATTTGTCTCTACTTTCAATTCCGGTCGGCTAACTACCCCGAATTGGAAGTTGCCTACCTTGAATGCCTTCATTGAGTCCGTCACAAAAGAGCATGACAAGTTGATTCAAATGGGGTCCATAAGCTCCAAAGATTAAACCCTATATGTTCAAGGACCCAAGATCTCGAATGGTAAAGCAAAGCAAAAGAAGGAGAAGCCCAAATTCGAGCCTCACAAGCAAAAAGACAAAGGCAAGCAAACGGATGCACCATCCAGTTCGAAATCCAAGCAAAAGGGCAAAGAAGGTAACCAAAAATCTAAATGTACTTATTGTAACTGTGGCTTTCATCCTGAAAGTTCATGTATGAAGAAGACTATAGATCAAATGGCCCTCCTTTTGGAAAAGAACAACATAACCCTTCCTGACGGTGCAAGGAAGAAGGATAGGAATGATGATCATGAAAGAGGACAAGCACTCATGGAAACGGTTTCGAAGCCCACTACTCTCTTGATAGATTCGGGTGCATCAAATCATATGGCTGCAAATATTGATTCTTTTTCCTCATTCGATCCAAACAGCTCCATCCCCATCCATTTGGGAGATGACTCAAAAATTTCTTCAAAGGGCAAAAGTACGATTCATGTAGAACATGGAAGCTTTCAGAATGTTCTCTATGTGCCTTCCTTGGATTCAAATCTCCTTTCTGTGTATCAAATGACACATACTGGTGAACCAAAGCAAGTTACATTCAGCCCTAATACAGTTGAAATTTCTGATATCAAAAGTGGAAGACTAGTTGCAGTCGGAAAGGCAAATCACACTGCAAAATGCTATGAGTTTTCACACTTCATTCCGCTTGCAAAGCCCACTGCTCTTCACACACATGGTAATGAGGTTAGTAGGCTTTGGCATGAAATATTTGGACATCTTAATTATAAGCATTTGCTGCTGTTATCAAACAAATCCATGGTAGATGGGCTTCCACAACTCCGTTCCTCGAAGGGAATATGCACTGGTTGCATCATTGGGAAGCACCCCGAGCACAGATTCGACCGCGGAAAAGATAGCAGAGCTTCTACTATTTTGGGATTGATCCATTCTGATATCAGTGGTCCGCTGCCCCATATGTCATTAAATGGTTCAAGGTATGTTTTGACATTTATTGATGATTTTTCCCGCTTTACATGGGTATTCTTTCTCAAAAACAAGTCAGAAGTGCTTGGAAAATTCAAGGATTTTAAGGCTTCTGTTGAGACCACCACTGAGAGCAAGATCAAAGCTCTTAGATATGATAATGGTGGGGAATATATCAAGTCCGAGTTGCTGCAAATTTGTGCCCAAAGCAGAATTAAGATCCAACATACAGTTCCCTACACACCCCAGCAAAACGGTGTAGCGGAAAGGAAAAATCGGTCACTGAAAGAGATGGCTACATGCATGATTGAATCGAAAGGTTTGGCTGCAAATCTTTGGGCTGAAGCAATCAATGTTGCTGCATATATACAGAACCATGTTCCACATTCATCCGTGAAAGGTATGACTCCTTTCGAAGCATTCTTTGGTCACAAACCGGATGTGTCAAATTTGAGAGTTTTTGGCTCTACTGCATGGGCTAGAATTCCTTCTGAGAAGAGACGAGCTTTGGATCCACAAAGTATCGAGTGCATATTTATAGGATATGGGGAAGAATCAAAAGCATATAAACTCATGGATATCATATCTAAAAAGATATTCATAGAGCGCAGTGTGCAATTTGAAGAACCGCTTCAAGAATTGCAACTAGTCGAGGAGAAGACTGCCGATTCACTGCCTTCACCAGAAGAAGATCCGAGCAGCAATAATGAAGGTATGAGTTCTGATATTTAGGATATTGTAGCAGAATATGATGATCATGACATATCAGGTTCGGAATCCGACTATTATGATCCTCCTCAGTTACCAAAGTGGGCCCAAAACACTCTACATTCTGCTGGTTCGAATCTTGGAAATCCTGCTGATCCGAGACGAACAAGAGGAGACTTTCAAAGAGAAGGTATGGCTCTTTCTATTGCTGATCCATTTCTTCCTGAGATTTGTTATTTGATGGCTGGTTCAGATCCTACATCATACTATTCTGCTCATCGAGATCCGAGATGGAAAAGTGCCATGGATGAAGAGTACAGTTCTCTTCAAAAGAACAACACATGGGAGCTAGTTTCTCTTCCACCTGGAAGAAAATTAGTGAAGTGTAAATGGGTCTACCGTACTAAAGTTGCTACTGATGGCACTATCAGAAAATATAAAGCAAGGTTGGTGGCAAAAGGTTTTTCCCAAGTCCAAGGAGTGGACTACACTGCGACCTTTGCACCGGTTGCAAAGATGGATTCCATCCGCCTTGTTTTAGCTATTGCCGCATCCAAGCGCTGGGAAGTGCACCACATGGATGTGAAGAGTGCATTTTTACATGGAGACCTTGCTGAAGAGGTCTATATGCAGTAGCCAGAGATTTACACATCAGATCCATCATTGGTTTGTAGATTGAAGAAATCTTTGTACGGGTTAAAACAGGCCCCAAGAGCTTGGTACGCAAAGATGGACTCCTTCCTTCTTTCTCAGAATTTCCAAAGGTGCAAATTTGATCCGAATGTGTATCTTCAGCGAGTTAAAGGTAATTTGTTGGTTATTGTACTTTATGTTGATGATTTGCTCATTACTGGTAGCACACTTACTTCAATAAACAAGCTAAAATCTGCCTTAAATCTAGCTTTTGACATGAGCGATTTGGGCTTGCTGAGTCATTTTTTGGGCTTGGAGATAGCTCAAAATTTTGATGGGATCACTATATCTTAGCAAAAATATGCTTCTGACCTGTTATTGAAGTTTAATATGGCTGAATGTAAGGCAGCCCCATTCCCATTCCTCTCAGGAATCAGTCTTGAGGAGGGAGATTCCACACCGCTTGCAGATTGCAGTATGTATCGACAGTTGATTGGTTCACTACTTTATTTGACACACTCATGGCCTAATATCTCATATGCCATGAGTGCCATGTCAATATATATGCAGCAGCCACATGAGCTTCATTGGCGAGCATCCAAGCGGATCTTGCAGTATGTGCAAGGTACGAGACAGTTTGGCATACATTATGCTGCAGATTCTGAGCTAGATTTCATTGGTTTTACTGATTCAGATTGGGCAGGTGATAGCATTGATCGAAAGTCCACTTCCGGTTATGTTTTCATGATTGGTCATGGTGCTATTTGTTGGTCCAGCAAAAATCAAGCAGCCATTGCACTTTCTTCAGCAGAGGCAGAGTATCGAGGGGCAGTCAATGCCTGCATTTAGGCAGTTTGGTTGCAGGGTATTCTTTCCGAGTTTGGTTTTGGTGGCACTACTTCGACTGTCCTATTTTGTGACAATCAAAGTGCTATCAAGATCTCCACAAATCCAGTTCAACGACAGAGGACCAAACACATTGAGATTCATATGCATTACATTCGACAGTTGGTGCATGACCGCACCATCATTCTGCAATATTTCCCTACTGATGAGCAAATTGCAGACATCTTCACTAAGAGCTTCACTGAGAAGAAGTTCTCTTACCTCCGTTCACTGTTGGGAGTGAGTTCCATCATGGTGGAGACAGATTGATTCATTATTATGCTTTAGCTTGAGGGGGGGCTTTCTTCCCACTGGGTTTTCCCTCTTTCCTCACTTAGTTTATTTTCAGCATTTTTTGGATTATTGTATTGGGGTGACCTTTGGTCTTAGTTACCAGGGCCCCACATTATTTTTGTTGGCACATCATAGTCTAGCTTGAGGGGGGGGTGTTCGTATATCCACATCATCTTTTTCATGATCTTGCATGCAATTAGGGTTTGCATGCAGAATCTAGGGTTTGCATGCACCTGCATGCACTTGCATGCATCCCAGTCACCAATTTGATGCCTCCAGCACCTTAGCCACCTCATTCTAGCACCCGGGAGCCACTTACTACAGAGTTTTAGCCCTCCTAGGATGAAAGGCGCCCACTTCTCACCTACTGCCAGAGAAGGGTGCACTTGTTCACCTACCACTACAGTTTCACTTCAGTTACACTCAGTTAGCTCTGATTCTCCCTGATTTGAGTCTAGTTTCACTCCCGACTGACTGTTTCACTTCCGTTGGACCTCCAGATTGAGTAGATGACTTGTTCTGACTTCAGTTAGCCTCCCATGCGCCCCCACTGAGCCTCCCTCTCCTTAATCAGTGCTAAACACTTCAGTTACACTTCTTACACTCATTTAGACTCAGATTGACACCTGGATGACTGGTTCTTGTGCATTGATGACCACCACCGATTGATGATGAGGACTCCTAGTTGGAGTCAAGCTACTCCATTCAGTGATTCGAATGGCCTACTTAGTCAATTCGAATTGCTCATTGACAGATATTGTATTCTATTGTAATTCATTCACCCTTTCTGGGATATTGAGCACTGCTGCATGTTTTGCACAGTTTTGCACCATATTTTCTATGTTCATCTGTTGTGATTGATTTACTTGTTCATTAGATCTGCTGTGACTAATTTTACAGTTTCTTCAGTGATCCTGTATATGCTATTATTGTATAATGTAATGAAATGCTGATATTTTCTGTATTAGCATATTAAATATTAACATGGTATCAGAGCTAACTTGAAGGAAGGCAATGTATGGCACTTACGACACTTGCTTTACTTACGACAATTTGAAGGTTAGGGTTTTATATAGCAAAAACCAGTCATCGTGAAAATTTCGCCATAAATCCATTTTGGCAAAGGTTCAGGATCTGAAACATTTACAAGTTGTACATAACATCTCCAGGTATCTTGTGTCCAAAGGGCACCCTCAGATTCGTTGTACTTTGTAAGTTATGATTAGTACAAGTTAGGGTTTCTGCCTCTTCCAGATCTCAGTCAAAATCAGGTGACCTAGGAAAAAAGGTCGTAACTTGGGCTAGGAAGCTCCAAATGAAATTTAGTAAAAAGTGACAGGTATTACACAGACTGTACTATCTTAGGAAACTTTTTCAGAGGCCGAAATTGAACTAGTGACACGTGGCACGCCATACAAGTTCGCTCTCCTGTTTTATCCCATAAACAGGTCACGTTGCGACACTTTGCATAACTTGGGATGGGAAGCTCCAAATGAAATTTCGTAAAATGTGACGGGTAGTACACAGACTGTACTATCTAAGGAAACGTTTTCAAAGGCCGAAGTTGAGCCAGTGACATGTGACACGCTGTACAAGTTCGCTCTCCTGTTTTACCACATAAACAGATCACGTTGCGACACTTCATATAACTCTCTCTCAGAAAATCCAATTGAGGTCATACCTATCGGGATGGAAAGATGACAGGTCAGGCTACCACACAAAAAATTTTCAGACCCTATGAAGCAAAAATTTCAGAGTTACAACAGAAACAATCAGGTACATATTTCTGTCAAAACAAAATTATTTTTGGAGCACCTTCATTCATGGCTTCCGGAATTTAGGGTTTCGGAGAAAGTTAGAATTTTTGGAATTGGAATCCACGGCTGAATGCTACTCAGGAAAATCAAAATTTAGAGACCAATATCGAATTTTTTGGTTGGGTAGAAGACCGGGCTTGATCAAACCCCAGTTTGGGATTTTGATCGAAAAGATGGAAAATTAGGGCTTCAGCAAAAGTTGGAATTTTTGAAGTCTGTAACCACAGCTAAAAGCTCCTCAGAAAAATGAGAGTTTAGAACCTTGGATCAAACCTTTTGATTGGATAGAAGGGTGGGATTCATCAAACCCTAGTTCAGGTTCCTGTCCAGAAGATCCAGAAGTTTCGAAGGCAATTTTGAGGGGTCAAATTTTTGGAGATTTCAAAATTGAAGTATGCTAGTTTGACCAGCTCAGCAAGACACATCCTTCCATCCACTCTAGCAAACCCTAATCAAGCTCCAGATCAAATTTCAGGGGGAGTTGAGGCTAAGGCCTTACATAAGAAGACTACAAGAAGTCTCGACAGGTATGACTTAAGGAGGTTCAGGTATGTCTTGAAATCTGATTCTTGATTAAGTTCATAATGTGTTTGTCTTCATATTATTTATTAGTACAATCTTGATTAATGTTAGAATTGTCTTATCACCCTAGTAACAGTATGAATGCATGTGAATGATCGAAGACATTCATTGATTAGGGCTATATGATTGTACTAATGCATTATGGTGTTGTGTGAGGTTGATGTTGTCTGCTAACAAGATATAAGTACATCACAAAAGACAAATCAAGTTCCATGACCATGACATCATGAAGACAAAGACTCATCCATAATACTTGTTCTACTTACGAGGTATGTATGACTTTGTTATATTATGCTTAACCTATGAGACATGCAAGTTCTAGCTCAGGATCTCTAAATCATTGAAGAGATTGTTTAGGTATGTTGTACATAACTAAGCAGGTATACTAATCCAGGTATGTTTTTTTATGTCAAGTTAGAATCTTACCTTGTGTTAGGATCTCTTATATAAGTATACTTGGTATGATTGGTTATGCTTATTCATAAAGTTAGTAATCAAGGGTTTATGCATATTATGTCTCTTGTCTTGATGATTTAATTAACCAGAAGAGTACTATGATCAAACAAGAATATGCATGAGTAAAGGAAGACTTCTTGAAACCCTGAATACTAATGATCATGCACAGTGGTACAAAATGAATAGAAGTTCAAAAGACGTATAGAAGATCAAGCGGGAGGCAACCACACAAACATAAAAGACAAGTATTTGAGTTGTTATTTGAAATAGTAAATGATATTGCTTGTATGCATATTTGTATTCCTAGAATATATCATGCTGAGTGTAAACATTCATAGAGCATTGAACAATATACTACTAATATGCATATGATTGGTAAGTTGGACAAACATTCCATTGTTGCTTGTCTAGAATGAAACCTATTTGCTAACATGCTGAGAGCTATGCACACTCTCAATAGTATGTTCTGGTAAAGATGGAAGGCATCTAGATAGCCACTGTATGCATACAGGATATGGGAAAATGTTGTGCCAAAGTATTGGTCAAATTAATTGCATAACTATGTAAATGATATCTGTATGCATAATAGGTTATCATGTCCATATGATTTGATGATTATGAAGTATTACTAATCATGTACTTAATTTTGATTTGTAGGAAAGATCATGATGAATGATGAACAATGAACAAGCGATGGATGTTCAACAAAAAATTTACAAATCAAACACACTATAGAAGGCTTGTGGCTAGAAGATTCTCTTAAGAGAATCATGATGAGATGTTTGCTCCAAGTGGCTAGACCATTCTCTTAATGGTGTAATTAAAGAATAAGTGTGAAACAGGTTCTGTATGGGTTCCCAGGATCGATAATCAATTGATGAGCTTAAATGATCACCATGGGTGATGTGGATCTCAACCTTTGCTACAAGGTTGAATATGGTTTCTATACACAGATAACATGGATGCAAGAAGGAACTCACCACAGAGCTCGAATGATATTAAGGCTCATATTAGTAGACCCATCTAACGAGAGATGGCACAGATAGATATGCAGAAGATCATTCAATGCAGAGTGTGAATGATGTTCAGTCGCAAAGGGAGAATTGAAAGTCTCTTGATAAGCTTGGGCTTTACCAAAAGTAAAGTTGATCCTAACCTTTACCTTAAGGTTGTGGATGATGAACCTATCATACCATTATTGTATGACGATGATCTCTCTCTGACAAGGAATGAGAAACAGATCATGAGAGAAAGAAGAAGATGGCTGCATAAATGAAAATGAAAGATCTCAGATTGATGCATTATTTCCTAGGTCTGGAAGTATGGCAAGGCTCAGAAGGAATCTTTCTCAACCAGGAAAAGTATGCTGAGAAATATTAAAAGGAATTGATATGTTGGAATGTCCACTCTCATGGATTCCAACTTGAAGTTGTTAGTGAATGACTCATCAGAGTTAGTGTATATAACTCTATACAGAAAAATTATTGGGTCATTGATGTATCTAACAAATACTAGATCAGATATAAGCTTTGTTGTGAACACCTTGAGTCAGTATCTAGTGGAAACTAGATGTGTTCACCTGATAGTTGCAAAGCATGTGATGAGGTACCTAAAGGATACCATAGACTTTGATCTATGCTATTTTGGAGATCATGACTTCAGATGGCTACACAGATGTTGATTGTGCAGAAAGTGTATCAGACAGGTAAAGCACATCGAGAGGATGTTATTGTGTGGGATCAGCCATGATCTTGTGGTTGAGCAGGAAGCAGTCCAGTATGGCTCTTAGCACAAGCAGAATATATGGATGCTTGCTCTGCTAGTTGTGAAGTGGTATGGCTTCAGAATTGTTTGACTTAGATATAGACCCAATTGTGATCCTATGTGACAAACAGAGTTGTATCAAGATGGCAGAGAATCCAGTGTTCCATGATAAGTCAAAGCACATAGAGATATAAAAAGATATGGTGCAGAAAGGAACCATAAAGGTTGAATTTGTAACAAGTTACCGATGTACTAACCAAACCTCTACCGATACGATGTACTAACCAAACCTCTACCTCAAGTAAAGTTTTCCAAGACAAACTTAATATAGTTTAGAAGGACCCTCCTAGAAAGGGGGAGTGATGTGTTCAATTATGATGAGATTTCCCACATCGATAGTGAGGTCAATGATGTGGATACCTATATTGGTGATGCCGACATAAAGGTTGGTGGATGGTCCTTAAACAGGGTCTAAGGTGACAAGGGGATTGCATCATCCCTGAACATATGTTCTAAACGGAGCCATAGACAAGATGTCTCCGAGAAAGAAGAGGATTGTATCATCCATGGACTTTAGTCCTAAAGTGATCTGCAGACAGATGTCTCCGAGAGTAAGAGGATTGTATCATCCGTGGAATTTTGTCCTAAAGTGAGCCGTAGACAAGATGTCTCCGAGAATAAAATTCCTGAATGAACATGTAAGGGGATTGTATCGTCCTCGAACTTTATTCCTGTGAATTGAGCCGTAGACAAGATGTCTCCGAGAACAAAATATTGAATGAACAGGTAAGGGGATTGTATCGTCCTCGGACTTTAGTCCTGTGAATTGAGCCGTAGACAAGATGTCTCTGAGTACAAAATCCTGAATGAACAGGTAAGGGGATTGGATTATCCTCAGACTTTAGTCCCGTGAATTGAGCCATAGACAAGATGTCTCCGAGAACAAAATCCTGAATGAACAGGTAAGGGGATTGTATCATCCTCGGACTTTAGTCCTGTGAATTGAGCTGTAGACAAGATGTCTTTGAGAACAAAATCCTGAATGAACAGGTAAGGGGATTGGATCGTCCTCAAACTTTAGTCCTGTGAATTGAGCTGTAGACAGATTTCGCCGAGAATAAAATCCTGAATGAACAGGTAAGGGGATTGGATCGTCCTCGGACTTTAGTCTTGTGAATTGAGTCATAGACAAGAAGTCTCTGAGAATAAAATCCTGAATGAACAGGTAAGGGGATTGGATCGTCCTTGGACTTTAGTCCTGTGAATTGAGCCGTAGACAAGATGTCTCTGAGAATAAAATCCTGAATGAACAGGTAAGGGGATTGGATCGTCCTCGGACTATAGTCCTGTGAAGTGAGCCGTAGACAAGATGTATCTCAGAACAAAATCCTGAATGAACAGGTAAGGGGATTGTATCATCCTCGGACCATAGTCCTGTGAAGTGAGCCGTAGACAAGAGGTCTTCGAGAATGGAATGATAGGACTGGATCGTCCCTGGACTTCGGTTCAAAAGGTACATGATTGGACTGGATCATCCCTGGACTTCGGTTCAAAAGGTACATGATAGGACTGGATCGTCCCTGGACTTTGATTCAAAAGGTACATGATAGGACTGGATCGTCCCTGGACTTCGATTCAAAAGGTACATGATAGGACTGGATCGTCCCTGGACTTCGGTTCAAAAGGTACATGATAGGACTGGATCATCCCTGGACTTCGGTTCAAAATCTACATGATAGGATTGGATCATCCCTGGACTTCGGTTCAAAAGGTACATGACAGGATTGCATCATCCATGGACCTATGTCCTAAAAAGAGCAGGATTGATCATCCTGTAATATGATCGTGTGTGTTGCAGGGTGTGCTGCTATTGTGTGGATACTTGTATTGATGATGTGTATACTTGTATTGTGTGGATACTTGTATTGATGATGTGTATACTTGTATTGTGTGGATACTTGTATTGATGATGTGTATACTTGTATTGGTATGGATACTAATACTGTTGATCTAGATGACGATGCTGCTGATCGTATTGATCTAGATGACGATGCTGCTAATCGTGTTGATCTAGATGACGATACTGCTGATTGTGTTGATCTAGATGATGATGATCCAAATGTTGTAGATCGAGATGATCCAGATGCTATAGATCATGATGATCCAGATGCTGTAGATTGAGATGATCCAGATGCTGTAGATCGAGATGATCCAGATGCTGTAGATCGTGATGATCCAGATGCTGTAGATCGAGATGATCCAAATGCTACAGATCAAGATGATCCAGATGCTGTAGATCATGATGATCCAAATGCTGTAGATCGAGATGATCCAGATGCTATAGATCGAGATGATCCAGATGTTGTAGATCGAGATGATCCCGATTTTGATGATCGTATGATGACGATGCTGATGATCGTGAGGATCTAGATGTTGATGTTGTTGTAGTTGTTCGAGTGCTGCAGAAGATAAAGACTCGGTACTGAAGATGTTGATGTTCCATTATTGAAGATGTTCCAGTAACTGGTTGAGTTACTGATGATGTTGAGAAAGCTACCAATGATTTATAGATGTATCATGTATGATGTTGATGACTCCTTGATCGTGCAGATGCTGTTATAATATCCTTCTCGTTAAGGGGGAGTGTTGAGATATTGTAACTTCAAAGAATATTATATTTGTACTTTATTATTCTGGAGATGTTTCATTCCTCCGTGAAGATCTTATTGTATATCCAGAGATGTTTATTCCTCCGTCGGAATGTGGTAACTCGGGTTATTAGACTTCCCTAGTGGGGGTCGGCCCTGTATGTGTTATGTGGGTCAAAGGGTTATTAGACCACCCTAGAGGGGTCGGCCCAATCAATTGTAGTGGCGTATTTAACCCATTGGTTAAATACAAGCCTACATGTTTTGTGTCAAAGATAAGTCAGAGTAGTGTATAAATAGAGGAGGTGTATTCCTCATTTCATACACTCACTCACTTGAGAGTGGCGCACTTGTGGAGGAGAGGTTTGCTATAGAGAAGGAGGAGCTTATGCTCAGGGTTACATCTTTGTATATTGCTGGTCATCTATATTGAGGAAGCTTTACTGGGTTTTCTACCCCATGAGGGTTTCCCAGGATAAATTTGTGTCTCTTGTGTTTATGCTGTGCTTGTTTTTTCTTCAGTGATCCTGTATATGCTATTATTGTATAATGGAATGAAATGCTGCTATTTTCTGTCTTAGCATATTAAATCTTAACAATTGTTGCTTACGGTTTGGTTTCCCAACACTTCTTTCTTACCTCTACTTCACCCATTGTGGAATGATAGCCTTACTCTTTTCACTCCCTCCTCTTTTCAGGGATGAAAACAAGTACATGTACCATCTTCATGGTTATGTTCTTGTCTTATTGGTCAACCTAGTCAATTCCATCCTATGTCACTGTGTTTCTTTGTTTTTTGGGGCTAGATGTTGATGCTCAACATCGACATGCTTATGAAGTAATTAAGGCATGATGCAAAAAGAAAACCTATTAAAATTTGTCACAATATCTTTATGTTCACTCCGTCATGTCCAGGGAAATGTAATTGTCATGTATATACCTTATTCTACTTAACCTTTTGTCATATGACCCCTCCGACACACTTGCCAAGTCAAGCCATATGCGTTGTCATCTCATAGTCAAGTCGGGTTTTGGAAAATAGTCGTTTGTCACCAAATACTTATCATGTCATGGGGTCTATGCTATTGTGTTTAGGTCGTCATACTAATTGTGTCCATGTTTTGTTCGATACATTTTGAGTCCATTAAAACCTCTCGATAGTCGGTCGAAGTTTCGACAAGATGAAGTAAAGTGTGTCATGTCAGTCGAAATCCACCCTTTTGCGCCCTCAAATAAGTTAGCCCATTTCATCATCTCATCAGTCATTCTTGTCGTCATGGCTATGTCCAAAGCTCCAAAATACTCTTGAGCAACTATTGCATGAAAAAACCAATAAACCCTGTTTCAAAAGAAAATTACATTCCCTTCCCAATTTTCATTTTTTCTCCTATCCTTCTTATTCATTTTCCACTTTTCCCTTCTCATACTTATATCCATAAAATTCAACTTTTCCTAATTTACCCCTTCTTCTCTCCACTTCATAAAAATTATGAGATCCTTTTAACATTTTTTATCCCTATTTCCTATTTCGTTTAAAATGTATAATTTTTATTATTAAGTTCCCTTTCCTAAGTATCCCCTTACCCTTCTATTTTTCCATTCTTATGTGTCCCTCACCCTCCCTAATCCCCAAATCAATGTTCCTAAAGTTTTAGTTCTATTAAAATAATAGATTTCCTTTATACCCATCATAGATCACATTCCCTTTCTTCCTTTCCTATCACCCTATTAACCCTTTTTTTATGATTATAAAAGAAAATATTCTAAAATTCCTCTTTTATTAGAGATTGAGTCGTTTGTCCCCTTTCATTTATTTTTCAAAATCCTCCCATACCTTTATCCCCTTCTTTTACCATATCCATATCCATGTACTTCTCCATGCCCACGTAACACCCGTATTCTAAAATTCCACCCTTACTTTTATCCCCTTCTTTTACCATATCCTTATCCATGTACTTCTCCATACCCACGTAACACCCATATTCTAAAATTCCTCTTTTATTGGAGATTGCGTTGTTTGTCCCCTTTCATTGCACCAATAGGCGCTCTACAGCCCAGTATGGGGGAGATCTTGTTAGTCGAGTGTTTGTCGAGTAACAAAATAATACAAAGTAAATAAAAAAAGAACAATACAAAGTAAAAAGTAATAAATCATGTCGGCCATAAACAAAAAAGAATAATACAAAGTAAAAAGTAAATATGAGACTTAAACTAGAGACTTTAGAGCTTAGGATTAGGTGGTAAATATTATTTCGGCCATAAAAAAAAAATAATACAAAGTAAAAATTAAATATGAGACTTAAACTAGAGACTTTACTTTTTACTTTTAATACAAAGTAAAAAGTAAATATGAGACTTTAGAGTGTTTGTCAAGTAACAAAACAATACAAAGTAAACAAAAAATAATAATACAAAGTAAAAAGTAATAAATATTGTGTCGGCCATAAACAAAAAAGAATAATACAAAGTAAAAGTTAAATATGATACTTAAACTAGAGACTTTAGAGCTTAGGATTAGGTGGCTCATGTATTGCAGTCAAGGAGCTATTCAAGGAGAGGTTTGCACCTCCAGATATTTGATCCCTCTCGATGCTTGGTAGATCCTAGGATTTGGATCTAGGCTGGTTTATTTTTCAAAATCCCCCCTTACCTTTATCCCCTTATTTTACCATATCCCTATCCATGTAGATCTCCATACCCACGTAACACCCTTTTCCATGAAGTGGAGTACCTTATCCTTTACATATGTCCATAAAAGTGCATAACAAAATTTTATAATTTTGGTATGCACATAGCAAGAAACTCTATATCGCAAACCGCATGCAATGATTGAAAGAACGCAGAGCCAAAGGAATGTTTCTATGGCAGAGGCATCTACGGCTCGAATGCAACACTGGCATACAAGGAAAACATGTTCAATTGTAGGCATTTTGCAACACGCAATTTATGCCTGAATATGTGGTAGAAGGAGAATCCCTAACGATTGTGATAGACCAGGAAATCCATTTGGTCAGGGAGGGAGTAAGACATGCATTTACACATTACAAGAAAAATGGTATTTTAGCCTCACATTAGCACCACTATTTGTAAAGGATTTGGGAAATCCTCAATTTTCAAATAGTGGTGCAAAAGTGAGATAATGTGGGGATACACAAGTGGTGCTAAAATTTATGGTGCAAAAATGGTGTTTGTAAAAAAATTGATTTTTGTGTTAAATGAATATGTGGCATAACATGGTGTATGGTGCAAACCACCAAAACCAATCCTACGTGGATTGAATTTTTTTGGTGTAGAACACCAAAACCAATCCAGCATAGATTAATACTTTTGGGTGCAAAACACCAAAATTATTGTTATTATTATACTCAAATTTGTATATGGTGCAAAGCACCATGAAATAACGAGTGGTGCAAAGCACCATAAAATAATAAATGGTGAAAAAAATATAAATCACACATACATGTGTGTGATTTATATTTGTTTACACCACATATATATATATATATATATATATATATATATATATATATATATATATATATATATATTATTTTGTTTATTTGATTTTAATCCATCATTCAATACATTAAATAGACATAATGAAAACCATAATGCTATTTCAGCAAAATTTATAATTTATAATTATAAAACAATGATTGTCATAATATTAATATAATGGAAGACTATGTTTTGAAATTTGTTTTTAAAGAAAAATTATAATATATGTGATTTATATTTTTTTGCATCATATATATATAAACAAGGATAAAATATGTTTATTAAGAGATTTCATTATAGTTTATTTGGTTTTAATCCATCATTTAAAAAATCAATAATTCAATACAATAAAAAACATAATAAAAACTATATGTTGTTCCAACAAAAATTATAATTGATAATTATAAAACAATAATTATCATAATATTAATATAATGGAAGGATATGTTTTTGATTTTTTTTTAAGAAAAATGAAAGAGAGAAAACTAATAATTCACTTGAAGCTGCTAATATTGTTCATCCTTGATTTTTCCACGGAACTTGCCATCAACTGCATTTCCAAAATGGTAAAAGAAAATTATAAATTTGATGACTTCTCTTTGTAAACAATAAAAATACAAAAAATGATTGAAAAAAAAACACAAACAATAGTTTTAACTAAATTGCAGAAAACAATAAAAAGGTTATGCATTTAATTACATTTCATAACTAAAATGTGTTATTGATTGCAAAAATAGTTGAAGTGAACTAACCTTTGAAGCCATGTAGATTCAACATGTCAGCATATGATAAGGTTGAAGCATGAGTCAAAATTCATTTTCCTCTTCTCTTTCATCCTCTGAAACAATTACCTAAGAAGCATATAAGATAAGATCAACATATGTACAAATTGTATCCATTGAAACTTTCATTTACATATATTTGTTTCATATCGTGAACATTTATTTAGAACAAAGAATTTGTAGGTGAAAAATTACCCCATAATCAGTGATAGGATGAAATCCTTCTTTAATATTTTGATGGATGAGAGAAGATATACCATAGCATAAAGCAAAATATTTATCATCTTCAGACATGTTAGTATTGAATACTTGCAACTACAATTTAAAACAATAAAAAAATAGTTAGAAAATATGTTATAAGAAAAATAAAGTTTACTTGAAAAGCATAGTAGTATATTAAACTTACAAATTTTGCCTCTGTAGACAACATGCCACCTTTCCCCAAACGATGGCATGTGGCCAACCTAGAGGCTTGCACGGTATGTGCATATTTGTCCTTTCCATCCAAGGTTCCACATTTCATTTTTTTTTTAATAACCACTTGCTCCAATATTTTTTTCCACTCTACTTCTCCTATGAAATGTGGTTTGACTATATTTTTTTTTAACCAATTCGCCTCTCAAAAAATTTCTAGTATTTTTCATATATTCAGCAAGGCTGTGAGAATTTGCTTGGGAGGTACAATTGCAGAAACTTTATGCATATGAGATACCAACTCATCCTTCTTGGATTTGTCTTCAAAATAAATATAAAAAGTTAATAATCTATATGAGATATTTTAAGGTTTCTAGTATCATAGTAATAACATGAAATGTTGTATATGAAATATAGGGAATGCAACAATGAGTAGAATATATAAATTTTTGAATATGAAACATGAACCATTTAGTCAAGTATATATATTTATACTACATAAATTAAGCATGCAATCTATGAAAAAATATATAATATTCATGTTTTACCTTGATGACGAAAATCTCTAGTAAGTGTAGGACTAGATAATCTCAATGCTTCACGATGAATTATGTCTCTCCATGTTCTCCCAGCTTTGTCATTTAACACTTTCCCTTTTTCATTTAAAGTGATTGTAAATGGAATACCATTGGTTTCCTCTGCACTAACATATTCATTTGGATGTTTCAAAGGAGGTGCAAGAGATGCACCAATAGATTCTATAGTTGGTTCATCTAAGGGAGGAGATTGGTTTTGCACTCCATTAACATTGATTCCTTCTTCTGGAACAATGGTATTACTTCTAAGAAACATGGTAGAATATATTATTATGTTGATATTATATGTAATTACAAACCCAAAATTAATAAATAAATAATAAATGATGATTTATTTTTGCATATCATCAACAACTATTTTTGTATCTGTTGCATTATTTCTGTCAAATATGGTTGTGTTGTATGTTGTTTGAATTGAATCTCTTATGAATGGGTTGACATCATCCCTAGTCAACCACTCTTTATACAATTGTAACTTATCCATTTCAAATCCAATATCTAATGTTCGCTCCACATTATAGCAAGGATCAGTTACTACTGGTATGTATACATCATGTATAAAATTTGATTGTAAAGCTGGTGTTGTAAATAATCTACTTCCTTTCAAAGGTATTTCAGTAATATCTGTGCCTACAGAAGGTGTGTTTCTCATAACATCATTTACACTCTTTGTATGAATAGTACACATTGCTTGGTTTTTTGTTCATATTGAAGCAAGAGACCTAATTCAATGTTAACACATTTCCCAAAAGTCAGAGCTATTATTATACACTTCGTTGCACTAATATGAAAACAACAATAATCTAACTATATGAAATCGAGTAATAAGTATTATAAAAAAAAATATGCAAATGAACTAAAATAATTACTAGAACCATTAAGCTTTCTACATATAATAAAAATAAAAATGCTGTGATCAATATATGATAATACATATAACATTTAGTAATTTTGAAATGGCATCATTTGTAATTTTATAGAAATTTTTTCCTTGTCTTCTTCCTAAATGAATATGAGACATTAAAATCATGAAATATTTTTATTATATTTTTATATTTCAATTAATAAACATTTCACCATAATTAAATATGAGATTTTTTTCCTAATTTATGTACTTTTAAAATTTTAATTATGTAAAATGAAAAATTGGATCTTATATGCTAAATACATATCTTAAAATGAAAATGTACTGTAATACCTCAATTTTGACCCCTGTGAAATATTGGCTTTTAATGTAAATATTGTATACATGCGTTGTATGTTTCCTTAGCATGGAGCTCAAGGCCAAGGCCCCGCTAGTGTATGTTCGGATTTTATTTAAAATAAGCAAGTATTTGATATTTTGATACCCATGTGCTATTAAGCCATGGAATATTGTAAATTGATGTAAATATTAATATTGCAATAAAATACCAAAACTGACTATGAATGCAACCAATGAGAAGGGGCCATGTGTATCCACTAGGGAGTGGTGAGGGGGTTGTGGGGATGAACCGTACACTGCCAAATGTCATTGTGAGAACCCATTTGACTATCCTTGATGACATTTATTTATGTTGTAAGGAAGTTGTTAGAGATTTCAGTCCATGGCTTCAATGGAGCATGGGCAACCCAGAAATTCGTATGGCAGAGTATGAGCTCTGTTTTCTTGTACCACAAGTTACTCTACCTCATGGGAGTTGCTTCTTCCTCATCCCCATTCCATTGTGGAAGTGACGAGCATCATTTTTTACCCAAAAAAATGAATTGTCAGTAATGAAAAAAAACCAGAAATCGCAACTTTGCAAGAACCCACGTTTTGAAGAGCCAAAAATGCCCAGATTTGGTATTTTAACAGTAAAATCCAATGGGGGATCCATAGATGATCCTTGGGGAGAATTTGAGAGGATTGGATACCCCGAAATCCATTGGAAAACCTAGTTTTTGTAGCTCAGAAAACTAGTGACACGATTGAGTTATTTGATGAACATAATTGTGAGAAATCCAATTGTGAATGACTGAGCAGAGGTTGGGTTTGCTTGATAAACCCAGTGAAGGCTAGAATCTCAAGGATTAGCAGCTGGACCTTTCTATGCTCACCCTGAAGAGCATTGGAGGGAAGGGACGCCTGAGGGACTCTGCAATAGAGAACCTTCCTTGTGTTGGGTGTGGTAGGTAATGTGGGTGCCTTGATTGTTGAATTCATTTGAGATGCCTCTAGCTCTATGGTTGAGCTCACTGGCTTAGCATTGCCCTCCTTTGTCTTTCATATGCTTGACAAACCCAACTATGTGTTGGCTTAGCATAGTTGTGGAGTGAAACCATGGCTGTGAGTGAGCCCAGCTAGTTCCTCCTTAGTGGATACACAACCCAGCTCGGGGGTGATCTCTTAGCTAAAGGATTACAAGATGGACAGAGATCTATGGTTGGGTGGAACATTGCTATCATAGCCATTTGTTTGGACAACTTCATCTTCAATATAAGTGTTATCTGTGTTATAAATTATATGCATTATGTGTTCTGCATTGTGCTAATTCAGAATGATATTTATTCATGATTAACGGAATTGGTATGAAGTCTGTGCATAGCATGAGAATGGGATGGATTCTTTGCCTGTTGATGCATCATTTGCTTGAGATAAATATGTTGATGTATGTCTATTGTGTGTGCGCAATTATGTATTTTAATTTCACTGTGTAATTTAATTGTGCATTTTCTTTAAATGGCAAAAATTTTACCATTATGGCTTTGGGGAAGAATTAGACACCCCATGTTATAGTCATGTTACCTCCCTTACATTGGATTGATGGAAGGGGATGCTACAGAGTGGTATCAGAGCTCAGCTTGTAGCACTGGGGCTGCTTGGGCCAAATTCTGAGTTACAAGCAAGTAACATAATGGTTTTAACGCAGTATTGGTGAAGATGGGGTGGAATTTTTTATTGAAAAAATGACAGGGTTAGAGTTCTTGGGTGTGGGGGAGGATCACACCATTTCATATATCTCTCCAACATCTTTCCAACGGTACTAGACGCGCCGCATTTGGCCAAGGGACGAGGGAGTTATGAACACTGGAAGTTACAGGAAACGCAGGTGTTTTTCGCAATTCCAGGTTGTTGGGTTTCGGGTTTCGGGAACGCGAATTCAAAATTTGCATTTGGATTTCCAAACTCCGAACCCACAATTTTTGGCTTTCGGGCTATCGGGTTTCAGGTATCAGGAACGCGAAATTTCAAAATTTGCGTTTGGATTTTTGAAATTCTGAACCCGCAATTTTTGGTTTTCAGGCTATCGAGTTTTGGGAACACGAATTTTCAAAATTTGCGTTTGGATTTTCGAAATTCCAAACCCGCAATTTTCGGCTTTCGGGCTATTGGGTTTCGGCTTTCGGGAACGTGAAATTTGAAAATTTGCGTTTGGATTTCTGAAATTTGGAACCCGCAATTTTTGGCTTTCGGGCTGTCAGGTTTCAGGTTTCGAGAATGCGAATTTTCAAAATTTGTGGTTGGATTTCCGTCATTCCGAACCTACAATTTTTGGCTTTTGGGATGTTGGGTTTCGGGTTTCGGGAACGCGAATTTTCAAAATTTGCGTTTGGATTTTTGGTCAAAAAATTGGAATTTTTGAAAAATGTGAAAAGTGGAAAGTAGTGAAACCCAGAATTTTATAGAAGACAAATGGTGCATCGGAACAGAGATCCGTGAGTTGTTGAGCATTCCTTTTTATATATACCAACTTCGCTCGGTAGAAACGTTTTCATGATTCCTCATAGATTTTCTTCCACAGGTGGCCGAAATTGGCATTCCAGACCAAAATACAACTGTGTAAAATGTGCAGAATTATTGGTAAAAGTTGTCATTTTTGAAGTGATGTAGTTTCCACACCCGATGTCGGAATGGAGTAAGTGGATAGGAATTGGAAAGATTATCCAGCAAGGAAGAATGGTGCATAGGAATAATTTGAATGGGGACATCAGACATCATAGATAATTAGAGAAGAAAAGTGCCAGTAACGGTTTGTCAAATTGTTGACAGTATGGGCAATTTCCAGAATTGCATGAATGGGAAAAAGAAATGAATACATAAAAACTATGTGAATTATTCCATGAGTTTGATTGTGTTAAATATTGATGTTTTATATTTCGATATGCAATCCTAATATGTCTAACAAATATTTTCATAATGCATAGTGCTTGCAGCTCATAAAATTAATAATTGTAGCAGAGGTAGCATATAGAAAAATGGTGACCATAAATGATGCTCAAGATCCTTATGAGCATGAAGAAGACGTCCTAGGAGAAAATGTGCATGAAGAGAATGCTAATACTGAATCCAATGGGAGAAGGGAGTAGGCAACTCCTCAGAACTTGGTTGAAACCATGGTGAGCTTAAGTGAAAGATTGATGAAGGCTCAAGAAGAACAACACCAACTCAATGGTGCTATCTTGCAAAGTCTCACTGATATGCAGTAGAGGATAAACCTTGGGTCCAACCCAAGCAATGCAGGTGAAGAAGGAAGAGAGGTAGAGAGTCGCTCTAGAGGTCATTCAAAGAAGAGGACTCCAAGCCAAAGGAAGAGTTCTATGAGCAAGAAGCATAGAACACCTTCCTCTAGATCTTCTTCTAGCAAATCGTGTGACTCCAGAGGTTCTCAAAGAAGTCCAAGGCATGGACCTAAGAGATTTGATGGAAGAAAGAAGTTCAAAGATATCCCACAGGGAGAATTCAGGAAGGAAAGGCCTCCCACCTTTGATGGGGAAGGTAAGACTAGTCAAGAGGCAGAGGCATGGCTTCTTGGAATGAAGAAATATTTCAGAATTCAAGACTACTTGGGAAATGAGAAATCCAAAATTGCCATTTACAATCCATATGGAAGAGCTTCAATTTGGTGGGGCAACCTCTTGCAAATGAAAGGAATCAGTGAAAGGAAGATCAGTTGGGAGAGATTCAAGAAGTACTTCAAGGAAAAATACCTCTATGCTAGGTATTATGATAGTAAGAGAAAGGAGTTCAATGAACCCAGGTTGGAACAAAAATTTATGGAAGAGCATGTCCACAAATTTTTGGAATTATTAAGTTATGTTGACTATATAAAAGATGAGAGAGTAAAAATCCAATGCTTTCTTGGGAGTCTACCTCAGAGTTTCAGAGATAGGATTGAATTTGTTAATCCACCAAGTCTTGATGAGGCCATTAGGATGGCAATGCATTGCTATGTGCAGAATAAAGGAAAAACAGAGGTTAACCAAGCATGGAAAGGAAAGCCAAGAGGGAGGTTTGAACAAAAGATAAGTGGCTCAAGCCACCATTCAAAGGTCAGCCTAGAACCTTTCCACAGGAGCAGCAAGTAAGGAGTGGATTCAAACTAACAGTAGCAGTAGACAAAGCATCAAAGGGACCACTTCAGTATTGGGGATGTGGAGAAAACCACATGTTGAAGGACTATCCAAATCGGAAGGATAATCCCCGAAGGTTGCACCACTTAAAGGGAGAAGATACAGTGGAGGACATGGAAAGGGCAGCGCCTCGAATTTATGCAGCGTTGTAAAATCATCAAGCAGACCATCAATCATCAATGGTGGAAGTCGAAGGTAAGATTGCTAAGCAATCTCTTTCTATTTTGATTGATCCAAGATCTACTCATAGTTATGTTTCTCCAAAAGTGGTTGAAGGTTGTTCTCTTAGAAAATTGAAGCACAATAAATCTTGGCTAATTCAATTAGACACATGGACCAAGAGGAAAGTAAGTGAAGTAGTGGTGGAGTGCCCCATAGAATTGAATGGACTTGACACACATGCAGATTTAAATGTGCTACCTTTAGGATATTATGATGCCTTGATTGGCATGGATTGGTTGGAAAAACATAGAGCCAAATTGGAATGTTATGAGAAAGCGCTTGGATGCATTGATGAAGAGGGAAGGCCAAGATTGGTAAGAGGAATTCCCAAGCAAGTTTCAGTAAGGAAGATTTCAGCCCTACAGTTGAAAAAGTTTTATAAGAAGGGTTCTCAATTATATGCAGTTCATATGTCAGATTCGTCGAAGGACAAAGGACCAAGGATTGAAGACTTTCCAATGTTGCGAGAGTTCCAAGATGTATTTCCGGATGAAGTATCGAGACTACCACCAAAGAGAGATATTGATTTTACCATCGATCTTGTTCCAGGGGCAGCATCGAATTTCAAAGCTCCTTATAGAATGAGTACACCGAAGTTGGTAGAGTTGAAGATGCAGCTGGAAGAATTAATGGACAAAAGGTGTATCAAGCCTAGTGTGTCTCCTTGGGGAGCATCGGTGTTATTTTTCAAGAAGAAAGATGGGACTTTAAGACTGTGTATTGATTACAGGTAGCTAAATAAAGTGACAGTCAAGAACAAGTATCAATTTCCAAGAATTGATGACTTATTTGATCAAATGAAGGAAGCTAAAGTGTTTTCAAAGTTTGACTTGAGGTCTAGGTATCATCAAGTGAGGATTAACGAAGAAGACATTCACAAGACGGCTTTCAAAACTAGATATGGTCATTATGAATTCACAGTGGTGCCATTTGGTCTTACCAATGCACCTACTACATTCATGTGAAGGACTCCAGTGAGTTGGGACAGCCAAGTGAACAGGGTAGTACTTGGACCAGAGATGATCAAGGAAATGGAACAGGAAGTTGCTAAGATTAGGCAGAATTTAAAGGCAGCTCAAGACAGGCAGAAAAGTTATGCAGATTTGAAAAAAGTGCATAAGGAATTTCAGATTGGGGATCATGTTTATTTGAGAGTGAAACCAAGAAATAGTTCCCTCAATTTGGGGAGCTATGCCAAGTTGTCACCAAGATATTGTGAGCCATTTGAAGTCCTAGATAGGATAGGGCCAGTTGCATATAGACTTGCATTGCCTGCTAACATAAGAGATCATAATGTTTTCCATGTATCTTTGCTTAAGAAGTATGTATAATCCTAATCATATGATTGATTGGAATGTGATACAGGTGGAACCCAACGGAGAGTTCCAAGTAGAGCCTATGCGCATCCTCAACAAGAAGGTCACTTTGCTCCAGAATAGATCCATCGGGAAGGTAAAGGTCCAATGGGAGCGCCTTAGTCCCGATGAGGCTACATGTAAGCTGGAGGATGCCATGAGAGAGACATTCCCATGTTTGTTCAGTTTTGAGGACACTGAGGATGGTGTTGTTCTAAGGGGAAGGGGAATGTAATACCCCAATTTTGAACCCTGTGAAATATTGGCTTTTAATGTAAATATTGTATACATGCGTTGTATGTTTCCTTAGCTTGGAGCTCAAGGCCAAGGCCCCTCTAGTGTATGTTCGGATTTTATTTAAAACAAGCAAGTATTTGATATTTTGATACCCATGTGCTATTAATCCATGGAATATTATAAATTGATGTAAATATTAATATTGCAATAAAATACCAAAACTAGCTATGGAAGCAACCAATGAGAAGGGGCCATGTGTATCCACTAGGGAGTGGTGAGGGGGTTGTGGGGATGAACCATATGCTTCCAAATGTCATTGTGAGAACCCATTTGACTATCCTTGATGACATTTATTTATGTTGTAAGGAAGTTGTTGGAGATTTCAGTCCATGGCTTCAATGGAGCATGGGCAACCCAGAAATTTGTATGGCAGAGTATGGGCTATGTTTTCTTATACCAGAAGCCACTCTACCTCATGGGATTTGCTTCTTCCCCATCCCCATTCCATTGTGGAAGTGACGAGCATCCTTTTTCACCCAAAAAAATGAATTGCCAACAGTGAAAAAAAAAACAGAAATCCCAACTTTGCAAGAACGCACATTTTGAAGAGCAAAAAATGCTCAGATTTGGTATTTTAACAGTAAAATACAATGGGGGATCCATATATATGAACCTTGGGGCGAATTTGAGAGGATTAGATACCCCAAAATCCATTGGAAAACCCAGTTTTTGTAGCCCAGAAAACCAGTGACGAGATTGAGTTATTTGATGAATAGAATTGTAAGAAATCCAATTGTGAATGACTGATCAGAGGTTGGGTTTGCTTGATAAACCCAGTGAAGGATAGAATCTCAAGGATTAACAGCTAGACCTTTCTATTCCCACCCTGAAGAGCACTAGAGGGAAGGGACGCCTCAGGGACTGTGCAACAGAGAAGGGGACCTTCCTTATGTTGGGTGTGGTAGGTAATGTGGGTTCCTTGACTGTTGAATTCATTTGAGATCCCTGTAGCTCTGTGGTTGAGCTCACTAGCTTAGCATTTCCCTCCTTTATCTTTCATATGCTTCACAAACCCAACTATGTGTTGGCTTAGCATAGTTGTGGAGTGAAACCATGGTTGTGAGTGAGCCCAGCTAATTCCTCCTTAGTGGATACACAACCCAGCTCGGGGGTGATCTCTCAGCTGAAGGAATACAAGATCTATGGTTGGGTGGAACATTGCTCTCACATAGCCAGTTGTTTGTATAGATTCATCTTCAAGATAAGTGTTATCTTTGTTATAAATTATATACATTATGTGTTCTGCATTGTTCTAATTCAGAATGATATTTATTCATGATTAATGGAATTGGTATGAAGTCTGTGCATAGCATGAGAACGAGATGGATTCTTTGCCTATTGATGCATCATTTGCTTGAGATAAATATGTTGATGTATGTCTATTGTGTGTGTGCAATTATGTATTTTAATTCTGCTATGTAATTTAATTGTGCATTTTATTTAAATGGAAATTTTTTTACCATTATGGCTTTGGGGAAGAATTAGACACCCCATGTTACAGTCATGTTCCCTCCCTTGCATTGGATTGATGGAAGGGGACGCTACATGTACAAGATTTTGAACCCAATAGATTATCTTTAGAAGAAAAATTTTAAAAAAAAAATCTTTCGCAAGTTTTGGATGTTGGAAGAACTCTCAATGAGTTTCCTATACATATCCATGTAATAGATTTAAATGAAAAAAGACTCTAATTCACAGCCAATCGACATTTTTTTCAAATAGAAATATTCATAAAATTTCTCATTAATCATCAAAATAAGTTGAATATACATTGTAAGGTCCAATCATGTCTTCTTGTCCACTAACCTCATCATCTAAGCTATTATCATATGACATTTGCTCCAGGATAGGTTGGTCTTCATGTAAATGTTGAAAGGATATTATTGATATAGGATTATACTCAATAACAAATTACTTTGAGCATTCTCTAGGATGGCGGAATAAAAATATATTCTCACATTGGTGAGGGAAAACATATGGTTCATCATTTTTCTCAAACCTAATATGGTTGATGAGGCAAAATCCATTCTCATGCATATATGTTGTTGGATGATTTCCAACCATAATATTTCTAAACCACTTATCATTAAATAGAACCACCTTGAAAGATCTCAATTTAAGTTCTAAGATATCTTCAACTAATCCATAGTATCGCAAGTTGTCTGTTTTTAAGTTCCCATCATGAACATGTGACTCGAATTCTACTGTAAAATATGCATCAATTCCACAGTCAAATGTTTGTCCATTTTCATCTACCTTTTGAATAGGGTAATGGCGTCACTTGTACCACATCCCCTTGTAATGTGTCACCTTATTCTCTTCTGGACCCTTTAGAATGTCCAATTCATATGTAGTAACCCTTTCATCATTAGCTCTGCATGCCCTTGCTAGTATATCCCTAAAATATTTTAAACTAATAGCTGGAGGCCAATCCTTTTCAAAAAATTTCATTATTGTTGAGTATGACGATGAATTATGACCACCCCGAGATACATATGACAAACAATGTCTCTGTTCGGAGTTCGGAGTCACGATGCCTTTGATAGAGTTCCCTCCAAAAATTTGTGTGCTCACTGTTTCTTACAACATATATTAATAAATCCTCCATTTAAGTAGCATCTACAATCACAAACATAAAACACATTATACCATCATAATAAAAAATTAGACACTTGTACCATATATGGATATAAGGTTAATCACCTTTAATTTTCCTAGTTTTTGCTCATCGTGTGAATACATGCCCTTCAAAATTTTCACCTTGTTTTGAGTCCCATAGTTGTGGCCCTTCAATATTTAATTCTTTGCACAATTTGGTGAGATAAACTGTTGATTTGAACAACATGTACCCTTGAATCATAGAACCTTCAAGATGAACCTTTTGCTTTACATTTTTTCTCAAAACCTTTAAATAACGCTCAGTGGGAAACAATGTTCTTGTTTGAACTAGTCCACACATCTCTATTTAATATAATAGATGCACAATGTAGTGTTCTTGTGCATTGAAGAAACTTGTTGGGAAATATTTTTGCATGTCACACATTAGAATGGGGACAATGCCATCAACAATGATAAGATAGAGTATAGAGTGGCATTAAATTTTTAGAAATATTTATTCAGAATAAACTTGAAATTTCCATTAAAAAAAAACACTTACTGTAGAAGGTCAATGAAACTATTGTTTTTCCATCCATGGACAACTTTTAAGTTAAGAAGGGATAACACATATTTCAATATAGAGCATTGTGCACTTGGGTAAAGTGGTGTCCTTTCCATATGTAGAATTTTGATATCATGAGGTTCTCCATTAGTGTCTATGTTAATTTAATTTAGAATCTCTCTTGCATTGGGTTCGATATTTATTTGTTCTTATCCATGTGCATGGTCATCATTAGAACCATCATTTTCCATACAATCATCTTGTATAATCTCATTGTTGGGACTACGATCAACCCTTTCTTCACCAACCATATTGAGAAAACTATTGCTGCTTCCAATAGTTAAATCATTATTTTGAATTCTAGCCGGAATTTCTATATTCATTTCTTCATCACCCTCCAAAGATCCTTCCATAAGACAATTTATATCTAAATGGTTACTCTCAACATGTTGTTTTTTACATCTTCAACCATAGCAACGATTGCATGATAAATAAACATCTATTTTCCACCATTCATATGTGCCATATTCAGGATTGTTCATGTCTGACACTGGAACCTAAAAATTTCAACAAAGAAGTTTACTCATATTGGTATTGTGCAATGAAAAATATAACTATGTAGTCTCAAAGGATTTCAAGTAAATAAAATAGTGCAATAAATAACAAAAACTAAAATTACCTACATAAAATTAGACTACATAGAACCTTAAACATTAATTGGAATTTGTAAGGAATCTAGAATATCCAAACATAAAAAACTATATCCTCCCTCCTAAGACATGTCTAGAGTTTTCTATTGGCTCTCACCAATTTTGCAAAAAAAATTGATTTTTAAAGTTTACAAAAGTATATATACTCTACATCATCTTATGCCTAATTTTCTCTTCTACATGCATTGCCAATAACCTATGGTTTATTGTTTCAGTTATGGATAGATTATTGTTTAAGTTATGAGCATAGTTGATGTCTATAATGAAGGGAGTAGTTTATTTATTCTATATTTTGGATTTTAGTTTATTTTTGAAAATCTAAGTTTGGAAGTGTTTAAATTGTGTTTTTAAATTCATTAATAGATTCAGCATTCTTAATACCTCATGACACTCAAATTATATAATTTACATACTAATAAATAATATATATGATTATAATTTCTTTTAAATATTTCGAAACGGAATTCCAACAAAATAAAACTAATTGAAAATCTACGATATTTAAAATACACCATAATAAAATCAAGCTAAACTATGTGTACACAAAATAAAAATAAAACTATGCTTAGAAAAAATTGAAAACCTACAATATTTAAAGTAAACCATAATAAAATCGAGCTAAGCTACGTGTATATAGAGAGAGAATGAATATCAATTGCATGTGTCTCAATATCATGGTCATAGATACACACGAGTTTGTCTGAATATCAATTGCATGTGACTAGTTTTTTTCCCTACAATGTGGATTCTATGCTCTATTGTATGTACCCCCAATAGGTGTTAACTGAATATTTATATAATGTGCCTAATATATAAATAGAAGAACATCTACTCCACTTCTTCCTGGTACTTTATCTTACATTTTCACTTCTTGGTTTAGTTCCTTTTAAATACAAGAATAACTACAACAATAGTGTACATGATCCCAATGCCAATGAAGTACAACTAACATAATAGGAAACCTACAAGTAATGTATAGTGCTTTGTGGCATTTCTCATGGATTTGGATTCCAATATGGTTTATTTCGGGCTGCATTTATGATCTTCTTCCCCAAAATTTCATTCCCAAGGCCCTAGGGAATCTACATAATGCTCAAAACCACCTAATGGAACCAACATCCTCAATCATAGGCCAATGACACCCTCAGTAGGCCATGTGTTGTTTTTGGAGGAAACTTGATTAGCCCTAGATGACTAGAAGATTCCTTTAGATCTCAAGGTTTAGGTTTCCTCCACTAACCATGTCCAAAGACCTAAGGCCACAAGATCAAGATATATAGTGCTATAGATACCCCTACAAATTCATGCATGGTGCTTTGATGTAGTGTTCTTGGATTTGGATGCCTCAATGATTTATTTAGGGATAAAGGCATGGTATTGTTCCTTGGAAAACAATTCATAACACTATAATACACCTACTACCTAGTCAAAACCATGTAATGGAACCAACATCACAAATCATAGGCCAGTGATACACTTAGGAGATCATGTGTGGTTGGTGGAGGCAACCTCCTTATCCTTGGATGGATATAAGATTCCTTTAGGGCCCAAGGATTACATTTCCTCCACTGACCACGTCTAAGGCCACATGACTAGAAACCTAGATACAAAGTTCCATGGGAACCCCTTTGAATTTATGCATGTATCCTTGAGTTATTTGTTCATATCTATGGATACCACACCAATTTATTTAGTTCAAAAAAATGATCCCCTTATTTATAGCATTATTCCCAAGGCCCCTAGATACATAAATACTACTCAAAACCACCTAATGACACTATCAACCTCATTGATAAGCCAATGATACCCTCAAGAAACCATATGTGGATGGCGGAGGAAATGTTATTAGCCCTGGATTGATATAAGATTCCTTTAGGATCCAAGGTTCAAGTATCCTCCCTTGACCATAGCCAAGGCCCTACGTACCAAAGACTTGGATACATAGTGCCATGGATACCTTAAGAGGTGATATGTGGTTCTTTGTGGAATTATGTATGTATTTGGATGCCTAAATGGTTTCTTAAGGATTAAATGCATGGTATTATTCCATAGAATGTCATTCCCAAGGCCTTGAGACATGTACGTATTGCTCAAAAACCACCTAATGTCAATGCCATCCAGAATCATAGGCCAATGATACCCTTAGGAGGCCATGTGTTGTTGGTGGGGGAAACCTTATTAGACATGGATAGCTAGAAGCTTCCTTTATGGACCTAGGTTTAGATATCCTCCATTATTCATGTTGAAGGAATCAAGGAAACAAGACCTAGATGCAAAGCACCATGGATACCCTTTGAAGCCATATGTGGCACTTCAAGGAATTGTTGATGGATTTGGATACCTCAACAATTTCTTGATGGATAAAGGCATGGCTTGATTCCCTAGAATATCATTCTCAAGGCCTCGAGACACATACATATTACTAAAAAATACCTAATAGCATGAGAATTCTCAATCATAAGGTAATTGTACTCTCAAGATTCCATGTGTGGTTAGTGAAGGAAACCTTCTTATCCCTTGATGGATATGAGATTACTTTAGTTCCCAAGCTGTAGATATTCTCCCGTGATCATTTCCAAGCCCCCAAATCCCCAAGACATGGATACCTAGTTCCATGGATATCTGTATGAAGTCGTGCATGGTGCATTAAGGTATTTTTCATGGCTCTTGATGATTAAATGGTTTCTTTAGGGATAAAGGCATGGTTTTTTCCCTGGAATTCCATTCCCAAGGCCATGTGTGGTTGGTGGAGACCATCTCCTTAAACTTATATGGCTAAAATATGCCTTTAGGGATTGAGGATCAAGTGTTCTCTACTCACTATGTCCAATTCTCAAAGGAAAAATCTCCTAGATACATAGTGCCATGGATACCCCTACGAAGTTATGCATGATGCCTTGACACATTTTCATGGCTTTAAATTACATAAGAATTAATTTAGGGCCAAAAAAATAGCCTTCTTCCTTAGAATATCATTCCCAAGGCCTTGAAACAAGTAGATATTACTCAAATTATCTAATTGTACTAATATCCTCAATAATAATCCAATGCTTCCTTTAAGAGGCTATGTGTGGTTGGTTGAGGTATCCTTCTTATCATTGTATGGATAGAATATTACTTTAGAGATTGAGTTTCAAGTCCCCTCCATTGACCATGTTCAATTCCCCAAGTCCTAATGACTTGGATGCATAGTCCCATGGATACCTTTTGAAGCCATGTGTGGTGATTTTTGGCATTATTTATGGCTTTGTATGCCTAAATGGTTTATTTATGGCCAAAGGCATGGTTCTCTTCTATAGAGTGTAATTCCTAAGGCCTCGATACATGTGTCCAAAGCTCAAAACAAACTATTGGTGTTAAAATAACTAATCATAGACCAATGATACCCTCAAGAGGCCATATGTGGTTGGTGAAGGCATACTTCTTTGACACGGATGGCTAGAAGATTCCTTTAGGGCCCTATTTTTAAGTCTCTTTCATTGACCATGTTGAATTCCCTAAGGCCACAAGACCTACATACATAATTCCATTGATATCCCTACAAAATCATGTGTGGTTCTTCAAGGCATTGTTCATGGCTGTGGAATCCTCAATGATTTCGTTAGGGCTAAAAGCATGTTATTCCTCCCTAAATATTCATTTACAACACCCTGAGACATGTACATACTCCTCAAAACACCCTAATGTCACTAACATCCTCAATCATAGGCCAATGACCCTTGAAATTTGATGTGTTATTGGTGGATAGAACCTTCTTATCTCTAGATGGATAGAAGATTCCATTAGATCCTGAGCTTCATGCCTCCTCCCATGACCATTTCCAATCCCCCAAGTCCCCAAGACTTGGATATAGAGTGCCATGGATACCGTTGCAAAGTCACACATGGTGCTTTAAGTTGTTTTTCATGGTTTGGGATGCCTTAATGGTTTCTTTAGGGCCAAATGAATGGTATTTACCCTAGAATGTCATTCCCAAGGAATTGAGACAAATACATATTTTCAAACCCACCTATTGGAATTGTCATCCTTAATCATAGGCCAATGATACCCTTAGGAGTTCATGTTTGGTTGGTGGAGGAAACCTTATTATCCTTGGATGGATAAAATATTTCTTTAATGCCCAAGGTTCAAATTTATTCCACTGACCATGTCCAATACCTCAAGTCCCTAAGACCTAGATACAAATCTCAATGGATACCCTTGCAAATTCATGCATGGTGATTTGAGGAATTTTTTATGGCTCTAGATTCCTTAGTGGTATATGTAGGTCCAAAGGCATGGTATTATTCTCTATAGCATCATTCCTGAGGACCTAAGACACCTACATACTTCTCAAAATCACATAATTATGTTAATATCCTCAATCATATGAAAATGATACCCTCAAGAGGTCATGTGTGGTTGGTTGAGGTGATATTCTTAGACTTGGATGGCTATATGATTCCTTTATGGATATAGGTTCAAGTCTCCTCCCTTGACCATGTCCAAGTCCACAAGGCCCCAAGAAATGCATACATAGTGGCATGGATATCCATGCAAGATCATGCATGGTTCTCTAAGCATTATTCATCACTCTAGATGACCCAATTGTTTCTTTAAGGAAAAAGGCATGGTTTTTTCCCTATAACATCATTCCAAAGGACCTAATACATGTAGATACTACTCAAAACCACCTAATGGAATTGACATAATCAATCATAGGCCAATGATAGCCTTAGATGCCATGTGTTTTTAGTGGAGGAAATATTATTATCCTTATATGGATGGAAGAATCATTTAGAGCTTGAGATTTAGGTCTCCTCCACTAACCATGTGTAAGGCCCCAAGGCCGCAATACATAGATACATAGTGCCATAGATACCCCTATGAAGTAATCAATTCTGCTTTTAGGTAGTATTCATGGATCTAGATGTGTCAATGATTTCTTTAGGGCCAAAAACATAGTCTTCTTCCATGGAACATAATTACCAAGGGATTAAGACATGTGCATGCTAATTAAAACCACCTAACTATAACAACAACCTCAATAATAGGCCAATTATACAACTAGGAGGTTGTGTATGGTTTGTGGAGGCAAACTTGTTACCCCTAGATAGTTACAAGCTTCCTTTAGGGACAAAGGTTAAGGTATCCTCCACTAACCATGTGTTGTTGTTGGAGGAAACCTTCTTGGTGGAGGAAACCTTCTTAGCCCTCGATGGCTAGAAGATTCCTTTAGTGGTCGATATTTAGGTCTCCTCCATTGATTTTATCTAAGGCTAAAAGGCCATAAGACCTAGATACATAGTGTCTCAATGGATTTGGATTCCTTAATGGTTTCTTTAGGGATAAATTCATGGTCATATTCTATGTAATATCATTACGAAGGCATTGGGACACCTACATAAGGATCTTGATTTACTTTTATGACTCCAATAAAGGACTTGAGATCCATCCCTCTAGGAAAAAACTCTTGATTATGCTCATATACAACTATTATGTCAAATATCAACTTTAAATGGTGTATGTTATGGTTCATGGTCTTGATCATTTCCCATTACCTCAATAATATTATGTTAGGGTATAATTATTTCAATTCCATCCCCAACTATTTACTCAGACCCATCGCTAGTACGCAAAACCACATATTTCCACCCATATCCCACTTTGAGAATAATGATATATTATACATTTCATGATTTGCTAAGTGATAGTTTCAATCATTTCTATTAGCCCGATATGCCTAAAACTGTCATGTAGGGCATAGTTCCTGTAATTCCTCTCATGACTATGTCTAAGGTTTGCATACCTAGTGTCACTTATATGAATGTTGATATGCCAAGGATAGTGTTTGGAGTTTATGAGTGTGGTTTAAATATTCCCTTAGGGTTTAAGGCCCAAGTTTTCTCCTATGACATTATACAAAAACCTAAGAGCCGTGCATACTAGCAAAAAACTCATAATGGTTTTGATTTCCTTACTTAGAGGTAAATAATAACCCCAATATGTCATGTGTAGTTCTTTGAGCTTTTGCATTTTGACTTGCATGCACAAAATATTTTACCAGGGAATAAGGCCTACGTTTCCTCTCTCAAACATGTTAAGGGCCTAAACACCCATATATAGTGCTTAAAAACAACCTCTTATTTACATTAATACCCCCAATATAAAGCCAAGGATACCCTTAGGAGGCCTTATGTGTTGTTTCAATGTATACTTGTTAATCTTATACGCCTACAGGTTTCCTCTAAAGTCCAAGGCATGGGGTTCCTTACTTAATCATCTATATGCCCTAAAGACGTATATACCTAGTTTTAGTTCCTCTAACTTCCCCCATTATCCCTATTATAAGGCCATAGATCTTCTCAAAAATTCATTTTTGTTAGTGTGACAAATCATTACTATCCCTACATGCCTATAAGTTTAATTTAGACTAAGGCCTACATTTCTTCACTTAACTAGGTCGAGAGCCAATAAACCTATCACTAGTGATCAAAACCTTATTGCACCAAGAGGCACTCTACAGCCCAGTATGAGGGAGATCTTGTAATGTGTGTCCAGTAAGGTTACACGAGTATGAGGGAGATGTAATGTTTGTCAATTAACGTTACACGAGTATGAGGGAGATGTTGTAACATGTCGGCCATAAACAAAAAAGAATAATACAATGTAAAAAGTAATAAATATTATGTATTCCATTAATAACATTATAGTTGACATAAAATAAAGAAGTTAAGAAATATTATAGTGGATATGAAAAGTAGAAGTTCATAATATTATACCCCACATAAAATAAATAAGTAAAAAAAAAAATAGCCCACATAAAAACTAGAAATATAAGAAGTAAAAATGATGAAGTAAAAAAAATATTAGAAATATAAGAAGTAAAAAAGAGAAAGAAGTAAAAAATATTATAGCTGACATAAAAAGTAGAAACATTTAAGAAATAAAAGAAAGAAGTAAAAAATATATTATAGTAGCCATTAAAAGTAGAGACAAAAGAAGTAAAATAAATACTATAGCCGACATAAGAAATAGAAAAAATAGAAGGGATTTGAACCTTAAGCCCAATTATCTCACCTCAGGAGATTTGATCCCTCTCAGTGCTTGATAGAGCCTAGGATTTGGATCTAGACTGGTAATGAAATCAATATCCACACATATATGTTAATAATATTCTTAGGAAAGTAATGATATTAATATCCATTAGAAAATTTAATAATATCAATTAAAATATGCCCTATCAAATAATGAAATCTCAATTCAAATCATTTTTATTAATATTTATAATAGTAATAAATTAAAAATGGTTGTATTTAATTATTTGTCAAATTTAAGAATCATGGATAGTTATTTGCTTGAATAATATTGAAAAATGAATAGTTGACTTGAGCTATTTAGAAAATAATTATTTGTGAACTTCTTGTGTTTGTGGTGCAACACTTCATAAATGAATCATGTGAGATTGTTGGTTTAAATAGTGATAAAAACAACTAATTGAATTTGCTCGATTTAAAACCTCATAAATTAATCATGGGCATTTATTTGAATGAAAAAATTTGAATTAAGTTATTGAAAAAGAATTATTTGTGATGTTGTTGTGTTTATGGTGCAAATCATCATAATTAAATCCTTTTTGTATATGTCCATGTGACAAATATGAGCTTAGCCCCACTATATAGTACTTGACAACATGAAATTTCTTTATGCTTAGGATTCCTTTAGGCTAAGGCCTATGACTGTTAGTTCAACAATGCTGAGGGCCATTGGACCTATCCCTAGTGATTAAAAACTTATAATAGTGTGAATTCCCATACTTAGAGGCTAAGAATACTCTTAGGAATATTTGTGGGGACCTTTGCGATGTCTTTCTTCGTCCTAGATTCCTAGAAGCTTCTTCTAGGGCCTTAGCTAGAGGTTTTATCCATTGATCATATAGATCGATCTAAGACCCATGTCTTGTGTTAAAAACCTCATAATAATACTAATTTCCATTTAAAAAAATTAAGAGGATAAAAATATCTCAAATGAATAATCAAATTTAAATTCAAATAATTTTATTACTACTTTATAATAGTAATAAATTAAAAACAGTTGTTTTTATTTATTTGTTAATTGTATTTATATGTTTAAATAATATCAAAAATGAATAAATCAATTCAGCTATTTTCCAAATATTTTTTTTGAACTTGTTGTGCTTGTGGTGTAAACCTCATAAATGAATCACTTGAATTTATTTTCTTAATATTTGAACTTCTTGTAAGTATGGTGCAAAAACTCATAAATTAATCTTTGATCATTTATTTTAATTGATATGAAAAATAAATAAATATTGAATTGATTTATTTTGAAAATAATTATTTGTGAATTTATTTATGGTGCAAATCTGCATAATTAAATCCTAAGTGTACATGTCCATGTGGAAAATAATAGCTTAGCACCACTTTATGGTACTTTTCAACATTACATTTATCATAAAGGTAAAACTCAATTTCCAATAATATTAACTAATATAACACCATATTAAGACCACAAATTATAAGTGGTTTTAATACCACCACTTTAACATCACAAAATATAAATAGTACTAATAACACCACTTTAGTAATGCTAACTTGTGATTCTAAAAGATGGATTTTCTTGTTGTAACAAAGCAAATAACCTAACTCTAATAAGAAAATATGGAAAATGAAACATTTGAAGGAAGCGAGACATGATTAAGGGGCATGTAAAACGTCTTCGACTACCAAATAAAAATAAAGAGATACCCTGAACGTGTAGAGATGCTATCGGATAATACACATCCTTCACATAGCAGAGAAACACTATAATGCAAACTGTAGGCAATGATTGAAAGAACACTGAATCTATGGCTCCAACGCAACACTGACATAATACGTTGAATTGCAGGCATTATGCAACACACAATTTGCACCTGAATACATGACAGAAGGAGAATCCCTAGCAGTTGTGACAGACTAGGAAGTCCATGCGGACAGGGAGGGAGTAAGACATGCGTTTACAAAGCAAATAACATAACCCTAACGAGAAAAGAGGCCATGAATGCGTGGAGGACCAAAAAGCTCCAAAGATACCAATGTTTCCATACTTGGACGCTCCAACTACACTCATAGCAAACGGCACGAATTACCATGAATGCAGAAGCCACGACAATAGAGGGACTTTACTTGCAGAAGAGCGCGGGATAAGGGAGGATACATACAGTGTTGCTGCACACCAATGCAAACACACCACAAACATCTCAATTACACCGTATAATAAAAAAACCGAGGTTTCTTATAGTCTCGATTGGGTGGATTCAGAGCGAGATACGCTCGTGTTCCATTATGTTTGTAATCTTGATGAACAACGAGTGCAGAAGATCATATTCGCAAGCAGGCACGATGAGTGAGCGGAGACTCAAAAATAATTCGTTGGCCTAAATCACCCGAGCAAGCAGATGGAAAAACCAAAGAGATATGAAGCAGAAAGACATTAGTAGTGAAGCATGAAGGACACCGAATGACAACAGGATGCTTGGTTAGGAGTATCACGAGAGGTAAAAACACTGAAGTTCAAGGTCATCCATAAAAGATATATTTTCACTCTACAAGTCTTGTCCCAAAAGCAGTAGCTCAAACTATGCTCTCAAGTGAACACAAATGGAGAATACAAGCACCAAAAATGAGGTTTCGTTTCCATTTTAGACAGTCATCATAGATATGGCATATTCATCCTCAAACAATGACAAGATCGGGAGGTCGACATACAAAAACTCATAGAGAAACAACCACAAACATTAAGGAGACCGTAGCGTTTTTCATTCTGCTTGGCATTCGATTAAAGTTCACATTGATTTTATGGTAGTAGTTCAAAATTCACAATAAACAATTATAAAAAAAATAAAAATAAAAAAAATAACTCATAGCTCATGCATGGATAACACTTAGTGATATACAATCCATTTAAATAAATGATGTAATAGATAGTTGAGGCATACACAACAACATGTGATTATAACTAAGCATGGAAAACAAGTAACAGATAACTTGTTCATGGCACTTAACTTGTGACCTATCGGTTCACCGACCACAAGTTAAGTGGTTGTGCTAGTATTCAAAATGGAGTGCATGTTTTGTTTAGAAGCTGTATAGTCATTGGAATAATATAAAGCTTGATATCTCAACTCAAGTAGTTGCAAAGAAACATATGATATTGCTAAAGAATTGTAGGCAGGTTGTTTTTTTATAAGAGAGGGATTCCAAATCGTATTTGACTTTTGGACCTAGCCCATGGAATATTCATATTCCAACCTTGACTTGAGTGGGTTTACTACTTCTAGAGTACATCATTACATTGTCTTAGGCTTTCACAGTGTCACTCGCTTGACAATTCAGAGAATGCTTCATTTTGCGTCCAAGGGTGAGCGTCGATTATCGCATTTCACCCTCATTTCATACACACATTGAAAAAAATGAATGCGAAGAGGCGTGCTGCCTTTGAACTCTTGATAGTTTCCAGAAATCTTTGCCTTCCCCACATAGTTCCCGAAGAACTTCGAATACCTGTCGCAACCTTTAAGAGTTTGGAAAATATCCTGAAACCATCATCTTGCACTGGAGGTAAGAGGTGGGTAGTGTTATCTTTTAACTTTTGTCATTTTTCCCCGCATACTCAGTTTTCCATGAGCCTAACATGTAGCATTTGCGGGTATTTCCATGAGCCTAACATGTAGCGATTGTGGGTAAGGCTACAGTCTAGGTCCATCCATTAGGGTGAAGGGTATTTTTTAAGGATTCTAATATTATACTTAAGTATAGTATCCTAGGCAATAATTTTGGATTGAAAAAACCATATATATAGATAGGTAGGCTAATATTAAATATGAAACATACAATTTAGTACAAAAATCTGTAAATTTTGGCGAATATTATATTAAAAAAACATATTTTATGTAAATATAGGTGACATTAGAGACTAAAAATGAGCAAATAGCGAATTTATTTTTTGAAAAAAATCCCCAAAAATAGCCAATTGGCGAAATTTCGCCCTTAAAAATTACGTTGAGGGAGAGTGTCCTTCCCCGAGAGGTATGTTCGGTTTTCCTGCATGCATTTCATTTTCTCCTACATGTTTTTCCTAATGATTTTTTCATGCATAAAGGTTATTGCATGACAATTTGAGCGGGAACTCCTCCTGCCATCTTAGTTTTACTAGATGAACTTGAGCTATTGAGAATTGCGTAGGGTCACAAAAAAATCCCTTTCTGAGTGTTTAAACCAGCCACGACCTATTGTACTGATGACTATCAAATTCCATATTTTAATAAAATATGATTTTGGGCATATCTATGTCTTCCTCTGTTTTTTTTATTCATCTTTGCTACCATTTTCATGTTTTTTTCTACATTCTGCAACACTGTATTTTATGTAAGTAATTGGACTGTACATATTTTTATTTATTGTTTTACAAGTTTGTATATATATATTTCAACTTTATATACTAACATGTATATAAATGTCTGATTTACGCTATATAATTCCAACAAAGGTGGCCATCCTGGACATTTATGAAAAATCTCTCATGTTATGCACTTAATTTTATTTATCGAGAAATTTTTATGCAAACCACTAAGCTGCCAATTTTGATGTTTATAAAGTGATATAACTGCATTAATGAATTGAGATCTTTGATTGCATTTAAAATTCAAATCTGGGCAAAATGATAAATTTCCAATTGTGATAGGAACCCATGTCTTTACTTTGTTAGTATGTTGTTGTTGGACGCATATGCTTTGTAAGTCGTCCCGTAGTATTTGTTGATCAATAGTTTGTGTTATTGTTGTTGGCGCATATGCTTTGTAAGTCGCCCGTAGTATTGTTGATCCATAGTTTGTAACGGCCCATGGTTTCGACCCATAGTATTGGCGCCTAGAATTAGTATATAAGTGTGTGTTGAGACCTATGAAGGCACGGTGAAGTTATTTGTATTGAGCTTGCTCATAGGAGGTTGCCCCCTCGAAGTGGCCCGTGATCAATAAAAAAGTGATTATGAGTTCTGTCATTTCTGCTATTTCGCATATTTTCATTAAGTAATTGTTGCAGGTGCCTCACATCTGGTATCAGAGCACTTTATTGGGCTCACTGGGTGAAATTTCTGCCAAAATTGTTTTTCGCATCTGTTGCAGGTTCAGATTTGGGAATAATCCCTATCCGCTTAATTGTGGGAAGTACTTGGGCATAAGCCCTAAAACTCATTGTGAGGAGTACCATAGGAACCCCGAAGTAGCTGGCCCATTGAGAGGACCTGCTAGCGAAAAGGGCAACGACCCCTACCTGATTGACTAGTTCCCACCCGTGAGGTAAACCAATACGCAAGCCGTCATACAGCATTGGTGGCCGAGTGAAAACCGTGAACTGTTAGGAAGCTGCACATACCTGGGGTCCATATCTACTTTCAGCTGAACTATTGTCGATCACTGCTACGCCGTTTCAGATCCATTTTGCAAGCCGTTCCAGCTCCATCCGTTCGGCGTTGTTCCAGATTCCTTCCGAGCCATAGCCGCTCCAGTCTGGAAAAAAAAAAAAAAAAAAAACACTCCTCAAGAAGAATTCACATGGTGTCATCACTCAGATCCATTCCATCCAGATGCAACCATCAGCGGTCTCCACTACTCCTTGGGATCTACAACAAATTCTGGATCGATATACAGGTGTCTTTGCTGAACCAGTGGGATTACCACCTTCCATGCCAGAAGACCATCGTATTCATCTCCTTCCTGGCAGCGTTCCTCCCAACATCAGGCCCTATCGCTACCCATTCCACCAAAAAATGGAGATTGAAATGCTCGTTCGAGACTTATTGAAGCAAGGTATTATTCGCCCAAGCACTAGTTCCTTTTCTTCTCCAGTTATTCTTGTCCACAAGAAAGATGGGTCATGGCGCCTCTGCATTGACTTCCGAGCACTTAATCACCTCACCATCAAGGATAAGTTTGCAATTCCTGTTGTTGATGAGCTTCTTGACGAGCTTCATGGGGCTCACTTTTTCTCCAAGTTGGATCTTCGTTCTGGGTATCATCAAATTCGGGTTCATGAGGATGATATTCCTGAAACAGCTTTCCGCACACATGATGGCCATTATGAGTTTTTGGTCATGCCCTTTGGCCTCACTAATGATCCTTCCACATTCCAGGCCTTAATGAATAAAATATTTCGACCCTACTTGCGGAAATTCATTCTGTTATTCTTTGATGATATCCTCATCTACAATAAAACATGGGATGAACATCTCCAGCATCTGGATCTTGTCATGCAACTTTTCTCTGACCATCATCTCCATGCCAAGCAGTCTAAATGTGTTTTTGGACAAAAGGAAGTTGAGTATCTCGGGCACATTATCTCAACACAAGGGGTTCGCGTGGATCCTGCCAAAATCGATGCCATGAACAATTGGCCACGTCCTCAGACACTCAAGAGCCTTCGTGGTTTTTTGGGGTTGACTGGCTACTACCGCAAGTTTGTCAAGGATTATGGGAAGATTGCATCCCCATTAACTGCTCTATTGAAAAAGGATGCTTTTACATGTACACCTGCTGCTCAGTGTGCATTTGACAAACTAAAACAAGCTATGTGTACTACACCTGTGCTAGCTATGCCCTATTTTTCCAAGCCCTTCACTATTGAGAGTGATGCTTGCGGAAATGGACTTGGTGTTGTTCTCCTTCAAGATGAACACCCCATTGCGTTCACCAGCAAAGCCCTTTCAGGTAAGAATTTAGCTGCCTCTACCTATGAGAAGGAAATGATGGCTATTTTGCATGCAGTACAGAAGTGGCGTCCATACCTATTAGGGAATCATTTCTGCCTCAAGACTAATCACTAGAGTCTGAAATATTTCTTGGACCAGCGTGTCTCCTCCCCAGCACAACAGAAATGGGTTAGCAAACTCATGGGTTATGACTATGAGATCACTTACAAGAAGGGTAAAGACAATATTGTGGCAGATGCTCTTTCTCGCACATTTGATGCCCAAGGTTCTCTTTCAGCTATTTCTATGCCTGTTCCAAATTGGTTGCAATCTGTTCAACAGGGTTATGTCAATGACTCTTCCTTATCTCAGATCATCCAACGCTTGACCAACAACCCTTCTGTTGTACCACATTACTCTTGGGATGGTGCTTCTCTGCGATACAAGGGTCGTCTGGTGCTTCCCCAGAGCACAGATCTTCAATAGGCTGTCTTCTATGAACTCCATGCTTCTCCATCGGCCGGGCACTCTGGGTTCCTCAAAACATATGAACGAGCACGTCGTAACTTCTTTTGGCAGGGCATGAAAAGGAAAATTCAACAGATGGTGGCCGAATGTGATACCTGCCAGTGCAATAAGGGTGAAACAACACTCGTTCCAGGATTGCTTGAACCCTTTCCCATACCTACATGGATTTGGACAGATATTTCTATGGATTTCATTGAAGGGCTCCCTAAATCTGGCGGGAAGACAGTGATTCTAGTTGTGGTTCATCGCCTCTCCAAATATAGTCATTTTTGTGCTCTCAGCCATCCCTATACAGCCTCCTCAGTTGCTCAAATTTCTATGGACCAGATCTTTCATCTTCATGGCATCCCTTCTTCCATTGTCTCGGATCGTGATGCAACTTTCACCAGTCATTTTTGGACAGAACTATTTCACCACACTGGCACCAAACTGAAGATGAGTTCAGGATATCACCCACAAACAGATGGTCAGACTGAAATTGTCAATAAATGCTTGGAAACTTATCTTCATTGCTTCACCTCGGAACAACAACATTAGTGGGAAAAGTGGCTCCCTCTCGTTGAATGGTGGTACAATACCTCTTACCACACTGCCTCTAAAATGACCCCATATGAAGTAGTCTATGGTCAGGCACCTCCAGCTCTTCTTCCATACACCCCCACCAGTTCACCAGTTCAGGAAGTTGACACAGTCCTTCGCAACCGCGATCATATTCTTCACATTTTGCAGGACAATCTTCACATGGCAAGAAATCGCATGAAGCAACAAGCGAATCAGCACCGTTCGGAGTGCACTTTTCAAGTCGGCGATATGGTTTTCCTTCGTCTCCAGCCGTACAAACAATCCTTCTTGAAACTCAAAGGGCGTCATAAGATCACTCCAAAGTTCTATGGGCCATATTGGATTCTTCAGAAGATTGGGTCCATTGCTTATAAATTGGAACTTCCTCCTTCTTCCCGCATTCATCCAGTCTTTCATGTCTCTTGTCTGAATAAAGTTCTTGGCACCAACATCAACGGCCAAATGATTTTACCCGAACTAGATAATGAAGGATTTATCCTTTTGGAGCCAGAGGCCATCCTCAATCGGCGCACATGTCAGCTTCACTCTCGCTCTATCACAAAGGTCTTAATTCAGTGGCACGGCATGCAACCAGAGGATGCTACATGGGAACCACTCCTTCAGATTCAACAACAATTTCCACATCTAAAGCTTTGAGGACAAAGCTTTTTTTAAGGGTGAGGGGATGATAGGAACCCATGTCTTTACTTTGTTAGTATGTTGTTGTTGGACGCATATGCTTTGTAAGTCGTCCCGTAGTATTTGTTGATCAATAGTTTGTGTTATTGTTGTTGGCGCATATGCTTTGTAAGTCACCCGTAGTATTGTTGATCCATAGTTTGTAACGGCCCATGGTTTCGACCCATAGTATTGGCGCCTAGAATTAGTATATAATTGTGTGTTGAGACCTATGAAGGAACGGTGAAGTTATTTGTATTGAGCTTGCTCATAGGAGGTTGCCCCCTCGAAGTGACCCGTGATCAATACAAAAATGATTCTGAGTTCTGTCATTTCTGCTATTTCGCATATTTTCATTAAGTAATTGTTGCAGGTGCCTCACAAACTACTGTAAAAATTACTTACGCAAAGTGGAAGCGTACGTTATGATTCCATTTTGGTACTAACACTACAAACGCAAAGTTGATTTTTTGTTTAGTTAAATTATTTCATTTTACTGAACTTAGAATTTGGCGTGCAATTTAGAAATTCAAAGGTTTATAAAATTGGATATTTTCTTCTACACAATTAAAGATGCTATCTTTATTCACACTAGATCCAAAATAGGTTTAATTATAAATGCATTTTCACACTTGTGAATAACCGTTATTTTATTAGAATACTTTTCAATAATCCTTTTTACTTTATTGTAAATATTTTTGAGTTAATCATTTTTATTTTAATAATTAACACATACATGGTTATATAGGTCTCATTTAGATTTATTAATGGACTAACATTCTTTTCTTGAAATCATTCTTGTACTTTGTCAAGCTTATCCAATTTTGCTTTCATTTCCTTTATGTACTTAATGCCATTGTTCAACCCATGATTGTCATATCTACCCAAAGGATCTAAATGCAACCTAGAATTCCATCCCCTTCTTCCTCTTCATTATCCCTCCAAGGGTGTTTAATGTGTTGTTTCCCTAACCATGTCATTTTTAGTATCAACAATTCACAGGTTCATTTCCCCTGAGTTATGTCGTCAGGGGGTGTTGGAGTATGGTATAACCGTTGCACCTTTGAGAATATAATGTAGACTAATTTCCACACTGGGATCATGGGACTATGTGCTTGGTTTGGAAAGTTTACCAAAATATACAAGTTTTGGTGTAAGGACAAACCTTACATGAATCCATGAAATCCATTAGACCGATTCCTAATGAGCTATAAGAATAGCATATATTGGCTTGATATATGTGGTTATGATTGTAACCTATGATGCATCATCCATAAAGGTCATGGCTGCAAAATTTACTATCACTATGTATAAGATTGTTGAATCTAACCACTTGTTGGGTTGTTTGTAGTGCATAAATCATGGAATAGGGTTTGCAAGTAGTGCGCTTGTGAGTGGTTGCAATATTTGCTTAGGAAATTTACAACCCTTAGGTGAGATTGAACTTCACAATTGTTTGAACTCATGACCTTGTGTGTAATGTTTTCAATCTGAACTAGTCCACTGCTAACGACCATCCACAATTAGAATCATACCCTGTTTTCTTATACATGATCCATATCTACAACATATCATAATTGATCCAAATCTCGCATAGAACTTTCAGAAATGATATGCTTGGTTGTGAATGAAGTTGAAGTTTGTTTGATATTGTTGTAGTCCCGCGGGTCACGAGGTTACTAGAGATACATTATATATTATAAACAAACATGCACAGTGATTCAGATACAAGAGACAAGAGACCAATAAAGAGGGACAAGAACAAGCCTTTATTACTAGCAAGAGAAGAACGCTACAAAGAACAGATCATCGTTAACTGGTACACTGGCTCAACAACCTATATATATGTTTACATTCAGTTTATAACTATATGTTCAGCACAACCAACTCACATGGATCAAATGGTCGACATAACTTGTTGACTTGCATTACAAGTGGTCAGGTGGGGAGCGTAGTCGACAGGCTGACCTAGGATCCTCCAACATCTCCCCCACCTCAAAATATTTCTTTGTCCCGAAGAAACGAGGAGATGCAAAATAACTGAACACAATATGGATGACTGCAAAATTGATAGATGTAGCTATTACTGTTATTCATGGCTGGAACTGGTCACTGCTTGTTGTTGTACACGGACCTTCACAATTGCTTCAACCAAGACAGATAGGTGGTGCTGAAAATCCTCCCAATGGCACAACGAGTTTTGGATATCTATAGTAAGTGTTGTCAGGATCGATAAGGAAACCATATTTTCTTGTGTTGTCTTTCCCTGCAGATGAATTAAGTTGGGACCAAATAGCTCAATTTTCTCATTGGCAGTTGTAAGCAGGGTTTGGAGATGTGGTCAGAGTTGTTCTACCTTAAAAAGGTTATTTTGGGCATAGCTCAGCCACTGCTCCTCACTTTTTTCTAACTTCTCCAATTTCTTATTTTCTATCACAATTTGTTCTTCAAAGGTTTAGCCCATGGTGTCTTCATATACTCGGCGTTGTTGATGAATATTATCAACTAAGTCGCGTGTCTCCCACATTTCTTTGAATCCATTTCCATAATGTGTGTACCAATTGCGGAGAACATCAATGCCTATAGCTGCTTGGTCATTGTACTGGATGAGTTGATCATGCACTGAAGTGAATGCTTCATACTGTGTAGACATGACAGACATTGTGATTGTGGCCTGTTCCTATCGGTCCCTAGTGAGCTCCTCATGTAATGTTGACATGTAGATTTGAACAATTGGAAAGATTTATCAAGTGTGCAAGTCGTGTCGCGGATGACTAGAAGAGGGATGACTTGTTGTGCTAAGTCTTAACACTTAGCCAAAAATACATTTTGGACTTCCTCTAATTGTTGAATGTGGTCTTCGACTTCTATTCGTCTATGTCGTTGTTCTCGATTAATTGCATCAACTAGTAATTTGAGCTCTGCATGTCTTGCTTGTTGTGGCTTGTATGTCGAGATGGGACCGAATTGGTCGAGATGTATAGATAAGCGACTCAGCTAAGAGATATGATCCATATGCTACTGCAGTTGCTGAAGGTCTTTATCTTGGTGTCGTTTGTCTTTATGTTGCTTCTTCTTGGACTTTCCTTGAGATTTTGGAGCCTCTAATTGTTGTTCCGACTCTTTTTCATGTCTCGGCTGCTTTGGCTGGGTGTTGTGCCTCTACTTGTGCTCCAGAAATGGTTTGTTCTACTTGTATTGAGCTTCTTGGTATGGCTACTGTATTTTTCGAGAGTGGTTCATCAGCTGCTGCTTGATTATCTTGTTCTGCTAGCTCGGCAACTACTTCAGTGGTTTGTACTGTTGTTTCAATTGATGCTTCCAAGATTTCTTGAACTAGTGTTTGTTGTTCTTGAATTGCTTCAGATGTTGTAGTGGTAACGTCGGCAGGGGTAGGGGATGACACATTAATATTTGGTGTGTCTTCGACTAGGGGAGGAGGGGTTGGAAGGGGGCTTCCAGACGGTTCCAGACTAACGATAGGAGACAAGATTTCTGGTATTAATGGTTTGACTGAATCCAAGATTTCAAGATGTGGGGACTGTTCTAGTGGATTGACGATAGGTCGGGGACGTGAATGGGCTTCCACCGACAGATTGAATGGAAAAGGGATAAAATTTGAGGTTTCTTGGGCAATAATCGAACTATTGGGGTCAAGATTACGTTGAAGATGAGTATGATGCATATCAATTGCTTATGGTGCTGAAGTATCTGGAGGGTTCAATAGTTTAGTTGGGTTAGCACTAGGAGGGTTGGAATCAATCAATGGGATGTTGTCGACGAAGATAGGTCTCTTGGTCACTAAGTCTCGCCATTGTGGAAAGATAGTGAGAAGTTGGGATATGAACTGAGTAAAGTCATGATCGATTGGAAACATTTGGCGAAGGGTAAGAGGAAGGGATTGTACAAGCTTTAGAATTTGAGGTGTTGCTGAAGCCTGAAGGTACAAGTGGAGTACTTACCAAAGGTGTAGAGAAAACAGTGTCCTCCGTCATAATGGTCAGAGACATTGGAGGTGAACTGACAGTCAAGTCGATAGAATGAATGATCATAAGCTGAACTTTCTTTTTAGGTTGTGGTTGGTTACGAGCTTGCTCAAATTCCAGAAATATCTTGAATTGCTCATCGAATGGAACTTTGTTCTTAGCCGCCTCTTCCAAAAATTTTGTAGCACTGTCGAACAATTCTATTTCGTCTTCCTCTGTCAGTTCCTGGATGATCATTTTTATCTTTCCCTTCCCATGTAATTGTACATTCCTTGCTTGTCGAGCTTCTAATAACTCGTCAGTCATCTGTTGAATGTTACGTTGTCTCTCGTCAAAGCGTATTCTGGATTGTCGGACAAAGTTTTTTCATATAATAGTTCGACTGTATCCGGAGGGTCTTGGTGAGCTATAAGAGTAAGTGCTAGAGGTTGTGGCGCAGTCGCAGGTTCAGCTTCAAATGCAAAGTTGTTCATATATAGACGACTTTCATAGTCTGCCTCTTTTTCTGCATCTGTTAAAGGTTCGACTATGGGAACACAAACCTCTCGTGCCTTAGAAGGAATCATCAGTTTTGTGTTGGATTTCCTGCTGAGCTTGTTGAAAATCTCATCGAATGAAGGGTAATATTTGAGAGCCTGTGCAGTGCCAGCTACACCCTACAGGTGCCAGACTGATTTTTGATCTAGCGCAAGTTGGATGTGCACTAACGGAGGCATACTTAGTCGAACATTCTTGGGTACTCTCCATCTGGTTGACTGAATTTTTAGGTTTTGGAACCAAATTTCTAGCCAAATCTTCACTGTTGACGGACCTAGTAGACTTCCCCCATGTGTAAAACACCGAAAGTTTTGCATTAACACAGGTCTTTCTTGATCAAAGTCTTTATTTCTTGTTGGTTTGAGATGCATCATGGAAATCCATCTAATTAAAGATGGCTACCGAATGGACGCTCCACCATCTTGACACTTGAAGAATATCATCTAGATAATGTCAGATAAGTAGTCATCCCAGTTGTATATTTTTCTATTTGTTGCCATGTTCAACACTGCCTCTAGCATTTCAATTTTTAAATCCGAACTGTGACCGGAACTTGACAAAGCGATCGAAAAGATTCAGGCAGCTATCTTATAATTTTCAAATTTAATCTAACTTACTACTAAACCTCGATATTTTTTCCCAGATGGGTGCTTTGTAAATTCTTTAATCAGTTCTAGCTTCTATCGAACGAGGACATTTGCACCTTTATTTGAAAATCCTGTAATCTTGTTGATAAGCACACCATTTATTTCAACCGGAATATCGAAATAAAATTTTCCATTGTGATATCTGCTAACTATGAATTGGGCAATAATATCCTTAAGTCTGTCAAACGGTTTGAACAGAGGTGCTTTCATGTAATGCATAACTGTAGCAGTCCATAGTCTTTGGGATTCATTTTTCCAAAGGCCTTCTGCGTCCTTTACCCAAGCTAGAATGTCTTTCCAAGTTATTTTCCAATGTGATTCGGGTACTTTAGCATTTCGAACATGATGCAAGTGGGTTTTCAACAGGGATTGAGCCTTCTCCAACTCACAGACTTTGGTTGTGACTGAGCAAGTTGTTTCCTGAACTTTCTTGGGTGCCATGGATTCTATGCAATTCTCAGGATCATAGAGGTTTTCCGGTATTTCTAAAGTCTGGTTCTCAAGTTCTTGGCAGAAGAGTATCCAAGAATCCTCGAGCTCGGGGTTTAAAGAGGATGAAATTGGAACATGTGATTGCGAAGTATATGGCTGTATTAAATATTGATTTGACAAGGGATTTACTTTTGAATGACAGGCTATCTGTGCCTCATCAATTGCATGTCAGTTTTTCTCATCTACTGGTCATCCCTCTCGACTAATTTTTGATGCTACAGTTATGTCGGGGGTTGTCATCTTATATCTTTTGTCTGATCATGTCGGCTGTGGCTAAGCTGTCAAGCCTGAGGAATATGGTCATCTACTCTTCTTAGGCTATCACTATACTCATGGAGCCTATCATGTCGGTAGTCACACACTGGTCTTCTTTCATGTCGATCCTTGCTCTTATCAGTTTTACTCGTCCATTCCTTAGCCATTATGAATGTGATCTGAATTTGTTGTTTAGGGAGATTGCTTATAATGCTTCTCTCTTTCAGTTATTTGTAAACTTTTTTTTTTTAAATGGTCATGACTTGTACTACTTTAGTCGGGCTCCATTTACAAATTTGTTAAAAACACTACCTTGTAATGTTTTCAGTCGGACTGAACCATTGGGGTTGATCACTTCGACAATATAGGGACCCATCCACTCCATGTGCAACCCTTTTGGTTTCCCTTTTACACGTCTATTATAAAGCAATGCCAAATCACCAAATCACCAACTGACATATTTTTCCATTTGATGTTCCTATCATGCCATGCTTTCTGTTGTCGTTTCTTGATTTGTTGATGTTCCATTGCTATCTATCGATTCTCGTCCAGTTTCGACAGTTGTTATAGGCACTATTCTCATGCATATTCGATATCAATGTGTAATACTATTGCGGATTGTCGGGGCTTGTTGTCGGAAATGCAGCAGAATGACTACTTCTTGCCCATAGACAAGTGATTAAGGTGTTTGACCCGTCCTTTTGTACATTGTTCTATATGCCCAAAGAACAATAGGTACTTTATCATCCCCGTCATCCTTCTCCATGTTGCACACTTTCGTCGGTCCTCTTGTGAGTGAATTGTTAAATGATTCCACAGAGCCATTAGATTGTGGATGATATGCAGTGCTTATTCTGTGATCAATTGCAAACTCTTTTGTTAATGCAGCAATAGTTTTGCAGAAAAAATGTGTTCCTTGGTCGTTGAGTAAAGTAAGTGGGCATTCGAAGTAGGTAATGATGTTTTCATAGATGAATTTGGAAGCAACTTTGTTAGAACATGTCTCGACCGGTTCAATTGCAAACTCTTTTGTTAATGCAGCAATAGTTTTGCAGAAAAAATGTGTTCCTTGGTCGTTGAGTAAAGTAAGTGGGCATTCGAAGTAGGTAATGATGTTTTCATAGATGAATTTGGAAGCAAATTTGTTAGAACATGTCTCGACTGGTTCTTCCTCTACCCATTTTGTGACAAATTCCATAGCAGTGATGATATAACATGCACCTGTCTATCTGCCAAATACTAGAAATGGTCCAGTAAAAATAATTTCCCATATTTCGAATGTTTGGCTTTGATTAATTGGAACAAAGGGAATTTATATACTAGGCAGCAGTCGTCCCATATGTTGACATCTATCACATTTAGTTACAAATTTTCAATATTCTTTATGAACTATCGGCCACTAGAGTCCAACTTGCAGAATCTTCCTTGCTGTTATATCTGCATGATAATGTTTTCTTGTCGATCTGTAGTGTCCTTCTGAATGTACGCTCTATCTCTCATGGTCAAGTGCACTTCAACATAACACATCATCTAAGCCAAGTTTGTAGAGGAATCCATTAATGAGGGTATAAGGTGCAGCTTTCATAGCAAGAATATTCCTATTCTTCTCAGTCATTCCTTCAGGAGCTTGTCCATCCTCGAGAAATTGTGCAATTTCTGCAAGTTATGAGGGAACAAATTCAATTTGAAACAAATGTGCATCAGGTAAATTATCTTCAATACCTGTTGGTTCCTCTCCGGTGTTGACTCTCGACAAGTGGTCTTGATTGACATTAGCCTTTCTCGGTCATATTATTACCTCAAATTCAAATTCCTGAAATAGTAGAAGCCAGTGACACAGCCTCTTGTGGTGCAATGGCTTATTGACTAGATACTTCAAAGCTTGATGATCTGTGTAGAATATGAAGGGGTTAGCCAATAAGTAATGATGGTATTTCTATAATGAAAATACCATACCTAATTCTTCTCTTTGTGTAGTAGAATAATTTCTTTCGGCCTTGTTCAGCTTCCGGCTGCTAAAAGCATTAGGATTGTCCATTTCGTCTTCTCCAGGTTGTGTTAAAACAACACGGACTTCTATTCCAAATGCATCAATATGAAAATGAAGTTTCACCAACCAATTTGGGAGCCAGAGGATGGGTGCTTAGACGAGTTTTATCTTCAATATGTCGAATGAGGTATTGTGTTCCTCTATCCATCTATAGTCTTGATTTTCTTTCAACAGCTCTTCGAGAGGATAGGTCATGTCAGAGTAGTGTCTAATGAACTTTTTGTAATACCCCGTATGACCAAACAAGATTCGCACTTGATTTGGATTGAATGGTGGTTTTAGGTCGAGAATAATTTTTATTTTTGCGTAATCGACCTTGATTCCTTCTTTACATACTACGTGGCCCAGTAATATACTGATAGGAGTCACAAAAATGCACTTTTTTATGTTCAGCGACAATTAAATCTATGAACAATGTTCCAGCATCAATCGAAGTCATTTACAATGATCTCTTAACATTGAATAGATTGTCTAGTTGTCAAAATAGACAACCATGGTTTTGTAGATATACTCCTGAAAATCCTTGACGACAATACGAGAAAATATCGTTGGTACATTCTTCAGACCAAAAGGCATGACTTTATATGCGAACGAACCAAATTCACACACGAATGTAGTCCTTTTCTAATCTTCTTTCACAATAGGTACTTGATTGTACCCAGAGAATCCATCCATAACTATATAACACTCATGCCCTGAAACTTCATTAATAATCTCATCTGCGAAAGGAGTTGGAAAAGCGTCTGTAAGTGTTACCTTATTTAGTTCGTGGAAGTCGACGCAAATCCTCAATCGTGTCGGGTCGTGCTTCTTCGGTTGAGCAACCATCGGGCTCTCCCACTCTGAATGGTCGATAGGATATATAATCTCGGGTTCGAGCATATTATCGATCTCTTAATTAACAATGTATTTATACTTGTGTGCGAGCTTATAGGGCCTTTTCTTCATTGGTTTGGCATCTGGTTTGATATTGATTTTCATTTCACCCATCTCCTACACAAGTCCTTTTAGATCTTTGTAATCGTAGGAAAATACATCCTGAAATTCCTTGAGGAGGCTAGTGATTTTTGCAGTCTGTTCTTCATTCCAGTAATCGCCAATTCTTTCCATCTTTGGTCGGCTGTCATTTGAGATATACAATTCTTTTGTTTTGATCTTTGCATCCATCCACTCTAGAGCACGGCTATCATTTATTGGTATTTCACCTTCTTTTATTTGTGTGAATGCAGGCGAAAAATATTTTTTTGATAATCTTTTTGGCTCATCTTTCTCGACAAAATCCATGCGAAAGACTTTTTTGATAGGCTTCGACATGATGGGGCGATCTTATCTCCATTGAAAAATTTTCCCGACTAACTTCTCCATTTTTAAGCTTAGTCGTGTAGAATGATGGATTTCCTTCGACGTTATGTTATGCCAGGTAGCTGATCACCCAGTAGTTTGCTTCTTTTCTACGGATGCTATATTTTCTGTCAGCTGTAGAAAATCTTCGATTTGGTTGCTTGCTTTGACCAACTTCTCCTCCTTTGGTGAAAACTGGAAATCATTGATGAAGTTTTCTTTCAAATATTTCCATGTGAATGTTTCTCCTCTAGCCTCTCCCATCTTGTACTATTTATTAGGTAAATCATCCAGTGTGCTGGGGAAGAGGTGTGGCCATGCCCTTTCGTCTTTGTAACCTAGTTTTCGCCATTCCTTTTCACATCATTCGACATGAACCTCAAGATTTTGTTCCTGGGTGAACATAGGGATGTATGCCTGGACCGTCAGTTTCTTTCCTCCAAATATTTCTACAAAAAATGTCGACGCGTTGGTCCAAGTTTGGAGTCTTGACTGGTGGGTATCCCACCATCTCACAGCTTGCCTAGTGAAATTCTCACCTAGTCTCTGTAGTCTACCTTGCTCTCCGACATGTTTTGAAACTTGTTCGACATGTGCTATTGGGGAGTCACGTTCCTTGTATCTCAGCGCCAGTTTATTTGTCTGTGCATTTTTGGGTGGTGCAAGAGTCGGGTATTCTTGAATTTTTCTCTTAAATATTCTTGGAACGGTCAAGATTGAGAGACATTTCTTTACTTGTTTTTTCGATATGGCTTCCACTGTCCAGCATTCCTTTGCATGCAGATCATAATTTTCTATTTGCCAGTCGTAAAGCTCTGCATCAGAATTGTATCTGATCGAGACATGATCTCCAAGTTGAAGCTTTCCTTGAGAATTCAGTTCAATATGATCTTCATTGTTATCTATTCGATAAATCTGTCGAATGTCATTATCTTCTTCCACAGGTTCTGACCAAGGTTCTCCCTAAGATGGGGATATTGGTACAATAACCTTCTAACCATTGCCTTTTAGCTTGATTCGAGCTTTATCTAATGAAATCGAAGCTTTCATCTTTCGCCCCCAAGGTCGACCGACCAAGGCTGGGAAAGAACTTGCATCATCTTTAGCATTAATGATTTCAAAATCAACTTTTGTTGTGATGTCATTGATAGATGTTTTAAATCCCTTCTAGACTCTAATCGGCTCAATGAGTCCTTGATCTATGAGCTTTAGATAAATACCCGATTCTTGCAATTGTGGTCGACCGAGTTGGTCCCAAGTATCACGAGTCATGATATTGACTTCGGAGCCTAAATCTAGTACGACTTGGTGTACATGGTAGCCATTAATGTCGAGGTTGACAAGAGGGTCAGCATCATTTTTTTCTTTTTGATTAAGTCAGCAAATGTTTTTGGTTTGTCTTTGCACGACATGTTTATGCTTGACTTTATGCAATAGCTCGATTAAATTTCCTACAGCTTCATCATTTGTAATCAGATTGAACAATTCATTCAGTGCTTCTTATTGGTTTTCTTCAGTATATTCATGGGCTGCCAAATCAGAAAATATATTGGATACATTTTTAAACACAGATTTTTGCTTAGCCGAATTCGGATAATCTTCTTTGGTTACTATTTTACTTATCTGTGGTGTATCTGGACCAATATGGGTACCTTTTCGAGTAACAATTTGCAAATTTTTTGTTCGAAGCACATCATATTTAGGTACACAAGACAAGACATGAACATTCTTTTTATTATTGATTTTTTCAATCATGGTAGGGCAATCCTCTTAAAAGTGATCGCCTACACCACATTTTGTACAAAACTTTAGATTGTTTCTTTCTTTGTATGGGAATTATGCAGGCCGATGATCTTCACTAAGACATGTAAAACATTGACCAGTTCGATTGGGTCGGACACCACGACCACCACCGCCATGACCACAACCTTGGTATCCTCCAAGCTTGTTTTAGTTGTCATATTGTTGATCATATCTGCAGTCATCATATCTGGTATATATGTCGTTTATGTTCCGATTATATTGGTCATTTCTGTCGAATATGTCATTTCTTGTATTTATGTCGTTATGCTGCTTGGTAGAATTTGTTGGATACACTACATGGTAGTTTTGTCAATTCTTCAAATTCAGATGGCATTCGTCAATCGAATGGGTGTTGACTTTGCATAACTGGCACCATTTTACTTTCTTATCCTTCAGATTGTATGGGCAATCATTCATTGAATGTAATTCATATTCTTTACATAGATCACAAAAGAATCTGGTTTGAATAAGTCTAACATCTTGTCGCCGATCCTCAATTCAACAAGAATCTTTAGTATGCCCTACAGTAAAAAAACGTTGTACACCATAAATCTAGTCCTTTCAAATTCATGCTTCAGATGGCCTGCTGCATACTATCGAGGAGTTCATCGACATATCTATCAATGGATACTAACGGATATTCGTCGTCCATTTAAATCCCCAAATCTCTTGATAAGGCATCTTCATATGAAGTGACATTTTGTCGACAAACATGTACTCTGATTTTGCTTATAAGGCTAGCGATGAACCATTTGATGAGGAGTTTGTCTTCAATTTCATAGTCAATCTAGATCAAGAGGTCTTTAAACCTCTTATCATACTCTTTGACGTTTTCTGTCGGTTTCTAGACTGTTGTCTTCAATTTCTCGGCATCCAGATATGTTGCATCCTCTATCTTAAAGAAGGATAAGAAACTTTGCATGATTTGTGCTTTTGATGCATTTGGTGTTTTAGCAATGTATCCCATGTACCAAGTTAATTCTCTTTTCCTCAAAGATCCAAGACACTGAGCCAACTGACGTCCTTTGCTGGTGAGTTGGTTTCCTATCCATGTCGACTCACACACGAACCAGTGTCTTTTTGGGTCTTCATCAGCTTCATAAAATGGAAGGTGTGTCATCGAGTGCAACATGTCTGCTGCTACTTCAATTTCAAAATTAGATGGTGGTGTTCGTGGGTTATTACCGGAATCAGACTTAGTTTCTTCTTCAGCTTCGACAATTACTAGTGCTAGTTTCTTATCTAGGAAGGTTTCCTTTCCTTCAGTACCAATGTATCGAACTTCTTGTGACACCCAATGTCTATCCAGTGTTTCCTTTCCTTGTCTAGTTGCTTATCTAGTTACTAAAGATGAATGAATGTAATATCAAAGAGGCCCTTCAAATCCTCGATGAAACTCATGCCTTAATGAAAAATATCTATTGTAAGTTGGGGGAGGAGTCTTCCATGAGGGACATGGAAGAGTTTCAGAAAGCCATGAAAAGCATTAAGGGAAATTTCCTATACTTGCTTTCTGACAGAGACAATCTACTTGAGATTGTGGAGTTGTTTCATGGTGCATCCTATAATAATGAATAGGATTTTTGAAAGCTTAAAAATGAGTTGTTGACCACCCAATACTCCTTACAGATCACTCAATGTGCACTACAAGAATCTAAGATGGAGATAGTGCGGCTTCATGAAAAGTTGCAAAGATCACACCTGCCCTCCTACACACCATTCAACCATATTCACTTGGTTGATTTCATTATTGATCATATGTAGGAACCTCATGATATGATGGATCATGAGTATCATTCTATTTTGCAGGTGCTTGAGGAGTGTGCAGAGCAGTTTAATGAGAACCAAGCACTTGATCTTTCCTAGAGTGAACCTGAGTGGTTCCTTGAAGAGAATCACTTTTCCATGGAGGAGTTGGATGAGATCATATAATTTGGGCCATCTAGTAATGAAGAATAGGTTTCCATAAATGAGAATGGTAGAGATATGAGGTTGGTTCCCAGTTCTTCCCCCCATATCCTAGATTCAGCCACAACAAGGGGGGATGAATATTGGGTGAATAAATATTTCTGGTTGATGCCACATGTGGAGCAAGAGGCTCCCAAAATTTTCCATAATGACTGGTTAAATGCACCATTGTATTCCCAACAACATCCAAGGAAGCCACTTGCATTCCTTGATGCCTATTTCTTTCACTTGCACCAATTGAGTGAACCCAATGGTAGAGAGTTGATCCATTGGAGTTGTGGACTAGTACCATTCCTGGGAGATCATGATATTTCTATAGAAGAGGAAGAATCATGGATGGAGAGTATACTTGAATGCATTTCACCTAGAACCAACAACCATCATGATGATATCAATCCATTGGGATCAAGAAGTAGAAAAGTATTTCCACCCAGGGATAAATGCATTTCACATTTTGAGATTCTAGGATGTAAAATTTCTTTTTGTAAATTTATTGATTCTCTTAACACTGACATGTTTTGTGACCAGTAGTAGAGGCACATATTTCTTCCATTTGATGCCATTTATATGTATTGGTTGGAATATTACATGTCAGACATGGAATCTCCATGTAGAAGTATTTATGCTCATGATCAGTGGAAGGCAGTTGAGCATGCAAGTTGCCAAGAGAATTTAATGAAACATTTATCTTGCAGAAGGTGGCCTATGTGGCGGAAATCCACATACTTGGATCGATTTTTTTACCCTTTGGCCAATGGAAGAGAGATGAGCCATTGGTTGATTTCACTTGGGGAAGAACTTTGCTTCCCACTCAATTTGGTTGGATGGAGTGTCTTTTCACTTTTACTTTGGATGAAAAGGCACATGTTTGACATTACTGCTTACATGAATGGAGGTTTTTATGACACACATTACACTTCAAGTGAGCAGCATGAGAATATATGGCTGCTATATGATGCTCTCAGTATTCTTGGATGGGCATGGGTCACCACCTGTTCCTTGGTAGGAGTTGATATGATTCATCCCCAGATTAAGGAGTTCCATGATTGTTGATGTATATGTAACTTCAGAATGTATTTCATCTATGTATTTCATATATATTTATTGTACCCTTATTAGAGATGTGTTATTCCTCTATAAGGAAGTGTCGTCATGTGGATTGACAAGTGTCGCAAGTGTGTGTACTTTCCGATAAGTTATTAGACTGCCATGTGTGGGGTTGGCCCTGAAATATATATTATATTGTGGATGTACCTAGCTAGACAAGTTGACCCCATAAGGACACTAGGCAAACAGGTTAGTATAAATAGAGATTAGGAGATCTCTATTTAGATCATTTGAAAAGTCATATCTCTCTCACTCAAAAGGTGGTGCACTAGTAAGGAGGAGGATCATCTGCTACTAGGAGACTATCTCAGTGTATTTTGGTTGTACTTTGGTTGAGCCATTGCTCTCTTTATCTCTGAGGAAGTTGTGGGGTTTTTCACCTTAGGGTTTTCCCCATGGAAACTCTGTGTCTCTTGTCTCTCATGCTTTTGATTCTTGTGATGCTTGTCATGCTTATTGTGATTGTTATGCATTGATATACTATATATGTTATTCTCTCAATGAAGATCCTAGAGTATTGTGAATTAATGCTCAAAATTTAACATGGTATCAGAGCTAACCTGAGAAGAAGACATTTTGCACTGACGGAAACTTGAGTTTCTTGTTTATTGAGTTTCTCTCCACAGATTTTGGAAAAGAAGTATAGTAGATTGCCTCTACTCATCAAGGAGAATCTATCTGTCCAATCAGAATTCAATTCTGAGCATTTTCAGATTTGGCCCTAAAAATTAGGGTTTACACAAAAATAGGAATTTCTGAAATCTGAAGACATAGCTGGAATCTCCTTGTAAAAATCGAAGTTTAGAGCTTTGGATCAAGATTTTTGGCTAGGTAGATCTCCGAGAAACTCAAACCCTAATTCAAGGCTCTCCTTAGTGAACTCGGGAGGACAAAAAGGCAAATCTGAAGGGTAAATATTTGTCGATATCAAATTCTGAATACACCAGGCTGATTATCTCATCAAGGTACATTTTTATATCCTTTCAGAAAATTGAAATTCACATTTTGAAGTTTTAGGGTTTTTTCGACAAACCCTAATCTAAGACGAGATCCGATTTTCAGCATTTCAAGTGGTAAGACCTAAATCTTTTCTATTTCCATTTGAAGTACTCTTTCAAGATGTCTCACCAGACCAAGCTTGAGGATAAGCTTGAAGAAATTGATAACTTCCAAGCTTGGAAGTATAGGATTGGGTTAATCCTGGAAGAGAATGAGTTGGACTCATATGTAAAAGAAGACATCCCTATCCCAGAGGATGAAGAGGCTAAGGCATTGCATAAGAAAAACTTGGTCAAGGCAAAGAGAATCATTGCTGATTCTATCAAAGACCATCTCATACCCCATGTGTCTTCTCTAAAGACACCCAAGGATATGTTTCACTCTTTGACCAAGCTATTTTAAGGGAAGAACATAAATCGGAAGATGACCCTACGGAACCAATTAAAAGGAGTAATGTTTCAGAATGGAGAAACCATTCAATCTTATTTTTCAAGGGTCTCCTAGATCAAGGAACAACTAGAAGCAGTGGATGAAATGGTGGAGAAGGTGAAGTGGTGATGACCACTCTAAATGGCCTACCCAGGTCATGGGATTCCTTTATTCAAGGAATTTGTGCAAGGAAGAAGTTGATCTCCTTCAACAGATTGCGGGAAGAATGATCTCAAGAAGAAGCTAGGCTTGTGGCCCGAAAAGAAAACATGGGAAATGAAGATCAAGCTCTCACAACACATGCCAGGAAAGGCAAGTCCAAGAAGGAATCATCTCATAACAAGAGATTGTCACACCACCATTATCATAAAGATAAGAAAGATCTCAGATGCTTCAATTGCAATGAGAAGGGACAATTTGCTTCAGATTGTCCCAAGAAGAAGAAAGACAACAACAACAACTTCAATAAGAAGAAGAAGAAGAATAAAAGAAGATATCATGCTCATGCTGCCGAAGATGATGAACCCCCAAAGAAGAAGGCTAGGGCAGAAAGTGATAGTGATGATGACTCATCAAGTGAAGAAGAATATGTTCTAATTTCTGCTCTCACAGGTACTATCTCCCATGGTTGTAATGATTGGTTGATTGACAGTGAGGCTTCCAAACACATGACTGGGTTTAAGGAATCTTTTGTGAATCTATCTGAACATGAATCACCCCATAAGGTGAAACTTGGGGATGATTATCAACACCCAATCAACAGAAGTGGTGAAGCCTCCTACAACCTAGATTCTGGAAAATCTTTGAGGATGAAAGAAGTCCTTTATGTACCTGGGCTCAAGAAGAACTTACTCTCCATCTCTGCATTGGATGCAAAAGGTATGAGGGTTGCATTTGTGGATGGCCAAGCCCTAATGTGGCCAAAGGGAAAGAACATAGATGATGCAATAGTGATTGGAGAGAAAGAGGGAGGTTTGTATAAATTGAAAGAACAACCTTAACATGCCATGGTACATGAATCCATGGAGCCAAGTGAACTTTGGCATAGAAGACTTGCTCATATGCACTATAGGGCACTTCCAATTGCAAGCAAGGTTGTAGAGGGTCTTCCTAAAATCAAGACCAAACATGAAGGAGTTTGCAAAGGATGTGCAAAAGGTAAGAACGTTAAGAAGGCTTTCCCAAGCAGTGAAAGCAAGGCAAAAAACATCCTGGAAATCATCCAGTCAGATGTATGTGGTCCTATGTCATCCAGTTCTCTGAGTGGGTATGCTTGTTATGTCTCCTTTATTGATGACTTCTCCATGAAGACTTGGGCATACTTCTTGAAGAACAAAGAAGAGGTGTTTGATAATTTCAAGGAATTCAAAACCTTGATGGAGAATCAAACTGACAAGAAAATCAAAACATTCAGATCCAACAATGGTGGAGAATTCACCTCAAGTGACTTCAAGAAGCTTTGTAGTGATTCAGGGATTAAGAGGGAGTTGACTTCTCCTTATAATCCTCAACATAATGGAGTTGTAGAAAGGAAGAACAGAACAATCATGGAAACAGCAAGGGCAATGATGCATGACCAGGATCTACCTATGCATCTATGGGTAGAAGCAGCTAGAACAGCTGTATATGTGCAGAACATAACACCCCACAAGATATTGGACAACAAGACACCAGAAGAGGTCTTTTCTGGTAAGAAACTTGAAGTCAGCCATCTCAGAATATTTGGTTGTCTAGTATACACTCATGTCCCAAAGGAAAAGAGGACTAAACTAGATCCTTTAGGAAAGAAGGGTATCTTTGTGGGTTACAGTAAAAGCTCGAAGGCTTACAGAATATACTTTCCAGGGTTCAAGAAGATTGATGTCAGCAGGGATGTAACATTTGATGAAAACTCAGCATTCATCAAATCAAGGAAGGCACCTATCAAAATTTATGAAGAACCTAAGGAAACTAGATTTCAAGACACTACCATGTCTGAAGCAGTTCAAGAAGTTGTTCGTGAGTTTGAAGATCCGCAAGTACCTGTAGATACACCCCGTGAGGATAACTCTCACAAGAAGAAACCTGCATGGGATAGAGAGCTCATTCAAGATGCAGAAAGATTTGGCATTCCAAAAGAAGAACACAGAGCAAAGAAGAGAACCAGATCACATACTACCTATGTTGCTTTAATCTGTGACATTATGAACAAAGAACATTCTAGTTATAAAGAAGCAGCAGAAAAGAAAGAATGGAAGGATGCCATGGTTGAGGAATACCAATCAATAATGAAGAATGATGTTTGGTATGCTGTCCCAAGACCTAAAGAGAAGTCTGTTGTGACTTCCAAATGGATCTACAAAATCAAGCATGCTGCAGATGGTAGTGTAGAAAAATACAAAGCAAGATTCGTAGCTTGTGGCTTCTCTCAGAAAGAGGGAATAGATTATGAAGAAACTTTTGCACCTGTATCCAGGTATACTTCCATCATAACAGTACCTTCCTTGGCTGCAGCAATGAAATGGAAAATACACCAGATGGATGTCAAGACTGCTTTCTTGAATGGTATAGTTGAAGAGGAAGTATATGTGGAGCAGCCACTCGGTTTTGAAATACATGATAGGGAGTCATATGTGTGCAGATTAAAGAAAGCCTTATATGGCTTGAAGCAAGCTCCCAGAACTTGGTATGGTAGGATGGACAATTTCCTATCTAGTTTGGGCTTTACCAAGAGTAAAGTGGATTCCAACCTTTATTACAAGGTTGAGGAAGGGAATCCTGTGATTCTACTCCTGTATGTGGATGACTTATTTGTAACAGGAGATGACAGATCGATTGCAGATACTAAAAGAAAGCTTGCTGCCAAGTTCGATATGAAAGATTTGGGAATGATTCATTATTTCCTAGGTATGGAGGTGTGTAAGAGTGTAGGTGGGATCTTCCTTGGTCAAGTGAAGTACACAGTAGATATCCTGAAGAGATTCGGGATGATGGATTGCAAGGCAATAACCACACCTATGGATTCGAATCTGAAGCTTCTATGTGATGCTTCATCTGAGCTGATTGATGTCTCTATGTATCATCAGATGATTGGGTCCTTGATGTACCTGACGAAAACGAGACCAGATATTTGCTTTGCGGTGAACACATTGAGTTAGATCCTGACAGATCCGAGGAGTGTTCATCTGGTTGCTGTAAAGCGTGTTCTAAGGTACCTGAAGGGTACAATGGATTATGGGCTCAAGTATGAAGCGCATCAAAAGTTTAACCCACAGGGTTATGTTGATTCAGATTGGGCTGGCAGTGCTGCAGATAGGAAGAGCACATCTGGGTGTTGCTTCAGTATGGGATCAGGTGTGATCTCTTGGTTTAGTAGGAAGCAATCATGCGTAGCACTGAGTACAGCTGAGGCAGAGTATGTTGCATCTTGTTCAGCTAGTTGTGAGGCAGTATGGCTACCGAAGCTACTATCTGAGTTATTTGATCTCCCATTGGATGTTACTGGTATATTCTGCGATAACCAGAGTTGTGTGAAACTGTCTGAGAACCCAGTGTTTCATGTTAGGTCAAAACACATAGAGATCAAATATCACTATATCAGGGATATGGTGCAAATAGGAGCTGTGAATCTCCTATACATTGCGATGGATGAGCAGATTGCAGATGCGCTGACGAAGCCACTAGCCAGGGTGAAGTTTGAGTACTTCAGCGAGAGGCTTGGTGTTCTTCAGATTGATGACACTTCGAGGAAGAAGTGATGGACACATTTGCTGAATCCATTCCAAGCATCTTGGAAGGAGGATCCTTCACATGGCTATGGATGTAAGCGCTGGATGATGAGCGTCAGGATAATGTTCTGGTTTCTTCTTTGTATGATCAGTTGGATCATTTTTATATGTATGTATGCATCATGTTGGATGCTAGATATGATCAGTTGGACCATTTATATGTATGCATCATGTTGGATGCTGGATATGATCAGTTGGATCATTTATATGTATGTACGCATCATGTTGGGTGTTGGATATGATTGATTGGATCATGTGTATGTATTTTTTTATATATGCATCATGTTGGATGCTTGGACCATGTATCTGTATATGTATCAGGTGGATACATTGTATGATCAGGTAGATCATGTATGTTGATATGTATCATGTATTTATATTTGTATCAGGTGGATCATGTATGATGATATGTATCAAGTAGATACTTGGTATGCATCAAGTAGATGCATTGTATGATCAGGATGATCATGGATGACGAGCTTTAGGATGTTGCTCCAGATGACATGCAGCAGGATGTTGTAGTGATGATGATTAGGATGATCATGTGTACATTAGGATGATGTATGGTGAGTATCAAGTTGATACTCTATGGCCATGGAATAGGTTGTGCAGATAAGCATGTAATTTGTGCCCTGGGATATTTGCAGATAGTCTTTCAAGGTTTTGCTTATGGCATGTAATTTGTACCCTGGGATATCTGGAAAATGCTCTTTCGAGGTTTTTCTTGGGAGGACATATAATTTGTGCCCTGGGAGATCTGCAGATAGTCTTTCAAGGTTTTGCCTATGGCATGTAATTTGTTCCCTGGGATATCTGGTAGATGCTCTTTCGAGGTTTTATCCTATGGCATGTAATTTGTGCCTTGGGAGATCCGATAGGTTGAGCCATGTGCTCGTAATCAGTCCTGGGATGCTCTTTCGAGGTTTTTCCATGACCACATGTAATTTGTTCCCTGGGAGATCCGATAGGTTGAGCCTTGTGCTCATAATCAGTCCTGGGATGCTCTTTCGAGGTTTTGTGGTGACCACATGTAATTTTTTTTCCTGGGAGATCCGATAGGTTGAGCCTTGTTCTCGTAATCAGTCCTGGGATTCTCTTTCGAGGTTTTGTGGTGGGGTCACATGTAATAAGTCCTGGAGATTTGGATAGGATGAAAAAAACCTTAGATGCTCTTTAGGGTTCCTGCTAGTCAAGAGACTCTTTTAAGGTTTTGTGACGCACGTAATAAGTCCTGAGATTTCCACATTATGGCCAGTGATGATGAAGACCTGCAGGTGGTGGGCCTACATCCAGTATGAAAAAGGATTGGCTTTGTAGAACTTCCTATGACGAGTAGAGTCAGATATTGGTTGAGATAGCAGCAACAGTGACGATGCATCGATGACGATGATCCCAAGAAGAAAACTTATCTATCAGATCTGTGTCGAGAAATACCTTCCTAGTTAAGAGGGAGTGTTGATGTATATGTAACTTCGGAATGTATTTCATCTATGTATTTCATATATATTTATTGTACCCTTATTAGAGATGTGTTATTTCTCTATAAGGAAGTGTTGTCATGTGGATTGACAAGGGTCGCAAGTGTGTGTACTTGTCGATGGGTTATTAGACCACCATGTGTGGGGTCGACCCTGAAATATATATTATATTGTGGATGTACCTAGCTAGACAAGTCGGCCCCATGAGGTCACTGGGCAAACAGGTTAGTATAAATAGAGATCAAGATATCTCTATTTAGATCATTCGGAAAGTCATATCTCTCTCACTCAAAAGGTGGTGCAATACTGAGGAGGAGGATCATCTGCTACTAGGAGACTATCTCAGTGTATTTTGGTTGTACTTTGGTTGATCCATTTCTCTCTCTATCTCTGAGGAAGTTGTGGGGTTTTTCACCTTAGGGTTTTCCCCACGGAAACTCTATGTCTTTTGTCTCTCATGCTTTTGATTCTTGTGATGCTTGTCATGCTTATTGTGATTGTTATGCATTGATATACTGTATATGTTATTCTCTCAGTGAATATCCTAGAGTATTGTGAGTTAATGCTCAAAATTTAACAATGATGGGTGGGGAATTATCACAAATGTCCAATTTAAAATTGGAAGTTACCAAATTTTAATGTGGTGGTGTGATCTTGACATCCCACTTGAGGATAGATAATCCCAATTGATTTTGATGTTTGGGAGAATGCAAATGAGACTTTGGGACCATGGAATTCCTTGGAGTGACAACTTTCCAAAGGTGGTAGAAAAATTTGGGTCCTTACAGAGGAAGTAGTGGGATCCAGGAATTCTACTTAGTTATCCTAACTGGACTGAATTTTTTTTTAAAGAAGAGTTATTCATTTTGAGAATGACTATAATCAGAGTAGAGCAATAGAAACATGATGGACCCTTGTTATTTCATATTGGAATGGAGGATTCCAATTCTAGATAGTCAACAACATATTTGGAGGAGTGAAGTCACTCGTTGGCTTCAAAGTTGGTTGGAGTTGGTTTCTTGCTTGAGGACAAGAAATTTTGGGAGGGGGGACTGTCATGTCCCCAATTTTGGCTAATTCAGTGACCATGGGTAAAAAGGGGAAAAAATAACCCCTAGGTAAATAATTTTACTTCATCAAGTATGCATAGGATTAAATTTATCCTAAGTCAAGTGGAGGAATTATTTTTATTAATTAATATTTGTAATTAAATTCCTAAATAATGGAGCAAGTGGGCCAAGAGGGTGCCCTCATGAGGATAAGGTTTCCAAAATGGAACTAGAGAACAAAAAATAGCAAGGAATGAAAAGAAGGATGGTGTAATAATTTTCATGGAACAAAAAAATAGAAATATCCAGAAAAAAGCTAAGGAGGGGCGTAGTTTCTAAAAGGGAGCTAAATTTACAAAAGAAGGAAACTCTAACAAAGCATGAAACATATTGAGACAAAGGGGGGCATAGTTTCTAAAGGAAATTAAAGCTTGTAAGGAAAAATCAAGGCAAGTATGTCCACTCATGGGTGGCCCATGTGGAAGGGTTCTCATAGGTCACCAAGTTATTCAACTTGCTCAGTAGGTCACCCTAAATTCTATAAAAGAATCCAAGAAACTTCTATTCACATATTTTGATAATTTTGTAATTGAATGTGTGATCTATAGCTCCTCTTGTTGAGTGATGTGCCTCAACCTTTCTTTGGATGATGCTCCCCTTAGCCAATTTTTTTCTAGTCTATCCTCCCCTCTATTTGGAGGGTATTGAAGACTAATTTGCAGCCATTCAAGACTGATATGAAGCCATTAAATACTGATCTCAAGTTAGGGTCAAATTTCTTCAGAATATTTAAGTGTTTTTAAGAAGGAGCCACTCCTGCAACAACCTTCTATCTTCTTCTCTTCTCTCTAATTTTCTTTTCGACATCAATCAGTGATGATTCAAATTCTGCCGGGATGGAAAATTATTCTAGAAATTTTCATTGGTTTTATTACAGTTCCACTCATGCTTCTCAATACCTACCATCTTTATGTATTGTAGACTCCATCCAAAGGAACTTTCCTTGATGTAATTGGTACATGTTTCATGCTAGAGGTTGCCAAGAACCTTAGGGCCATTTTGGTGTTGCTTAAATATATTTAAGATTATTTTTATTTCATTATAAACCATCCTTTATATGATTAATGGATATTCATTTAAAAATTCTTCAAGTAATTAAGTCATTTTCGTAACTATGCTCATTAGACTACAAATTGTGACTAGTTTTTCCATAACTTGCATAAAATGAATTATATGAATCCAAATGAAGTGTCATAAGTTTCTAGAGTTAAATGACATACAAAAGAACCTCATAGAACATGTATATCATATTTTTGTGAGGGTATTATAATTTTTGAGGAAGTTTGAATCTTGACTAGTTTAGCAATCCAACTAGCTAGTTTTAATGTTTTTCCTATAAAATGTATTATATGAACTCAAATTCAATTCTAAAAATTTATGTGGTTTATTAGTAAGTAAATGAACCATATCCCATATCTAGAACCAAATCAAATAACTCCATATAGTTCTTGGGAAAGGAAATGGAAAATCCATCCTACTGTTCCAAACTGCACTAAAAGCTCCCGAATTCTAAATCATTTTATCATCTGGCATTTTTTGCTGCCCCAAGACCATCATGAGACCAAATATATGTACAATCACACTTACCTATGCCTTGATCTAGTTTGTATGTGCGGATGTACCTAGAAGCATTGTGCTAGACTTTGGAGGTGTAAAACATAAATGGTCTCCGTGCTTTGTACAAAGAATCCACAAACCTTTACATTTGTCTACCTTCATGCTTGCACACTTTACCATTTAAAAACTAGAACCTAAATACATCCCTATCATCCTTGAGTTGGGAGACAATATCTAGAGTTATCACCTTGCAGATTATAAAATTATTAAAATTTACTAATGAAATTCTGCTTGAAAATTGTGTTTTGAGTTGAGATTCTAGCCTATTCTTGGATGGTATCTTACAAGATATTATCAAATTCATTTTGAATTTATGTGACCCAAATTAATCTCAATTTGGTGGTTGATGACTTTGTTGAACCTCTAATACAAAATATTAACCAAATATTTCATCATAAGGCATAACATCCTAACATGCTTTGTACATGTAGCTCTACCAAGGATTTATAAGTAGATTTGTAATATGAGCTAGTGTTTATTATTTTTCTAAGTATGGATACAAATACAATATTTGTAATAGATATGGAAAATGTTTAGAATAACCTAACTATGATATGCTTAGAATATATCAAATCCATATACATAAATACATAAGCTTGGAAATAAAGACGTAGAGAGAGTTATAAATAATAATAGCAAATGTGATATGTGAACATTACATGCAAAAATAAATTATCTTGTTAGTATCTAGATTCTAAACATCAAATTTATTACAAACTAGAAATAGATCTGGAGATGCCATGTCATGCCTAAGGAGAGCTACCAAATTGTTATGTATTCATGAAGTTCCATTTCATGCATGAGGATGTACTTTATGGATTATTCCTTGGATGGATGGATGTATTGGAGGATGTTTTTATATCACTTACAATGACTGAGTAGTTGTATCATGATTGACATACTTGAATTCATTGTGTATATAGTGTATGTAGTGAATCAATTTGGGGGTTGTATGTAGTATATATATGGCATGTAGCTTCCATGATACAATATACATGATATTTCATTGTTTTAGAATAAAGTAAACATTCTTAGCCATGTTCTTCCCATAAGTACAACTAGGATCCAAAATCATTTTTCCTTTTTTTTTTTTCCGAGCATAGGTTGAGCATTCCTACATCTAGGATCCGTGTTCATATCTTGAGTCTGCAAGTCAAAAAACAATTCTAGTGATCGGTCATGAGCTCAATTTTAGAAAGATTAAAGCAAGCTCAAAAATTCACTTACTAATCACTAATATATATCAAACACTGACCTTGTCCATACAAGGTATGGGTGACTGTATCGATCTCCTCCTCAAGGAGCTCCTCTCTCTAATCATCATCCGTGAAAATTAAAGATAACCAATCATTTTATACACCAATTATGAATAACATTTTCTGAATTGAATAAAACACTTAAACTCATTAATATACTAATATATATAAGAGATGAATATGTATTTAATATTGTAAAGATTGACTTCGGTCTAGGATATTCTCCTCCTTGGGTATGAGACATTATCGTTGGATGAACATCCATCTCAACAACATCAATAGCCAAACTTAAGGGAGTAGTCTTGGATACTCGCAATGTCTATGAGCAACCAATTATTTCAAATACTTACATGTTAAATTTGTGTGAGATGTATGAAATTTACATTTTAAAAATAAACAAATCTAATTTAAGGATAGTTAAATTACATGTCTCTGCGTATCCTTGCCCTTCATCTTTTGAGGAGAATACCATCTGGTATACACATGGCTCTCCTCTCTCAATGACTACAAACAATGAGTTCTCAAATAGTCAAATAGATGCATTTATTACAAAACTAACATCAACTGACATTGTAACATGCTCAAAAATATACCTCTTGTTGAGATCTTCCTGTGGTCTCAGGCACTAAAGTATCTATGATGGGAGGCACCTCAAGACTCTCCTCTCTCAATGGATGAAAACACCAACCGCTCAAATACTCAAATAGATACATTTATTACAAAACTAACATCAAATAACAATGTAACATGTTAAAAGAGGTAGATCTTGCTGAGACCTGACTTTGGTATCAAGCACCAAAGTCTCTATGGTGGGAGGAACCTAACATATCTCCTTTCTCAATGGTTGCAAACACCAAGTTCCCAAATAATAGATGCATTTATTACAAAACTAACATCAACTAACCCTGTAAAATGTTAAAAAAAGATACCTCTTACTGAGATATGCCTATGAAATCAAGAACCAAAGTGTCTACATCAATGTCCTCTCCTAGGGGAATTTGAATGACAAACTACAAGTCAAGAACGTAAAAAAGATGAGAAAACTAGATATAATTCTGTGAACCATAAGAAACAAACATTTTTAAACAAAACATTTAGGTGTCATGTAATTACCTACTGCCAAAACCCCACATAGGAAAATCCATAACATATATTGCCGCATGATGTGCATGAATGGGAAGGAAATATTAGAGTAGAAGGTCCTTCCTATCTGGTAGCTAATGGTCATTCCTAACCTATAGTTGATGGTCCTACATGACTTGCAGTTGATGTTCATACTAGACTTCTAGTTGATGGTCTTGGATGAGGAATATGCATTGCCTCTTTTTAGCCAATGCTCACAACAAAAGTGGCATGGTATCCCATGTTATGGGACAAATGCAACAATGCATCATGTGTATCTTGAAGCAATTATTGTCAAGGTTGGAATTCCAACTTAGGAAGTGGCCTATATGATGGGGGAGCTTGGAATTTTTTTGTTCAAGATAGCACACATGAAGGAGAAAATAAGAACCAAGTGTCATCAGACACCACCATCACATGCTTGAGAATTCGTAGATTTTTTTTTTTTTTTTTGAGTATCGATAAGGGAGGACCAAATTGGGTCTCCACCACTCATTCATCCCCCTCACCCCCCCCTCCTTGACCCCCCCCCCCCCCCGCCGCTAACTCCTCCTCCTCCTCCTAACCCTCTCCCCCTCCACCTTCCTCCACTTCCTCCTTCCCCCTCCTCCTCCCTCCTCCTTCACCCCCCCCCCCCACTCCTCCACCTCCTAATACCCCTCCTCCCCCCCCTCTCCTTCACTCCCTACTCCTTGTCTCCCCCTTCTCCCTCCCCTTCCACCCTCCTCCTACTTTTATCCCCCCTCTCTACTTCCCCCTTCCCTCTCCCCTCCCCACCTCCCCTACCTCCCCTACCCCTCCTTCCTTCTCCTCCCCCTTCCCCCTTCACCCCCCCATCCCATACCCCTCCCCTCAACCCCTCTTCCTCCTCCTCTCCCCTCTCCCCCTTCCCCCCTCCCCCTCCTCCTCTTCCACTCCATCTCCCTCTTTGTCCCCCTCATCTTCCTCTTCCTAGCCCTCATCCCTTCCCCTCTTCCCCTCCTTCTCCCCCTCCTCTAACTCCTTCTTCCCCCTCTTGTACCCCTTGTCCATCACCCACTCCTCCCCCTCTCACTTCCCCATACCCCCATCCTTCTCTCTACCCTCCTCCATCCTCTTCCTTCTCTCCCTCCTCCTCCTCCTCCTACTCTTGCTTCTGCTTCCTCTCCTCCCTACTCATCCCCCCTCCCACATAACACTCCCCCCTCTCCACACACCCCCTCTCCCCCCCTCCCCATCTCCACCTTCCCCCTCACTCTTTCTCCCCATCCTCCTTCTCTTCCTCCCACTCATCATCCTCTCCTCCTCATCCTCCCTTATCACTATCATCCCCATATTCCCCCTCCAAATCCTCCTCCTCACCCTCCTACTCTCGCTACCCCTCCTCCCCATCCCCCTCTACTGCCACTACCAATCCCTTCTCCTCCCCCCTCCTACCCACATCACTCACCCCCCTCCATCCTCCTCCCCACTCCTACCCCTTTCTCCTCTCCCCCATCCTCCTCCTCCTCCTCCACTTCCCATTCTCCCCCTCCTACCCAACATACTCCTCCAACCCCCCCTGATCCGTCCTCTTCCCCCTCTCCTTCTCCCTCATCCTCCACCTTCTCCTCCGCCTCTCACCATCCCCCTCCCATTCCCCTGCCTCCCCTCCCTCCCTCTCCCCTTACTACCCCCTCTCCTATCCATCTCCTTTCCACTCCCCTAACACATTCCCCCTTCCCCTCCTCCTCTTACTCTCCTAGTCCTCCTCTTCCTTCCCCTCCCATACCATCCCCCTCCTCTTTCCCAACTCCCTCCTTCTCCCCCTCTCCCCCTCCTCCTCCATCCCTCCTACCCTTCCCCCACCCTCCTCCTCCTTCTGCACTCCCTCTCCCTCTCCTCTCCCCCTCCTTTCTCCTTCCCCTCTTTCTCTCCCCCTCCCCTTTTCCTCCTCCTCTCCCCCCTTCCCTTCATCCTCCTCTCCTCCCCCCACCCCCTGCACCACGTCCCCCTCTCCCCTCCTCCCTCCTCCTTCTCCTTCTCCTCCTTCACCTCTCCCATCACCCCCCCTTCCTCCTCCACCTCTCCCTTCCCCCATACTTTTCCTCCTGCTTCTCCTCATCCTCCCCAACAACCTTATCCATCACCCCATCCTCCTCCACTCCCACCATGTCATCCTCCTCCACCATCCTCCTCCTCCACTCCCATCCTGACATCCTCATCTCCCCCTACCCTTCCCCACCAGCTAATTTTCCACCTCTCCCTTGAATTCCCCCCTCCTCCTCCTCCTCATCGCCATCTCCTCCTCGCCCTCCCCTCCACTCCTCTCCCCTTTCATATTCCTCCTTCTCCTAATCCTCCTCCTCCTCTCCCCCACCCCTCCCACTCCCCCTCCCCATTCTCCTCCTAATCCCCCTCCTCCCCCTCCTCCCCCTCCTCCTCCTCCCCCTCTCCCCCCTTTCCTCCTCCTCCTCCTCCTCCTCTCCCTCACCCTCCTCCTAATGCCATTTCCCCCCTCCCATCCCCTCCTCATCCTCATCCTCCTCTCTCCCAATCCCCCCCGTCTCACCTCCTCCACCTCCTCCCCTCCCCCCCCCCCCTCCCCTTCCCCCCCCTCCTCCTCTTCCTCCCAATCTCTCCCTCCCCTCCAATCCCCTCTCCTAACCCCCTCCTCCTCATCCTCCCCCCTCTCATGCTCCTCCTCCCCTCCTAGTGCCCATGCTAGCTCCTCACAACCCTTCACCCCCCCTTCCCCTCCCCCACCTTCCTCCACCCAATCCACATATCCATCCTCATCCTCCCTCTTGTCTCTCCCAATCCTCCCCCCTCCCCCTTCCCCAAGCACCCTCCTCCTCCTCCTCGCTCCCCTCCCTCCCTGTTCTCCCCTCCTATTACTCCTCCTCTCCCTCACTCCCTCCTCTCTTCCTCCTCCCCCCACCTCTCCTTCCCCCTCCCTCTACCACCCCTCCCCCCTCCTCATCCCAGTACCCCTCTCTCTCCTCCTCCCTCTCCTCTCCATCCCCTCCCCTCTCGCCCTCACCCCCTCTCCCTTGCCTCCTCCATTCTCCATCTCCCCCCATCCCCCATACCCTCCCCCCTCTCCTACCATTCACCTCTCCCCACCCTCCCCTTGTGCTCTCGCCCCCCCCTCATCCCCCCCTTCACCCTCTCATTCCCCTCCTCTCTCCCGAACCATCTCCCTTCCTTTCCTTCCCTCCCGAACCATCTCCCTTCCCCTCCTCCCCTCCCCTCCCCTCCCCTCCCCCCCTTCCTCCTCCTCCACCTCTCCTTCCCACTCCCCCCCTCTCCATCCACCTCTCCCTCACCCCCCTCCTTCCCCCACTACCCCCCTCCCCCCGCCTTCTCCTCCTCCTCCTCCTTCCCCTCTCTCCCTTCCCCCTCCTCCTCATCCAACCCCCCTCTCCTCCTCCTATTCATTCCTCCCCCCTCCCCTCCCATCCCCTCCCTCTCCATTATCCCCATTCCTCCTCCTCCTCCTCCTCCATCTCCCCATCCACCTTACCCTTCCCTCCGTCTCCTCCTCCCCGAGTCCCTCCTTGTCACCCCCCTCGTCCTCCTCATCTTCCTCCCCCTAGAGTCCTCCTCCTCCCCTTCCTCTTCCCCCTCCGCTCCTCCTCCCCCCCTTCTCCCTCCTACTTTCCTCTCCTTCTCGTCCCCACCCCTCCCATCACCCCCCGCTCCTCCTCCCCTCTCCTTCCTTCTCTTCCCCCATTCCCCCCGCCCTTCCTCACCCTACCCCCTCCTCCTCCTCCTCCCCTCCTTCCCCTTCCCCCATAACTCCCACCTCCTTTTCCTTGCCCCTTCCTCCCTCCTCCTCATCATCCTCCCATCTCCCCCCTTCTCTCCCTTCCCCCTCCTCCTCATCCAACCCCCCCTCTCCTCCTCCTATTCATTCCTCCCCCCTCCCCTCCCATCCCCTACCTCTACATTATCCCCATTCCTCCTCCTCCTCCTCCATCTCCCCATCCACCTTACCCTTCCCTCCGTCTCCTCCTCCCGGAGTCCCTCCTTGTCACCCCCTTGTCCTCCTCATATTCCTCCCCCTAGAGTCCTCCCCCTCCTCCCCCCTTTCTCCCTCCCCCCCTCCTCCCCCCCTTCTCCCTCCTACTTTCCTCTCCTTGTCGTCCCCACCCTCCCATCACCCCCCGCTCCTCCTCCCCTCTCCTTCCTTCTCCTCCCCCATTCCCCCTGCCCTTCCTCACCCTACCCCTCCTCCTCCTCCTCCCCTCCCTCCCCTTCCCCCATTACTCCCACCTCCTTTTCCTTGCCCCTTCCTCCCTCCTCCTCATCCTCCTCCCATCTCCTTCCCCCATCCTCTACCTCCCCTCCCCCTCCTCACCCCTCGCCCCCATCTCCCCCCCCCCCTTCTCCTTCTCCTCCTACCCCTCTCCTCTCTCCTCCTTCCTACTCCCCTCCTCCTCCCCCACGCCCCCCATCCTCCCCCGATAATTTCCTCTCCCCCTCCTCCCCACCCTCCCATCCCACCCCCCCTCTCCTCCCCTCCTATCCCTCCTTCTCCTCCCCTATTCCCTTTCCCCTTCCTCCCCCTACCCCTCCTCCCCGCCTCCCTCCCCGTCCCCCACAACTCCTACCTCCTCTTCCTCCCTCCTCCTCATCCTCCTCCCCTCTCGCTCCCTCCCCCTTGCCCCCATCTCCCTCCCCCTTCTCCTTCTCCTCCTACCCCTCTTCTCTCTCCTCCTCCTCCTCCCTCTCCCATATCCCCTTCTTTTTCCCTTTTCTCTTCTCATTCCCACGACCCCTTGCACCCTCTCCCACTCCACATCCCTTACCTCCCCCACTCCTCCACTTCTTCCTACACCCATGCCTCTTCTACCCTTCAATTGTACGATACCCACCTTACCTTTTGCTTTTCTTTTTCCCACATCCCCACCTACTTCTTTTATAACCCACCATCTTCATATGTTCATCTTAATAACATTTTCGAGAGTCACTTACAAAGCACCTCCTTACTCTTCAAACAACAACTTGAAAATATAAATAATTATAATTTAATGATATTGCATGAAATACAATTTTGCACATACATATATTTTCAAACAACTTCATAAAGTTCTCTAAATATGTCATAGTAACCTCCATAATTAACTACAAAGCTTAAATTAACTTCAAAATAATAAATTATGAAAATTATTTAAAATATTAAAATATGTAAATTACCAAGAAGAGAACTCTACTACACGTTCAAAGATTTAGGGCAATAATAATATATATATAATTTAATTTAATTTAATTAAGATATTTATTTTTATAAAGATTAATCTTATATATTTTTTGTAATTTTTCATTAAAATTTCATTAAGGAGATGCTAATTGTAATGCACCAACAATAAACTTAAAATCCAAACAATAAACTTAAAATCTAAACGTAAACCATTTTCAAAGAAACGTCAATAAACTTAAATGCTGAATCAATATAAAACTAAAAATTAAAAAAACATTAAACTAAAAATTGAAAAAAAATTAACATGCAGAATTTCATAAAGGACTTTTCATATTTTTAATTAATAAATATAAAATAAAATAATGATTTCATAATGTATAAGATGCTACGAACCAACTAGCCGGCTGAGAAGAGAATTTGATAGCTACAAATAAACTGAAAAACCCTAAATCTAAATATAGCGTAGGCCGGTTAATCTAGATATAAAGAGAAGATAGTAATCTATAAACCCGAACACAAGCCGGTTAATCTAAATATTATAATGAGAAGATAGGCCAGTTACACCAAAACAAGCTACACTCAAGAAAGTAAATTAATATGTAGTCAGGGAGAAAGAAAATTAATAAGCGGGCAGAGGCGGGAAAACAGAAACCTGGAATGGGAATGCGATGTGACCTGAGAGACCTGAGCTGGAAGAGGTGGAGGCCGGAGCCGAGAGACCTGCAGTTGAAGTGCAATGTGATATGATATGATATGGTTTATTGAAAAGAAGGCAGAGGAGGAGGTGGGAGCCGAGAGACCTGCAGTTGAAGTGCGATGTGGCCTAGCTGGGAACAAAACCCAACCCATTTTGCTTATGGGTTAAACCCCTTTAAATTTAAACCAACGTGTTTTATATCACAAGTTTGTGACTCAAATCTTATACAAAGTCCAACAAATTTAAACCATAGATGCCTGAGATTTTCTAGGGTGTTTGAGAGAAAGAAGAGCAGAAATCAAACATTTATTTCAAGGAAAAAATAAATAAACATAAATGAAATCACTAACGCATCTACCGCCTCTAAGAGCAAAGCAGAACTCAGAGAAAATAATAAAAAACCATTCTACTCAGAACAAAACCCAACCCTCATGGCAACACTCAAGAACAGAACCCATCCCTCATTGTAACACCCAAGTGATTAACATAAATGAATGAGACTGCTTCTAAGGGACGTACTAAGAGGGAATAATAATAGAATATACCTGGATAATCCGTCGGAGAGCAGATTCGAAACCGTGACGTCCGCCATGACAAGCTCCGTCTTCCAGCCTTCGCAGCCTCTGTAGAAAGCAATCTCCGCTCATCGTCGTTGTCCTTACACAATCAGCCAGAAAAATGTTCCCATCATTTCGCCCATAGAGGACAAGGACATAGCCTTGCAGGGGCCGCCATCGGAACACCAACAATAGCTCCTTGCCGAGACCCTGAATCCCAAATATGGCGTTCGGTTGTAGCACGGGAAAGCAAGGCAATAGCTTCGATGGGGCCGACGGTGTGCATTAGGACATGGCTATATCTCGTTTGCTTCGCAGATCGGTGTCACGTATGACAATAACAAATTCTCGTATTGCCTGATCGTCGACCATCTCAACCAACCCTACTCCACGGATGAACAGAAAAACATAGCGCTCCACAAAAACATAGAGTGAACAATGAGACAAAGCAAAGGAGAAAAGCGACCACATAAAGAGAGTTAACTAGCCGTTAGAATGTCAGACGATTTCAAACTCAAAAGAGATGGTTAAATATTTGAATTTAACTATAGTTAATTCAAACTCATCCAGCAATGTAGATTAAGATTATTGTTATGTTCAAACGTTCAAATTCAAATTATCCATAAAAATACTGTCATGGTTAGAGCGTGCTCCAGCACCACCACTCTCACATAGCAATTATACAGCGTGTCAATGAAAAATTCAACCTAAGTTTTTTGTTTATCCATTTGATCATTAATTCATGTAAGTTATCCCCATCTCTATCGCAAAAAATTAATTAGCAATATTATCCTTCATTTTTTTTATATAAATATCTTTATCCCAAAAATTTAATTAACAATATTATCTTCCATTTTCTATATATAAATATCAATAGTCTTGGCAAACTACCCATAAATTGTAATAAGCTTTGGGAAAAATACGGATTCACCTTGTATGGACAAAATCAAGCATAGAAATTGCTTAGAGATTACACACATCTTCTATTTCTTTTGTATCCATGTAACCGTGATAGCCTCTAAATTGTGGCCTCTAACACCTCAGAAGAAATCTCAATGCAAATTGAAGTGCCATGTCACCAATAGCTTGAAACAACCATATGCCATAGCTTGACATCCTTAAAGAAATTTGAATACCTTGACCCATTTCTACATAAAAAGAAACCATGAATGTATGATAGTGATAGAGAATTTCAATTAGATGATGAAAATTTCAATGAGGTCTTAATGTCACAAAAATAACACCAAATGTGTTAACTGATGAGAAGACTTCAATGAGAAAGTTGAAGATGAGTTTTATGTGACACTAGTATGATGACAACTTTGAAGTAAATGGCACATAAACCACAAAATTATGTGACTGTTAAATTGTAGATTAACATTAACACATCTATTTTGCAAATTAAATATGCATAGCATAACTCATAAAGGATACGTCCCCCAAATTTACAAACTATATTGTGTTAAGGCATTGTCTAACTTTTATTATACCAAAGTTTTTATGATCCAAGGTCATAAGGAGTTGAGATTGAATATGGTGCACCAAACAATAAATTACTATATAGATTCAGAGTCCCACGATTGGATAATGATAAAATTTTATCTGAAAATTACTCACTAATGTTCGATGTTTGATATGGTCACACCCGTTACCTTGCCCTTGGTCATGGAGTTGTTATTTCTCCTTTGTTTGCTGTCATAGACCTTGAGACTTGAGAACTAGACCTTGAGACTTGAGAACCAACAACGTTTGCATCTCAAGCTTGAGAAAAAAACTGCACCACACACACCACCCAAACATCAAACTAATACCCAACTTTAATATATCATCATAGATTCAAAAAATTCCAAGGCTCAACTTTATAATCAAATTTGCAGTAGCGATAGGAAAAACCTACCATGGCCAAGGAATTTGCTTGGATCCTAGATACCATGCTCGCCTCTTCACATTCAAAGAAGACTCGATGGCCTCAAATATGTTATTGTACTCCTTCTTTGTGTGGGTCTAGATGTCAGGTTGGCCTCTTCACATTCAAAGAAGAATCGTCGAGCTCAAATATGTCAAATATGTCTGGTACTCAAATATGTCAAATATGTCTCGTACTGTGTGAACACATCAAATCAAATAGAGAGTTAATGGAAAATACATACAATATCATAATATTATTAAGGGGATAGAAAAAAAATACAGCCATAGCAAACAACCCGCGAAAAGCCATAGCCAATATCCAAAATACAAAATTGCATACAAAGTATATAAATAAATAGAGACTATAAGAGGTTAATAGAATAAGGATATTAATCAATAATTGCTCTAAATTGTTGAATTCCAAATATATAATTTTTAATTAATTTTTTTGTTTAGTTAAAGGTTTTAGATGACAACTTAAAATTCAATATTTAGATTAAATATATTGTTATTTTTAATTAGCTAAATTCAAATTTAGTTTTCAAATTTTTCTTAAGAATGCTGTTATTTTTTATAGAATTTAAATTCAAATTTTAATTTTCAAATAAAATATGAAAAAAAATAACTTGACTTCAAATTTAAATTTGGAATATTATTCCATAGATCTAAATTAAAACTCATTTTTAAAAGAAAAATTTGGAATATTATTCCATAGATCTAAATTAAAACTCATTTTTAAAAGAAAATTCTACTTTTTATAATTACTACAAAGCCTAATCACCATTAGGTGAAGACCTCCGTCCATTAGGTGAAGACCTCCGTCCTTTGCATTTTTGTAATTCTATGCTGGTTGTCCATGACCTCCCAAAAGAGGCACACCACATGGATGTATACTTTTATTTAAATTCAAACTTTTTGAAATCACTTCTCGGTACTCTTATGATTAATTATCTAAATAAAGCTATACAAAAATTAAACATATTCTCTTTTCTTTTTAGGTGATGTAGTGCTTCATTTTATTATATGAGAGACTTGTGGTTTTCTTGAGAGATCTTGGTTATTTGGTTGGTATGTAACCATAACATTTTTAACATTTTTTGGGGTGATGTAATTTAATTATAATTGACTCATCTCATATAATGTTTTGTTTTTTATTTAATATTGAAAAATAAAATTATATATATATATATATGTATTTTTATTAAGATGATAAAACTTATTATACTTTATTTATCTAATTGGAGAGGAGTATAATTATTATAGACTCATGAAGTAATTGTGAGTTAACTTATCACATTAATTCAAAAAGAGTAGATTTAGATTTCCACTCCTAACTTCTTTGTATATATATATATATATAATTATGTAATAAACATAATCTAAAACTATATATATAATGCAAGTTTAGAATGTTTTAATTTATATATATATATATCTAAAAGCTTGTTTATTTTATTTTTTTCTATATATTTACAACTTTAAAAAGCAACTTATATTTACATTTTATTTTAAATTATGTAATAAACATAATGTGGAACCATATATAAAATGAAAATTTAGAATGTTTTGATTTCTAAAAGTTGTTTATTCTATTTTGTTTTCTTACTTAATTTAAAGTTAATAATATTAAAGAAATATATAAATTAAACTACTATATAGAGAAATGTAAATTAAATTAGTAAATATAAAAATATAAATAAAATTATTATTTGAAAGGATTATTAATATAATGAACATTGTATTATTAAAATGTAGAAGTAAAGAATATTAACTTAAATCATACACCGTTATTCTTATTTTAAAATATAAAATAATAATTCATTTTATTATTTTAATATATAAAGTAATAATTTATTTTATTATTTTAAAATATATAATAATAATTCATTTATGTTATTTAAATGTAAAAAAATTCAATAAATACAATTTATTAAAATAAATTATATTTAATGTTGTGATATATATTTATATTATTTTAATTTATTAAATAATGAAAGTTGCAAATTCAATTTAATTTATTATAAATATATGAATAAGATGATAAATATGATATGTTATTAATATTTTGGTCTATTTGATTTTAAAAAGGAAATAAGTCTATATTGAAAAAGCTTTAAGAAAAGCATTTCTAAACCACCATAATTATAATGAGATAAAATATTATGAAAGTGAATATCGTGACAAATGTTTTGAAATTATGTTTTAATGTGGATATATATTACAATGATATATAAACATAATTGATTATATATATATTTTATTTTTATGGATATTTAATTGTTTAATTTTCTTTCTTGTAAGACGTTGAATTTCACATTAGTAGAATAACAATTCATAAGAATGAGTTATCTATAATAACTTTATTCTCCTACAAGTCTTGGAATATCAATGAATTATTAAGGCTCAATAATAAATAAATATTCATTATTTTCTTTTTTAAGTTTTTATTTTCCAAATTTTTATGAAATATTTTTAGGGATGATTCTTGTCACATTCATGAAATGACGCAGCAAGTGTAATGTCTATAGTGTATAAGATAATTCTAGTTAATAGATAAGAAATATTCAAGCTTGTCACAGGTGTTGTATATAAGCTTGGAGTCGATGGAATATTGAGAAGATGTGTCTCACAAACATACACTAAGAATTCAATAATGTAATCACATTATGGGTTCATGTGAATACATTGCTCTATAACATGCACACCATAGAGGATTTTTTGTTTAGGAATATGGTGGTTGTCTATGTTTGAGGATTGTTCCAAGTTGGTGAGGAAATGTGGGTAGTGTTATACCATAACTCACAAGCTACATGTGGGTGGTTTTCCCACATTGAATCCGATAATGTCTATCTATCATTTTTGGCATTGGAGATAGGACTGCATTTGTCCTTTTGTGCTAGTACATAGAATGAAAGGCAAAGGAAAGTATATCATTATAATGGCCAAATGATTTATGAAGTGGACAAATATGATAAATATCTTTTGTCAATATCAAAGTCACATGAGGATAATAATAAGGGAATTCCGAAGAGGCAAACTTGAATCGATTCAAATTATAAAATTGATGTATGATTTTCAATATGCTAGTATGCTAGTGTGCAAATTTGTAAATATGTCGTTTTATGCCTAATTTGAATGTTGAAAGGATAGATATTATGGATGGATAAAGAGGGAAAATAAGGCATAAAAGGGGATAGGGAGATTAAGGTACATATAGAGATAAAATTTGATCTAGTTTTCCTTCCAAGCACTCATGTTGTATTTCCTCCATTCATCTAAAGTGAAGTGGTTTTTGATGCGATTTGGTAAGTTAGATTTATGTTTCTTTCAATTATGAAAATAATATTGAAGGATACAAGTTGGATGTGATCAAAAGGATACAAGTTGGAAGTGATTTGGTATCAAGGTATCATGGTATCAAGGTATTGGTGAAGGTATCAAGGTATTAGTGAAGGTACCAATGACGGTATCAATGCAGGTATCAAGGTATCATGTGACTAAGAGAAAATATATTTCCAATTTTGGCATGGTGAGGAGGTGAGAAAGGATGCACGGTGAGGCAATATGTTTCAAATTACATTTTTACACATTATGTTTTTGTACATTTCAATAGTTCAAAGTTGTATGGTGACAGAGGTTAGAGAGCGAGTAGAGTTCTCATAGTTCATATCCCAACCTTTTTAGGGAAACCATCCATGTTATTATTTCCAATAGATAATATAGTCAAGAAGGAATTCTCGATGCAGGAGTTTGATTATTCTAGTAATTACAAATGAATGAAGGAATCTAATTAGGTAGGTAAGGACAAAATCTATGTACTATTTAGTAAATGACATAGCCATGGGATCAATTTGTGGAATTAACTCCATTTTTCAAGATTTCATTTTTTATCCATATTGAAAATTGGTAACAACATACCCTTGCAAGCTCTATAGGTCCCTAATAGTAGTTGAAAATCCTTTATGCTAGTGCATAGCGTTTGTGGATAAATATGTCCATGCGGACACCAACCGATCTCCCTAGTCTAAATGGTTTAGACATAGAACAAAGCACAATAGAATATAAACACTTTCCTAGATTAATCAAAGTGCAAAAATAGCGAACGTTACTCTCCTTGTAATTAGAGTAGTCTCTCCTTTCTTTATGTGATCTTCAATGCCTAGCTACAAAACAACATAGAGAAACACGAGGAAACACTTGAGTGAAAGAAAAAAATAATATTGATTAACCTAAATAAGTTGTCAAGGAACAAGTTCTTAAGATCTACAATGGACAATAAATATTTATGGAAATAGAACATATCACTGTATTAATGAATATAAAGAAGAGGATGTTACAACCATTTCCTTGACATTGCAATTTCTTCCAACTAATATTTGTCTCAAAGATCCAATATTGCCTCCAATGGATAAAGGGATTTCAACTCTAGCAGAATTTCTCCAGAATTTAGGTTCTCTAATCCTTCCCCAATCATGAAGAGGAAGTTTGTATATATAGGCGAAAGAGGACATAAGGAGTTGAGTATTTGATGGAGAATGCTAAGGGATTATCCCAAGAAATAAGGGGTTTGACTTCAACCTTTACTGATTTATTGGGATAAGCCTCTACGAACACACTTGTTCTAGAAGGCTCCCAAAGCTTCTATTTTTCCTTCCTAACTGACAATGACTCACTTTATGAACTAGAAAGCTGCATCATTGCAGGGTGACGCATGTTGAACAAAGGAAAACAGTGTCAGTGACACACTTTTTCAATGTGCAAGGTGCATCATCAAGGACCTCATGCACTTTTTCACTATGCAAGGTGCGTTGGTGTGACAAAATAGGGGAAAACATGCCAAATCCTTCCTTTTAGTTAGTTTGGAATCAATGCTTTAGGAATTAGGACAAGTCAAGAATACATATCTCATGATGACGAGATTTTGGTGTAATAGAATTCCCCCCAAAGCATGAAGCTAGAGAAATAGGATAGGTGAAGTGATTTGATATATAGAAGTTTAAGACAAAGACCATCAGTTGAAATGTTCAACAAGGACTTTTGCAGTACCACTAAATCTAAGATATGTGTCTCAAATTACTCATAGCATGCCTTCCGACCAATACACTGCAGATCCATGAAAACACTCAATAAAAGTATGGCCACTAAGAATACAATTGTGGATCCATACATCCATTACAAGACGAGATTGTAACCACGAGAGAATACATAGTGGATCTACAAGATGCACTGAATATAGCCACATACCAATAAAATGTGGATCTATGTGAAAAAATAATGGTTCCATCATGATGTTTATGTGGGAACCTACTAAAAAAATGTCCATCGCAACATGGGTAAGATATGTGATAGAGTTATCCTAGGGTCTTCATCCCGAACCCAAACAAGTACAATTCTAACTATGCGAATAGATGTCCTGACGTCGAACATGGTATAAATCACTTGATTACCAGTCATTGATGTATACCATTAACAAGTGCGAGGGGAATCATCACTAATGTCAATGAATGCCAAGGTAGTCTAGTACATCCCTCCGAATGCGAATTAATGAGTTGAGGTCGAACATTCGGTGGAATATCCGAGTTAGAGGCCAATGATGTGAACCTACTACTGAAAGTGAGGTAACCTACCATTAAGGAATGTAGGTCCAAGGTACTAAACTAATTTGTAGGTCACTCCTTGGATGATGTGTTGAAGTTGACAAGGATAAACCAGTCGAAGGAGGGCCATGATGTTTCCCCCATCATCGACATGAAACAAGATCAAGGATATTTTTGAAGTAGATTGGATTGTAGAGTAAATTTTGAGACTGAATCAGGGGTGACCAACACAAAGGAAGGTATAATGACTGCAGAGGTTGACTCAACAACATACTTCCCTTGAACATGGAATAGCATGGCTTGACAACATTGACATGACGAGATGGATACCAAGACCTAATACAACAAAATATTGATGCATTATTTGTATGGCCCAAAAGAGTGGAATAACTCATGGAAGTGGTATGAATTGAGGACAAACTGATTACCCAAGTTGTTTGAATGAAATGCGAACAAGTTCCATGTTCAAGGGCGACTATAGGATTCCACTAGCATAGACGTAGATACATGCTCTTTCCTTTAATTTCACTGTCATGATTGACGAGTGCCTCTTTACTTTTTAATGATCTGGAAGAGGGTAACAAACAATCTTTGTAGCTCATATTTCGAATGAGTCCAACCTCACATGTTTTATGAACCTGAGGAAGGAGAGGTTCGTTCCCAAAAGAGCTCTCCAATGTTGAATTTTAGCGAGTCCATAGAAGGTAAAATTGGCATCATTTCATGTTTAGAGAGTCTAAAAAGACTAAAGAAGACTCCAAAACAAACGTTTTTCATAAATTTAGACGACACGTATGAAAAAGGGGTAAACTATCACCACATAGATGACCTTTCACATCCTTTTACAAGCGTTAAAGAGACAAGTTTGATTGCGAAAATTTTCATGTTTTGGGAGTCTGAAAAGTGCTTAAAGGAAACACCAAGGGGGTTCCTTTTTCATAATAGTTTTACCAAACCGAAAAAGAGATAAATGCATACTCAGTAACTTATTCTCATGTATTTACGAGCATGATAAATAACAAATACTAACACCTTTTGTACTTATTTTTAGTGAGCATGATAATGGTATTAAAAAAAACTCGAAAGCTTTTTCATATTTGATAAGGAGCATGAAAAGGTCGAAAATGATCTTTGTCATAGCCAAATGTTATGAATCTTAGTCTGAAAGCTTCACAACAAGTTTTAGTACCATTATGTGGATTAAAACAAAAAAATATAATCAACTTAGTAAAAAACCACTTGGAATAATAAAAATAAAAATTGGAATATTCCATTTTGAATGTTAAAAAGGGTAAAAACTGAAAAAAATTTACCATTGTGTTTTTACCAAGTTGGGAGTGAGTGAAAAGCCATTTTTTAGCTCAAATGTGCTGTGGAAATTGCAAAAGAATTGGGAAACCATTCTTCAATCCGTTAGGTCTAGCTAATCACACTCCTTCTACTCATGAATTTCATGGTTGAATAATTTTTTTTACGCAAATTTTAGTGGTTTTAAGTGTCGTTTCATAGGGATAAAGTGTGTTCCCGGGGGTGACACACTTCTCCCTTTCAGGAAGTGCATCATCCATCATTGACGCAAATACCGAATGGAGTAAGTGCATCTCTAATGCCCTGTTTCCAAAGTTGGGGTGTGTTGGCGGCAGAGAGACCCAGAAAACTTAGAATTCAAGCAAAAAAATAGATTTTGTTGTGTCATCAACCTCCAAAATTCATAAATAATTTCTTTTTTATTACATATAATGTGTAAATATTATCTACTTAGCATGAAAAGTTAAAATAGCACAAATTAGAAATCATTGATGCAATGTAATTTACTTACACCAATCTTGTAACTAATCTTGACAGGTAATCTAAGAGCTGTGTGGCGTCTCATCGTTATAGTCGAGGTGATGTATTTGTTCCTCTTTACCACTTCCTAGCTAAGTTATGATGTAACTTACTTACTTCTAAAGCTAAGTGTGGCTGCTAGGTTATGGTCTTAAATTTATATGCAAAGGAATATGTGGGGGAGACTATGGTTATAGTCTTAATCCCAAGCAACTATAAAATCCACGGGTAATACCAAGCCCTAGGTGCAAGGGTATGCAACAAGGTGGTTCCTATTCAAAAGTTTATGATCCATGTTTGGGTTATAGTTCTAACCTATGGTCGACTAATGTAAATCTTTGCATTTAATTAAATTCTTGGTTTAAATGTTCTTCGAGGTGATGGTTGTTGTGATGGCTTTAATGTTGTACTATGTAATTCTTAGCAATTTATGGCCATCCTAGCTGCGAGTTGACAACATATCCAGGATCTTTATGGCTACGTTGGAACATAAATCCCAACCATCCATTTGGATAGGAAGATGCTAGGGTTTGGAAAGGGTTTAATGTGTTCTTTTTTATGTCCTAACTCTATTACTGCACTTTGGTAAATGAGTTCTTTGCTCTGCTCGGTTGATGGAAAATATATGAAGTTCTTCAGGTTGCTACCATGAAATGCTAATGGCATTCCTCATTGGTTCATGTCCAAGGTGTGAAGGAAAATATCAGTTTTTAATGGCTTCCTTTGGAGATTTTTCTGAGAGCTACGAACGAACCTAGTCATCCTTCATCAGCCTCGAATCTTCCTGTTGATGTATATGTAACTTCGGAATGTATTTCATATATGTATATTGTACTCCTATAGAGATGGTATTATTCATATATACGGAAGTGTTTGTATTCCTATAGAGATGTTATTATTCCTCTATACGGAAGTGTCGTCATTTATATTGTAAGTGTCGTAGCTTATACTTGATGGGTTATTAGACCACCTTGTTGGGGTCAACCATGTATAAGTCATGTGGGTCAAAGGGTTATTAGACCACCCTATTGGGGGTCGGCCATGTGTGTCAAAGGGTTATTAGAACACCCTATTGGGTATCGGCCCAGTCAGCATTATGTTATGTGGTTAAGTTAAGGCCGACCTAGTAAAGGTTATTAGGCAAGTCAAGTCAAGTATAAATAGAGAGCGGGAGGCACTCTATTTCATCATTCTATTCTCTCACACACTCTTTGGAGAGTGGCGCACTTGTGGAGGAGGATAAGCTGCTGCTAGGAGATGTCTATCTCTTACGCTTGGGTTGTATCATTGCTCTATATATATCTGAGAAAGTTATTGGGGTTTTTCACCTTTATGGTTTTCCCCAAGTAAACTCTGTCTCTTGTGTGCTTGCATTATTATGTCCATGATTGATATGTTGTAGATATGATATACATGTTTTTCTCTTAGTTAAGATCCTAGATCGGATTGAAGTAAATTCTGAAAATTTAACCTAGAAGAAGCTACTACTAGGAGATGTCTATCTCTTATGCTTGGGTTGTATCATTGCTCTATCTATCTCTGAGGAAGTTATTGGGGTTTTTCACCTTTATGGTTTTCCCCAAGTAAACTCTGTCTCTTGTGTGCTTGCATTATTATGTCCATGATTGATATGCTGTAGATATGTTGTACATGTTATTCTCTCAGTTAAGATCCTAGATCAGATTGAAGTAAATTCTGAAAATTTAGCATGGTATCAGAGCTATCCTGAAAGAAGGCATGATATGGCATGTATGACACTTGTTGCACTTGCGATGCTAGGGCTTGATATAGTAAAAACCAGTCATCGTATCACTTTCGCTATAAATCCATTTTGGAGAAGTTTTTGGAGCTGCAAATCATACAAGAAAAAGCTAAGATCCCCATGTACCTCGTATCCAAAGGACAACCTCTAATTCGTTGTACTTTGTGATTTATGATCTGTACAATATATGGTTTCTACCTTTTCTAGATCTCATTCATAAACAGGTGACCTTGGAAAAAAGGTCATAACTTTGGCTAGGAAGCTCCAAATGAAATTTCGTAAAATGTGAAAGGTAGTGTACGGACTGTAATTTCTCATAAAACATTTTTATAGGCCGAAACTAAACTAGTGACACGTGGCACACCATACAAGTTTGATCTCCGTTTTTATCCCATAAAAAGGTCACGTTGTGACACTTGGAATAACTCTCTCTCAGAGAATCCATTTGAGGTCAGACCTGTGGGGTTGGAAATATGATAGGTCGGGATATCAAAGAAAACATTTTGAGATTCTTTGGGTCAAAAAGTTCAGAGTTACACTAGAAACAATCAGGTACATATTTCTATCAAAATAGAATTATTTTTTAGCACCTTCATTCATGGCTTCCAGAATTTAGGGTTTCGGAGGAAGTTGGAATTTTTGTAATCGAAGACTACGGATGAATGCTAATCATCAAAATTGAAATTTAGAGACCAATATAAGAATTTTTGGTTGGGAAAAAGGCCGGGCTTGATCAGATCCTAGTTCGGGACTTTGATCGGAAAAGTGGAAAATTAGGGCTTCTGCAAAAATGGAAATTTTTTAAATCTGTGACCACGGCTCGAAGCTCCTCAAAAAAATAGAAGCTTAGAGATTTGGATTGAACCTTTTGATTGGGCAGAAGGGTGGGATTTATCAAACCCTAGTTCGGGGTCATGTCGAGTGAATCCAGAAAGTTACGGGATATGGAATGATCCATAAAGTGATAAGGAATGATCCTCCTGGAAGTTGATCAGGATTGCATCGTCCCTAGACATGGTGAGATGTCTTAAAGTGATTAGGAATGATCCTCCTGGAAGTTGATCGGGATTGCATCGTCCCTAGACATGGTGAGATGTATTAAAGTGATAAGGAATGATCCTCCTGGAAATTGATTGGGATTGCATCGTCCCTAGACATAGTGAGATGTCTTAAAATGATAAGGACTAATCATCCTGTAAGATGATTTGGGATTGCATCATCCCTAGACATGGTGAGATGTCTTAAAGTGATAAAGATTGATCATCCTAGAACTTGATCTGGATTGTATCATCCATGGACCTATGTCCTAAAGAGAGCAGGATTGATCATCCTGTAAGATGATTGTGTGTATTGCAGAGTATGCTACGATGATGATCCGGATGCTGTAGATCAAGATGATGATCCAGATGTTGTAGATCATATGATGACAATGCTATTGGTCATATGATGACGATGCTGATGATCGTATGATGACGATGTTGATGATCATATGATGACGATGCTGATGATCATATGATGATGATGCTAATGATCGTATGATGATGATGTTGATGAGCGTATGATGACGATGCTATTGATCGTATGCCGACGATGCTAATGATCGCATGATGACGTTGTTGTTGATCGTATGATGATGGTGCTAATGATCGTATGATGACGATGTTGATGATCGTATGATGACAATGTTGAGGATCGTATGATGATGATGCTGATGATCCTAAGGATCCAGATGATGATATTCCAGTAATTGCTTGAGTTACTAATGATGTTAAGAAAGCTTCCAATGATTTATAGATGTATCATGTACGATGTAGTTGATGACTCCTTGGTCCTGCAGATGTTGTTATAATATCCTTCTCGTTAAGGGGGAGTGTTGAATATTGTAACTTCTAAGAATATTATATTTGTACCTTATTATTCCGGAAATGTTTCATCCCTCCGAGGTGATCCTATTATGTATCCGGAGATGTTTATTCCTCCAATGGATTGTGGTAACCAAGGTTATTAGATCCACCATGTGGGGGTTGGCCTTGAGTTAATTAATTAGGGGTTATTAGACTCCCTTGGGAGAGGTTGGCCCCATAAGGGAAAAATTCAGTCGAAAAACTAGTATAAGTAGGGGAGGATGATCCTCATTTATCTCTCACTTCCATCACTCGGAAAGTAGCGCACTTGTGAGAGAGAGGTATGCATAGGAGGTAGAGAAGGATCCCTAGTCTTGGAGCACATCTTGTATTTTGGTTGATCATCTTATTGAGGAAAGCTTTGTTGGGTTTTCTACCCCATGAGGCTTTCCCAGGGTAAAATATCTGTCTATCTTGTGATTATGTTTCTTTCAGTGATCTTGCTAGTCAAATTAGTATAAACTTAATAGTAATAAGTTGCATTCCAATGGTGTTGCGACTACTTCCACATTAATGGAAATAGTCTTTCCCCCCAACTCAGCGGCTAAAGATTGTAGAATCACGTGTGGTTGGAATCCATGTCCTTCAAATTATTTTGGGGTTGTAGGAAAAAAATTCAATTCAGGAGAGTCAATGGCTTTCCAGTAGGACAAGGACATTACAAAAGGAGAGGCTCCTTTGTCTAAAACAATATGATGGATTTTTTTCCCAGTGACATTAGTAATGATTGGAAATGCCAATTGGTGGGAAGTCCTTGGCTTAACGTAGTCCAACCTAAAAATGATGGTGTTGGATGATTATGGATCCACTGCTCCAATAGGAGATAGCGGAGTCTTACACTAGCTAGGGAATTTTTGTAAGACTTCAAGGGTCGACATAGCACATGGTGCCTGGGCTAGATCTTCCACAATGTTGTAGTTTTGAGCGGCCCAAATGTTGGGGTTGAAAATTGCTTTCCAGATTGTGCTTTTGGGTGGACGTAAAACTACATTTGTTATAGGTTTCTCTATGGTCAAAGGACCTTGTGACGGATGGATAATGGATGCGGATGTGGAGGATTTTTCAGTATTACCTCTAATAGATTCCTTATCGAGAACAAAATCATATGTACGTTCCCCGGTGGATAAGTTAACAGTTTCAATATGCATCATGAGAAAATGAGTGGTCGTAAATGATTCTCCTTGAGGAGGAGTTGATTGTTGCACGACCAACTATTGTTGTTGTGTGGGGAAGGTGTCCGTTAAAACTGCGGGTTGAGGGTTTCCTTTGAGTAACTTTTGGAATTCTTCACGATGTAGGAATTATTTCATGAAGTGGTCATCACCGCATAGTAAGCATGGATACTTAGCCTTCCATCTTGTTTTGGTGTCAGGAGGGTCTGGATTGTTCTTGTGTTCCTTCTAGTTAGAATATTTATTGGATTTACCTTTATTTTTATTATTACCATTGGATTTATGAGATGAAGTATATTGGACTGAATTCACCACCGAAATGGAAGTAGGACTGGGTGAATGGTTGGTGTTATTACCATCCTATGATATGGGTGGTGTTGAAACCATGTGGCTTTGTGATCCAACCGATTGATTAGCATGCTAGGTATGAAAGGAACCAATGATGCCATCGACATTTTATCCGATGGGGGGGTTTGTTGGGTCATGTGTGGGGTGAGTGGCATTTGGAATTATGTCATATAAAGTGCAAGATTGAGCATAGACTAAGTCTAAGTACTGGGCACACAAAATATCTTGTTCTTTTGTAACTGCCCCACCCATAACAATGTCTTTGGCTATGATATGCAACAATGATTTGGTAAACCAATTGACCAATAATTGATCCGGAATGGGAGCCTTAATGAACTGAGGTATTCTCCTCCATTTGTGAATATGATCAGAAATATGAGTGGAGGTGGATTTCCATAGGGAAGTGAAAAGGTTCATGTTGGTTTCATAGCGGATTGGTAATTGGAAATGTGTAAGAAAATCCATAGCCAAGGATCGAAAGTCGGAGAAAAAGTGTGATGGTAATTCGATGTACCATTTGGTGGCTGTGCTGGTTAGGTTTTGTTGAAATAGGCTCAAATAGATAGAATCATCCATCAATGAGTTTGAGGAACACCACAAATGATATGTCATTACATGGTTTTTAAGATTCTCACCGGGTTTTCCATCAAACTTGGGTATGTATGATGGCATTTTCACAGGAATGGGTGGCCAATTCATGCCATATTGAATGGGATCGTTGGTCAAACATGACATACATGGAATATCTAAAGTATCCATAAATGGTCATTATCGGTTTGGATGCGGGTACTGGTAATATTGGTAAGGTAGTTGAGTACTAGTAGGAACGTAGATCAATGGATCATAAGGTCCTCCCATAGAGGGTTGGCCATATGGTGGGGGTCCTCTCACATTAGGAGGTGGACAAGATGGAGGTCCTCCTCCCCCATGATGGGGTCCTCCAAAATGAGGGGGTTTTCTGGATGGTCGGGGTGGAGGTGGGACACGTGGTGGAGTTGGAGGTGGGACTGGTGGTGGGGGTGGTGGTGGGGAAGTGGGAGGGCCGACGGTTGGAGTTCCATCTAGTGGAAAGGTTTGTTGAACCCACGGGGTGTTTGTGTTTCTGGGGTAAGGTATTCCATGGAGAAATTTGATAGGTTTTCATCGTCACGTATTTTGATTACCTGAGTATGTGTATGCTCATGTGGGTTGATCCCATATTGATGGTACCCACACACGATGTTCCCACGAAGGTTATCCCATGATTGGAGGTGGACCTCCAATCGTACTATAAAACATAAATGAAGGTTGTCCTCCACTTGTATTTTGTCCACTAACTAGAGTTTTCCCCCAAGTTAGATTTTGTCCACTTGCTAGGGGATTCCCTCGAGTTAGATTTTGTCCACCAACCAAAGTTTTCCTGGTAATTATATTTTGACCAATGACCATAGGTTTCCCTATGGCCATATTCTGACCACTGACTAGAGGGAGGCCTCCGATCAAACTTTGTGTCGAAGGTTGTGTTCCAGTCATGAAGTTAACACTAGTTGAAGGTTTCCCTCAAGTTGTCGGGATCAAAAGAGGTCTACAACCAGATAATTAATCTTGATGTGCACTAGGAGGGAAATATGGTTGTTCTAGTTTGTAGGGGGTCATATTAGGCATAGACATTCTTATTGAAGGAAGAGTAAAATAATGCATAGGGGAATGGTGTTTGTGATTTGCTACTTCCAAAGTGAAATGGTGAGGGAAAATATGGTGCCTTACCCATTCTCCAAGTTTCCTTAAGAGAGCTACGATCTTCTGAAGTGGTCCAAAAAAATATATGTCTGGGATGCATCTGGTAGGGTGCGAAGGTTGTGGTGTTTCCACAGTCTATGGTGATCTAAAATCAGAAATAATGTCTCCTAAAGAGTTCCCAAAAAATGAAGCAGCTTGGCCCATCTAGAGGTCGAGTGAATATCCAATCGACATCCCCAAGGTGACCTTCAAGTGAGTGATGGAAATATGTGTCATGGAAGCAGGTTGTTCCACCAACAATGGTCCAATAGGATCAATGATGGGATGATTTATAGGAGGAGAAAATTCCACTCTTGGTTCAGTGGTCAGCTTATTACACCTTCGATGGGACATAAATCCCTAAAGGAGCAATTTTGATTATCATAATGTAAATTTAAATACTATTAATTTATAAATAAAAATTTCTAAAATCCCCATGTGTAGAGTGTAAATAGTATAGTGTAAATTTATGGGGTAGAGTGCTTTATAAATAAAATTAATTTATACCATCACCATGTGTGCACAATGACATGGAGTGTTTTCCCATCAATTTCCTTGTCAATGTTAACTTTGGTGTTTCTAAGTATTTCCAAAGCGACTGTCGATAGCTTAAAAAAACCTCTTCTTGCAGTACAGTTCAAATAGGGCGCGACTTCTCCAGCAAACTCCTGTCAGTTTGTTAGCTTCTGTACAGATTTTAGTGATTCACATTTAGATTCAAGTTCTTTACTAAATACAATACAAGCTCCCTAGACACTTAGAATTTATTGCCTAAACAAATGATGTAAAAAAATGTTTTCCAATAAGAAAAAACTCTTAATATCTAGAGATAAAAGTACAAAAATCGCACACACGGTTATTTCCCCAAATATTAAGACATTACAAGTAATAAAAATAAAACATTTTACCTACCTTTCATAGTGTGATTTAACACTACGTCCAATAGAAAAATGCCTTTCATAGTGCGATTTAACACATCCTCCTACAAAAAAATGTTGGATAAGATCATAATCCTAGCTGGGATTCTAGTACATGTTTCAATTCATAAAATGGAACAAACATTCATCCAGTATCAAAGCCAACCCTTACTGCATACTCGGAGTTTCCAACCCTAATTGCCTAGATTTTTTGTTAAACAGGAAATTCTCGAGAACTTATTACATATGCAGTTCTTTGTTAAATGAATATAAATGTGAATCACTAAAATATTTATTTGTCGAAACTTATTACAGATGCAATTGAAGGACATAAATGGTCCCGGGCAGGAAAATAATTAGACAATGAGAAACGTAGAGCTCCAAAATGTTTTTAACAAACCCAATGCACAAAGCAGAGTTCCAAATCATTTTTAACACACCCAATGCATAAATACAGATCTCCAAGACGTTTTTAACACAACCAATGCATAAATACAGAGCTCCAAAACATTTTTAACAAACCCAATGCACAAAGCAAAGTTCCAAATCATTTTTAACACACCCATTGCATAAATACAGAGATCCAAGACGTTTTTATTAGCTCAATGAATAACCCATAGATCCCAAAACGTTTTTATTAGCTCAATGCATATTACAAAGATCCCAAGACGTTTTTATCAGCTCAATGCATAACCTAGAGATCCCAAAACTTTTTTATCATCTCAATGCATATTACAGAGATCCCAAAATGTTTTTATCAGCTCAATGCATATTACATAGATCCCAAAACGTTTTTAATAGCTCAATGCATAACCCAGAGATCCCAAAATGTTTTTATCAGCTCAATGCATATTACAGAGATCCAAAAATGTTTTGATCACCTCAATGCATATTACAAAGATCCCAAAATAATTTTAACAGCTCAATGTATAACCCAGAGATCCCAAAACGTTTTTATCATCTCAATACATATTACAGAGATCCCAAAATGTTTTTATCAACACAATGCATATTACAGAGATCCCAAAACGTTTTTATTAGCTCAATGCATATTACAGAGATCTCAAAACATTTTTAACAGCTCAATGCATAACCCAAAGATCCGAAAATATTTTTATCAGCTCAATGCATATTAGAGAGATCCCAAAACGTTTTTATCAGCTCAATGCATATTACAGAGATCCAAAAAACGCAGACAACAATGCAATGCATACCTTAACGGAATTAATACTGGGAACATCAAGATATACACTGTGTCCTCCATGAAGTCAGGTCATGCAGCATAATGTGGATTTATCCTAGGTACATAGCCTCCTTGGGCTCTGCACAAAAGCCATCCAGAAGGAAGCATACAAAAAATTATATATCCTACCCTAACCAAATGGAAAACCCCTCCCTTGTTTGGTTAAGTAAAGGTTACATTTGTAACTATCTAATTTGTTTTTGTGCAAAACACTTTACAATGCAATTTAAATACCAAGGCACAATAGACATTTCATTTATCATAAACATGTTTTGCAATTGTAATTATATTATAAACATATTAATAATAGCAAAAACATTATGTTTTATGCTCACTTCTAAAATATTATATCATATGTATATAAGATATATATATAGTAAAAGTATGCACTTATATATACATATATATATATATATATATATATATATATGCTCTCATATAAAACATATATACTAGAAGCAATAAGTATTTAGATAGAAAATAGTTATTGCTTTAAAAAGCCAACTAAAAGTGATGTTCTTTTAGGTATAATTGTATATACAATTAAATTAACTTTTCTCAGGTTCAAAATCTAAACAAATCCAATGACTACTGCGACTCTACCAACTTAAATACTCCCCCCCTTGTGGTTCACCATGCCCTTTTTACACTCTAGGTTGCATTGCGGGAACTAGTTTAGGTTTTAGATAGTGTCATCATGTAATATAAACAAAAATTGAGTAAATAAAACTTTTACCAGAGATGGGAACATTACAAAACTCTCCCTCTTGGAATAACACCGTCTTCGGTGTTGTGCCACTTTTCGCACTACTTCACCTATGCATTCTCCTTCCCTGCATTTCTACCATATGAAAACACATTCCATTTCCAATATATATTAACAACACAATAATATTATAAAAAAACATCATAAAGATATGGTTTTTATACATGCAATACTTATCTCCCATATTGCTCTGCTCCCTATCTTGGGAAATTGTAAATACTTTGCAATTTTTGGTACCATTTCTACCTAGTTCAAATGTTAGTTTTATAATATAAAACATAAAACTTCGGAGCGACATGCTCCCATGCATAGTCACTTACTGTTTTATTGTGCTTGTATATTTCACCTGCAATGTCTTGCTAACATCCCACATATTAGTTTTTAATAAACCAACACAAAGTTTCACAATATGTTTATTGAAGTTACACATTAACTTCGGGCTGCATATGTATTCACCAAAATACATCATGCCCTTTTCAAAAAAAATTAGTAGGTGTTCCATACTAATTGTAGGTGTTCCTTTCTAGCCCAAATCTGTGCTCTAGACTTGGCCTTCTCTTCTTTATTCTTCTTGCTTAGATTTATTTTAAGTTAGATTTATTTTACATTGCAGCGCGCCTCCCTCCCCCTCCTACTTATCTTATTAATGTGAGGGTTTTATTATTTTTAGAGTTATCTTTTTAAATTTTCTCTTGATGCTCTCAAGATTTCCACTTCTCTAGTCATATTGTCTCATGTGCATGCAACAATGTCTCATAACATTGCATTAGTGAACTATTGGTTCTCATTGTGGCTCTAATGCCACTATCATGTCCAACCAGCTTTACCAACAAAAGCTTTAAGTTGAGACTACTACACATGACAATCTATCAAGTTTAACAACCATATAGAGGCATTCACTTATAGTGATTTTTGTGAAGCCCTTGTTATTTATGGATCCTCTCGCCATTGATTAGATTTGGTTCTTGATTTCCAAACCCTTGCTTTGTGCGATCAATCCCTCGCATACATCAACCAAATAGGTATATTAGCTAAAACCTCATGAGGTTCAAGTGTCAATCACACAAACATAATCATAATATCTTTGGTTATCACATAACACTTTATGTAATTCATAGTTCCTTGCAACTCTAAATCTATGTTGCATCATCAAGCATAAATGAGTCTCTAGGTCCTAAAGTAGAAACCTTCACTCTGATACCATATGTAACATACCCAAAATACTCGTACGTTCTAGAGGAAATGGGGTGAATTTCTTTTTTATTTCTTATCAAACTATACTCAGCCATACTTGGTAAGTATGACACTTAATACAACAATACGAGAACACACAGTCATATGTGTTAATCCATTCTTCAGTATAAAACATAACCACCTTATGCAAAGGCCCTTGGTCAATAAGTTAAATACTTATTCAACATCATTTCTCCTACTTGTAACACATCCTTACTTGCAAATAAAGAAAGGCCTTCTCAACGAAGGAACATGCAAACCAAGTCATTCTCAACCTCGTGATGTCATGTATTCTTAACATAGTTTTCTTAACAAGAATTCAACTAAACATTATAAGCATGAAAGTGTACCATTATCCTCACCAGAAGTCAAATGTAACTAAATATATACACTTATTTATCAATAAAGTGATATGTAATACTTTTATTTTTCTCTTACACCTATTAAGATTATATCAACAACAATGATATTGAAAGGTGTAAATATAGTTCAAGAGGATTTAACTATTTTATATTAGTTGTCCTCTTTACATAAAAATGAATACAATCAATATTATCCAACATGCCCCTTTTCACCATTTTTTTACATAATTCAACATTGATGTAAAATTAACATAGGAGACATTGCTATGTAACCATTGTAGAAGACCTTGATATTAATTGACTCTTTCAATGCGGGATAATGTCTTATTCTTTAACCGCATAAAACCTTGAACACAAAGATCATTTAAGTGCACCATTTTACTTTAAACAGAAGCTAAATCCTTCATTTAATGCACCCATAACCACATGCTCATACATTAGACATAAGTCCTATTCATCCTAAATACAAGCACATCATATAGATAACGGAATGGTGAAACCACAAGCATATGTATGCCATTATTCATCTATATGGTTAGTACCATATTGGAGTCTCTTTTTCAAACTAGTTGTAAGAATGTTTTTCCATCGACCATCTACCAATCAACTGTACGCAGATACATGGAGAAGTAAACATAAGGGATTATACTCTTTACTTAGATTACTAGCATACAATTAGAACTACAATTTCTTCCTTCTAGCTCCACAAAACAGTTGTGTTAACTTCATAAGTAAAAGTATTATACTGCATCCTATTATCGAAGATCATGAAATAAGTTTAGAGGACATTTGATACCCTTTAATTTTGACCATAACTTAAACTTCATTAACATAATCAATCATAAGTATACTAAACCGTCAAAGCTTATATTTTCAACATCATAAGTATTATAACCCAATTCTATAGTTTATCATCATACATATACTTCTATATAAGATATTAAATCATCCTAAGGTAACTATTTACCTAGTGAAGTATGTCCATTCCAAGTAATATTACACATTACAATAGTGTCTCTAACTCATCAATACATACCTAAATTTTGCATCATTTCGTATATTCCACACAAGATAGACAATGATCACATTCATATTATGCCCACTTTCAATCATGGTTCATTATTCACTAGTAAGATAGTTATATACATTTGTTTATGCTAATCATAGCTATTAGTCATTCGAACCATAATAAGAGAACATATATGTTAGAAGATTACATAAATACAAATACTTGATTATATATCAATGATTATGATAACTTGACGAAGCGTACTTTCTTACCAATTTGATAGAGGTGAAAGAGGATTTTCTTCCTGTCTCCTCCTACCTGTATTCATCATACTTGTAACATTTATTAGTACTACAAAATATACTCTTTAACCCTATCTACATTTCCATTATTAAGGATACATCTAACTGATCCACAATCATAAATATTTATTAAGGGGAATTGTTTCGAGCAATGCAACACTCCACCCAACTGTAGGATCTTCGAAAAATTCTACTTAGTCCATCCGAAGGCCACCCCCGAGATGGGCATGGTGATCCAAAAATAGGACTGGGATTTTTTAAGTCTCGTCCCCCTAGAACTAACCACACATAGCCCTAGTGGTTACTGCAGTGTTCCTGCAACTCATAAGGTAGTACTCCTACCTGAACACATCTCGTGTTCTAACCACTTACCTATTTGTAGTGTTGTTCTTTGCTAGCCCAAGTATGTGCTCCAAAATTGACCTCATATTCCCTATGACACATACAAGTGTTTAAAGGTGTCTGGTTATAGGGTTTAATCCCTATGCCATCAATACAACCAATGCCCTTTTCATAGTAGAATAGTTTTCTAATGCATCCAATGCATACATAAGCAATGCATACACTATAATTAATATGAAACAACTTATTTCATATGTACAAGTACTGTCAAAGACCATTCAACATACTCCCATTTCTAATGCTTCCAATGCATACAAAGCACTCTTCATATGATTTATATATATATTACATATCTTTATATCCTTATATATATATATATATATATCATATAATAGTACTATTTATTTATTTATCTACTCATGCTATCTCTTACATATATTTTTTACAATATAAATATACACATTTATAACATTTATCATTTTCTCATAAAATAATACACATAAGACATTAAAGATGCAGAGCATATGTGCTCTTCCAGCATCTACATTTTTTTCGGACAACATCAACATACAAACAAGATCCCAACAGGGACTCGATATCAACAAAATGCATACTAATACTATGCACGCTATCTCTAGGCAGCATTAACATAACTAAAATAAAGATTCCTTCGACTTCAGTCAGCAAGATAAAAGAATAATAACAAACATGGCACTCCTACTATCTCTAACATTTCCGTGGTTGGAAAGATGACACTGGAAGCAAAGGAAAAAAAATAAAGCATAATGCTTTCTCTCTAGCTTTCATGTAGAGGTAAGAATGTTAAGATAAAATGTTGGCAACAACAAAATAATGACCATAATAGAGTTAAAATAGGACCACGACTCCTTTAGTAGGAAAATACAATTGTAAACCAAAGCCAATGACTAATGCAGAGATCCAAAACTTATTTATCCAACACCCTGAATAATATAGAGATTATGATCTCAATTCAACTGAGAAAGCAGAGATCCAAAATGTTTTTCGTCCAACACAAGGAATAAGCAGTGATCCAAATCGTTTTTATCAAAACCAATGCATAATTGAGAGCTCCAAAACGTTTTTAACAAACCCAATGAACAAAGTAGAGTTCCAAATCGTTTTTAACACCACCCAATGCATAAAAAAAGATCCAAGACATTTTTAACACACCCAATGCATAAATACAGAGCTCCAAAATGTTTTTAACAACCCCAATGCACAAAGCAGAGCTCCAAATCGTTTTTAACACACCCAATGCATAAATACAAAGCTCCAAAATGTTTTTAACAAACCCAATGCACAAAGCAGAGTTCCAAATCATTTTTAACACACCCAATGCATAAATACAGAGCTCCAAGAAGTTTTTAACACACCCAATGCATAAATACAAAGCTCCAAAACGTTTTTAACAAACCCAATGCACAAAGCAGAGTTCCAAATCATTTTTAACACACCCAATGCATAAATATAGAGCTCCAAGGCGTTTTTATCTGCTCAATGAATAACCAAGAGATCCCAAAACGTTTTTATCAACTCAATGCATATTACAGATATCTTAAAACGTTTTTATCGGCTCAATGCATAACCCAGAGATCCCAAAACGTTTTTATCATCTCAATGCATATTACAGAGATCCCAAAACATTTTTATCATCTCAATGCATATTACAGAGATCCAAAAAACATAGACAATAATGTAATTCATACCTTAACGAAATTAATACCGGGAACATTAAGCTATACACTATCTCCTCCACATATTCAGGTCATGCAGCATAATGTGGATTTATCCCAGGTTCATATCCTCCCCAATCTCTGTGCAAAAACCATCAAGAAGCAAGCATACAAAAAATTATATATCCTACCCTAACCAAATGGAAAAGCCCTCCCTCATTTGGTTAACCAAAGGTTACATTTATAACTATCTATTTTTATTTTTTTTCTGTGCAAAACACTTTAGAATGCAATTTAAATGCCAAGGCATAATAGACATTTCATTTATCATAAACATGTTTTTCAATTGTAATTATATTATAAACATATTAATAATAACAAAAACATTATGTTTTATGCTCACTTCTAAAAGATTATATCATATGTATATAATATATATATATATATATATATACACACACTCTCATATAAAACATATATACTAGAAGCAATAAGTATTTAGATAGAAAAATATTTATTGCTTTAAAAAGCCAACTAAAAGCAGGGATGATTTTAAGAACCCCCCCAAAATTTATATGTATAAAAAATGGGTGAATCTCCCTGATATATAGGAAAACTTGAAGGTGATTTTATCAATAACATAATATGTATATATAATTTTTTTGAGGAATCTTTCATTTGATTATCTAATGCTGTAAAATATTGGCGAATCTTTCACTAAATTATAAGATATTGTAAAATCTTGGTGAATATTTCACTTAATTATAAAAGATTGTAAAAACTTGGCAAATCTTTCATTGATTTATAAAATATAGTAAAAATTTGGTGAATCTTTTGCCAATAAGACTCAAGCTTTTGATTATGTAGATTACTAAGGTAGTGCAACAAAAGAACATACATTGGAGCTCAAATCTGGACTCTCTCGAATCCCAGACTCTCGAATTAACAAGTGTATGAATGAGGACAGGATGGATTTATTTATACATTTCACAAGGAGTATTTGATCACTCACAACTAGAAGGTGTCGACGAAACACGACTGCACTAACTAGATTCAGGGAAAGTAGGGACTCTACTTGTTATCTCATACCTTAATGGTCCAATGGACATGTGGGGTCATGAATCTTGACATGCCAACAAATTGATAGAATTAAGTGAATATCCTAGTAGCGAGCCACTTCCTTTATATAGATATATAGTTATTGGATCAATTCAAAGATTCTAACCAATATTCTTACCAAAATTTCTTTTCTTTGCTGTCGAATGGCAGGATATTTGCATATTTGTCAATGAATACTTAAAATGGCTCAATGCACACAAATTTTCCTCAACAAGTTATAAATTCGCCCATCATTATTTTAAAATGTCCCAACACCGTAAAAGCATCTGTAAATTGATCAATAACAACCCCATGCACGTCTAAATTTGTTAAATTTTGAGCATTAATTCACAATACTCTAGGATCTTCACTGAGAGAATAACATATACAGTATATCAATGCATAACAATCACAATAAGCATGACAAGCATCACAAGAATCAAAAGCATGAGAGATAAGAGACACAGAGTTTCCGTGGGGAAAACCCTAAGGTGAAAAACCCCACAACTTCCTAAGAGATAGAGAGAGCAATGGCTCAACCAAAGTACAACCAAAATACACTTGAGATAGTCTCCTAGTAGCAAATGATCCTCCTCCTCACCAGTGCGCCACTTTCTGAGTGAGAGAAGTGTGTCTTTCTGAATGATCCAAATAGAGATCTCCCGATCTCTATTTATAATTAACCTGTTTGCCCAATTACACTATGGGGCCGACTTGTATATATAGATACATCCACAATATAATATATATTTCAAGGCCAACCCCACACATGGTGGCCTAATAACCCATCAGCAAGTACACACATTTGCGACACTTGTCAATCCACATGACGACACTTCCTTATACAGGATTAACACATCTCTAATAAGGGTACAATAAATATATATGAAATACATAGATGAAATACATTCGGAAGTTACATATACATCAACACTCCCTCTTAACTCGGAAGGTATTTCTTGACACAGATCTTTTAGACAAGTATTCTTCTCAGGATCATCGTCATTGATGCATCATCACTGCTGCTGCTATCTCAACCAATCTTGGACTCTACTCGTCATAGGAAGTTCTACAGAGCCAATCCTTTTTCATACTGGATGTAGGCCCACCACCTGCAGGTCTTTGTCATCACGGGCCATACTGTGGAATCCTCAGGACTTATTGCGTGCGTCACAAAACCTTGAAAGAGCATCCCAGGCTATTATGAGCACACGACTCTACCTATAGGATCTCCCAGGGCCATATTATATGTGACCTCACCACAAAACCTCGCAAGAGCATCCCAAGCTGTTACGAGCACACAGCTCTACCTATAGGATCTCCCAGGGACAGATTATATGTGGCCACCACAAAACCTCGTAAGAGCATCCCAGGCTATTAAGAGCACACATCTCTACCTATAGGATCTCCCAGGGACAGATTATATGTGGTCATTGCAAAACCTTGCAAGAGCATCCAGGACTTATTACAGGCACACAGCCCAACCTATCAGATCTCCCAGGGACATATTATATGCCATAGGACAAAACCTCAAAAGAGCATCTTCCAAATATCCTAGGGCCAGATTATATGCCGGAGGAAAAACCTCGAAATACTATCTGTAGATCTCCCAGGGCCAAATTATATGTCCTCCCAGAGAAAAACCTCGAAAGAGCATTTTCCAGATATCCCAGGGCCAGATTACATGCCATAGGAAAAACCTCGAAAGACTATCTACAAATCTCCCAGGGACAAATTATATGCTCATCTGAACAACCTGATCCATGGCCATAGAGTATCAACCTGATACTCACCATACATCATCTTGATGTACACATGATCATCCTGATCATCATCATTGCAACATCCTGCTGCATATCATCTGGAGCAACATCCTGAAGCTCGTCATGCATGATCACCCTAATCATACAATGCATCCATCTGATGCACACCAAGTATCTACCTGATACATATCATCATACACAGTGTATCCACCTGATACATAGATACATGATCCACACAATGTATCCATCAACATACATGATCTACCTGATCATACCTGATACATATCAATATACATGATCCACCTGATCATACAATGTATCCACCTGATACATATATAGATACATGGTCCAAGCATCCAACATGATGCACATAAAAAATACATACAAATGATCCTGCTGATCATATACAGCATCCAACATGATGCGTACATACATATAAATGATCCAACTAATCATATCCAGCATCCAACATGATGCGTACATACATATACAAATAAATGATCTAACTGATCATATCCAGCATCCAACATGATGCATACAAAGCAGAAACTAGAACATCATCCTGATGCTCATCATCCAACGCTTACATCCACAACCATGTGAAGGATCATCCTTCCAACATGCCTGGAATGTCTTCAACAAATGTGTCCATCACTACTTCCTCGAAGTGTCATCAATATGAAGAATGCCAAGCCTCTCCCTGAAGTACTCGAACTTCACCCTGGCTAGTGGCTTCGTCAGCACATCTACAATCTGCTCGTCCATCGCAACATACAGGAGCTTCATAGCTCCTCTCTGCACCATATCCCTGATATATTGATATTTGATCTCTATGTGTTTCGACCTGTCATGAAACACTGGGTTGTCGGACAGCTTCACACATCTCTGATTATCGCAGAAAAAACCAGTAGCATCCAAAGGGAGATCAAATAACTCAGACAGTAGCTTCTGTAGCCATACTGCTTCACAACTAGCTAAACAAGCTGCAACATACTCTGCCTCAGCTATACTCAGTGCTATGCAGGACTGGTTCCCGCTAAACCAAGAGATCACACCTGATCCCATACTGAAGCAGCACCCAGATGTGCTCTTCCTATCTGCAGCACTACCAGCCCAATCTGAATCAACATAACCCTGCAGGTTAAACTTTTGATTCGCTTCATACTTGAGCCCATAATCCACTGTACCCTGAAGGTACCATAGAACATGCTTTACAGCAACCAGGTGAACACTCCTCGGATCTATCAGGAACTGAATCAATGTGTTCACAGCAAAGCAAATATATGGTCTCGTGTTCGTCAGGTACATCAAGGACCCAATCATCTGACGATACATAGAGATATCAACTGGCTCAGATGAAGCATCACATAGAAGCTTCATATTTGATGCCATAGGTGTGGCCATGGCCTTGCAATCCATCATCCTGAATCTCTTCAGGATATCTACTGTGTACTTCCCTTGACCAAGGAATATCCCACCTACACTCTACCACACCACCATACCTAGGAAATAATGCATCATTCCAGAATCTTTCATATTGAACTCAATAGTAAGCTTCCTCTTAGTATATGCAATCAATCTGTCATCTCCTGTTACAAATAATTCATCTACTTATAGAAGTATAATCATGGGATTCCCTTCCTCAACCTTGTAGTAAAGGTTGGAATCCGCTTTACTCTTGGTAAAGCCCAAACTAGATAGGAAACTATCCATCCTACCATACCAAGTTCTGGGAGCTTGCTTCAACCCATACAAGGCTTTCTTCAATTTGCACACATATGACTCCCTGTCATGTATTTCAACACCAAGTGGCTGCTCCACATATACTTCCTCTTCAGCTACACCATTCAAGAAAGCAGTCTTGACATCCATCTGGTGTATTTTCTATTTCATTGATGCAGCCATGGCAAGTATTGTTTTGATGGAAGTATACTTGGCTACAGGTGCAAAATTTTCATCATAATCTAATCCCTCTTTCTGAGAGAAGCCACGAGCTATGAATCTTGCCTTGTATTTCTCTACACTACCATCTGCAACATGCTTTATTTTGTAGATCTATTTGGAAGTCACAACAGACTTCTCTTTAGGTCTTGGGACAACATCCCAAACATCATTCTTCATTATTGATTGGTATTCCTCAACCATGGTATCCTTCCATTCTTTCTTTTCCACTGCTTCTTCATAACTGGAAGGTTCTTTGTTCATAATGTCACAGAGTAAAGCAACATCGCTGGTATGTGATCTGGTTCTCTTCTTTGCTCTGTGTTCTTCTTCTGGAATGCCAAATCTTTCTGCATCTTGAATGAGCTCTCTAGCCCATGCAGGTTTCCTCTTGTGAGAGTTATCCTCACGGGGTGGATCTAGAGGTTCTTGTGGATCTTTAAACTCACAAACAACTTCTGGAATTGCTTCTGTCATGGTAGTGTCTTGAAATCTAGTTTCCTTAGGTTCTTCGTAAACTTTGATAGGTGCCTTCCTTCATTTGATGAATGTTGAGTTTTCGTCAAATGTTACATCCATGCTGACATCAATCTTCTTGAACCCTGGAAAGTATATTCTGTAAGCCTTCGAGCTTTCACTGTAACCCACAAAGATACCCTTCTTTCCTGAAGGATCTAGTTTAGTCCTCTTTTCCTTTGGGACATGAGTGTATACTAGACAACAGAATATTCTGAGATGGATGACTTCAGGTTTCTTACCAGAAAAGACCTCTTCTGGTGTCTTGTTGTCCAATATCTTGTGGGGTGTTCTGTTCTGCACATATACAACTGTTCTAGCTCCTTCTGCCCATAGATGCATAGGTAGATCCTGGTCATGTAGCATTGCCCTTACTGATTCCATGATAGTTCTATTCTTCCTTTATGCAACTCCATTCTGTTGAGGATTATAAGGAGCAGTCAACTCCCTCTTAATCCCTGAATCACCAGAAAGCTTCTTGAAGTTTCCTGAGGTGAATTCTCCACCATTGTCGGATCTGAATGTTTTGATCTTCTTGTCAGTTTGATTCTCCATCAAGGTTTTGAATTCCTTGAACTTATCAAACATCTCATCTTTGTTCTTCAAGATGTATACCCAAGTCTTCCTGGAGAAGTCATCAATAAATGAGACATAGTAAGCATACCCACTTAGAGAACTGGATGACATAGGACCACATACATCTGAGTGGATGATTTCCAGTATATCTTTTTCCTTGCTTTCACTGCTTGGGAAAGCCTTCTTAATGTTCTTACCTTTAGCACATCCTTTGCAAACACCTTCATGTTTGGTCTTGACTTCAAGAAGACCCTCTACATCTTTGCTTGCAATTGGAAGTGCCCTATAGTGCATATGAGCAAGTCTTCTATGCCAAATTTCACTTGGATCCATGGATTCATGCACCATGGCATGTTCAGGTTGTCCATTCAATTTATACAAACCTCCCTCTTGCTCTCCAATCACTACTGCATCATCTATGGTCTTTCCCTTTGGCCACATTAGGACTTGTATATCTACAAATGCAACCCTCATACCTTTTGCATCCAATGCATAGATGGAGAGTAAGTTCTTCTTGAGCCCAGGTACATAAAGGACTTCTTTCATCTTCAAAGATTTTCTAGAATCTAGGTTCTAGGAGGCTTCACCACTTCCTTTGATTGGGTATTGATAATTAACCCCAAGTTTCACCTTATGGGGTGATTCATGTTCAAATAGATTCACAAAATATTCCTTAAACCCAGTCATGTGTTTGGAATCCCCACTGTCAATCAACCAATCATTACAACCATGGGAGATAGTACCTGTGAGAGTAGAGATTAGAACATACTCTTCTTCACTTGATGAGTCATCATCACTATCATCACTTTCGTCCCTAGCCTTCTTCTTTGGAGGTTCATCATCCTCGGCAGCATGAGCATGGAACTTTCTTTTGCTGCCCTTCTTCTTCTTGCTGGAATTGTTGTTATTATCCCTTTTGTTCTTGGGACAATCTGAAGCAAAGTGACCCTTCTCATTGCATGTGAAGCATCTTAGATCCTTCTTATTCTTTTGATAGGATCTCTTGTAGCGAGAGTGCTCCTTCTTGGGCTTGCTTCTTTTGGTGTGAGATGCAAGAGCTTGATCTTCACCTCCCATATTTTCCTCACGAGCTACAAGTCTAGCTTCTTCTTGAGAGCATTCTTCCCGCAATCTATTGAAGGAGATCAACTTCTTCCTTGCACAAATTCCTTGAATAAAGGAATCCCATGACCTAGGTAGGCCATTTAGAGTGGTCATGACAACTTCACCATTCTCCACCATTTCATCTGCTACTTCTAGTTGTTCCTTAATCCAGGAGACCCTAGAAAAATAAGATTGAATGGTTTCTCCATTCTGAAACTTTACTCCTTTCAATTGGTTCTGCAGGGTCATCTTCTGATTTATGTTCTTCCCTTCAAATAGCTTGGTCAAAGAGTCAAATATCTCCTTGGGTGTCCTTAGAGAAGACACATGGGGTATGAGATGGTCTTTAATAGAATTAACAATGATTCTCTTTTCCTTGACCAAGTTCTTCTTATGCAATACCTTGGCCTCTTCATCCTCTGGGATAGGGATGTCTTCTTTTATATATGAGTCCAACTCATTCTCTTCGAGGATTAACCCAATCCTATACTTCCAAGCTAGGAAGTTATCAACCCCTTCAAGCTTATCCTCAAGCTTGGTGTGGTGAGACATATTAAAGAGTACTTCAAATGGAAATAGAAAATATTTAGGTCTTACCACTTGAATTGCTGAAAACTGGATCTCGTCCCGGATTAGGGTTTGTTGAAAAAACCCTAAAAATTCAAAATGTGAATTTAAACTTTCTGAAAGGATAGAAAGATGTGCCTTGATGAGCTGATCAGCCTGGTGCATTCAGAATTTGAGATCAACAAAGTTTTACCCTTCAGATTTGTCTTTTTGTACTCCCTGGTTCACTAGGGAGAGCCCTGAATTAGGGTTTGAGTTTCCCGGAGATCTACCCAGCCACAAATCTTGATCCAAAGCTCTAAACTTCAATTTTTGCAAGGCGCTTCCAGCTATGTCTTCAGATTTCAGAAATTCCTATTTTTGTGGAAACCCTAATTTTTAGGGCCAAATCTGAAAATGCTCAAAATTGAATTCTGATTGGACAGATAGATTCTCCTTAATGAGTAGAGTCAATCTACTATACTGCTTTTCCAAACTCTATGGAGAGAAACCCAATAAACAAGAAAATCAAGTTTCCATCACTGCAAAATGTCTTCTTCTCAACCTGTCTCTGATACCATGTTAAATTTTGAGCATTAATTCACAATACTCTAGAATCTTCACAGAGAGAATAACATATATAGTATATCAATGCATAACAATCACAATAAGCATGACAAGCATCACAAGAATCAAAAGCATGAGAGACAAGAGACACAGAGTTTCCGTGGGGAAAACCCTAAGGTGAAAAACCCCACAACTTCCTCAGAGATAGAGAGAGCAATGGCTCAACCAAAGTACAACCAAAATACACTTTAGATAGTCTCCTAGTAACAGATGATCCTCCTCCTCACTAGTGCACCACTTTTTGAGTGAGAGAAGTGTGTCTTTCCAAATGATCCAAATAGAGATCTCCCGATCTCTATTTATACTTAACCTGTTTGCCCAGTTACACTATGGGGCCAACTTGTCTATCTAGATACATCCACAATATAATATATATTTCAGGGCCGACCCCACACATGGTGGTCTAATAACCCATCAGCAAGTACACACACTTGCGACACTTGTCAATCCACATGACGACACTTCCTTATAGACGAATAACACATCTCTAATAAGTGTACAATAAATATATATGAAATACATAGATGAAATACATTCTGAAGTTACATATACATCAACAAAATTCACCCAATAATGAGAATCACGCCCCATGCACTTCTAAATTCACCCATTGATGAGAAAAATGCCTGAGACACTTCAAGACTTGCCCTAGGAACTTCAAAATTCTCCCAAAGATGATAAAAATTCCCTAAGCACTTCAATATTTTCCTTGGCACTTCTAAATTCTCCCAAGGATGATAAAAATTCCCCATGCACTTCAATATTTTCCCCAACCACTTCAAAATTCCCTCTAGGTACTTGAATACTTACCACATGCACTTCTAAATTGACCCATTGACAAGAAAAACGCCCCATGCACTTCAAAATTAACCCATGGGAAATTTCCCTAAGAACTTCAATATTTTCCCAGGCACTTCTAAATTCTCCCAAGGATGATAAGAACTCCCCATGCACTTCAATATTTTCCCAAAGCACTTCAAAATTCCCCCAAGTCACTTCAATACTTGCCACATGCACTTCTAAATTGACCCTATGATGATAGAAACACCCCATGCACTTTTAAATTCACCCAATGATGAGAAAAACACCCCATGCACTTCAAAATTCACCCATTGACAAGAAAAACGCCCCATGCACTTCAAAATTAACCCATGGGAAGTTTTTACACTTTATGAAGCATGGGACAAATGTTACAAACATGCACGTCATTCGGGATACCCAACTCCGGCCTTACATATTGGTTGGAGCATATTGATTACATGAAATGAGGCAACATTCAATGATGTCTTCCCTCAACTGATTTCAACTCTCACATAATCATATATTCACTCCCCAATGTAAATTCACTAAAACAAAAGCATTCTAGGATATCAAAGTAGCTTACTTTTGATAGATCAATCCCACATGGATTAGGCGATAGCACTTTTAGAGGAAACCCTAGGAGTGGCATCGAAGGTGTTATCTTTAAGCATTCAACTATCATGCAAACGAGGAACATGCTACATCACAAATAATTATGCAGAGCTCATGAGATTAATCATGATTCTTTCTTTAGCTTTGGAGAATGCTTTAACAAAATTTCAGATCTCGGATTCCTTGATAGTGGTGAACTAGATTAACACCACTACTAGATGTACAAATATCAACCTTCAACATATGCTCAGCAGAGGACTAGAACTAAAATATCAATTGATATCCTATATCGTTGAACATATTTATAGAAAAAACAATTCACAAAGTCGATTCACTAACAAAGGATGCTAGTGAGCTCTACGAAAATCAATTGCATATACTCAGAAGGGATTGAGCAAGGTAGATAACAAAGAAGGAATACTTGTGTAGTTGAAGCCACAAAAAAACATAGGTAAATTTTTTGAATGTTGAGATCACTCAAATTTGGTTTTTGGCAATACAATGCTTTTAGCAATATTGGATTGAAGATCCTATCCTAACATAAAATTCCTTGTTCATTTAAGTTGAGTTTTAGCTCCCTATATGATACTACACATCAATTTTCTTGTATAGGATTGGTTGAGCCATGCTCCCCTTTTCTATAAATTCATAAATGAGTAGAGAATCATCTCCTCTAAAATCTTATTTTCAATGCTATAAAAACAACTATAATAATTGCAACTTCTCGATTTATGTAAATAAAGTTACCAACTTTTTGCTATAGAAAATATATATATAAACCATTCACTTTTAAAAATGAACTTGCATACCATCAAATTGTTAAATTTTGAGCATTAATTCACAATACTCTAGGATCTTTGCTGAGAGAATAACATCTACAGTATATCAATGCATGACAATCACAATATGACAAGCATCACAAGAATCAAAAGCATAAGAGACAAGAGACACAGAGTTTCCATGGGGAAAACCCTAAGGTGAAAAACCCCACAACTTTCTCAGAGATAGAGAGAGCAATGGCTCAACCAAAGTACAACCAAATAACACTAAGATATTCTCCTGATAGCAGATGATCCTCCTCCTCACTAGTGTGCCACTTTTCAAGTGAGAGTGAGTTACTTTTCCGAGTGAGTAAAATAGAGATCTCCTATCTCTATTTATACTAACCTTTTTGCCCAGTGACCTTATGGGGCCGACTTGTATATCTAGATACATCCACATTATATTATATATAATTCAGGGCCGACTCCACATGGTGGTCTAATAACCCATCGGCAAGTACACACACTTGCAACACTTGTCAATCCACATGAAGACACTTCCTTATAGAGGAATGACACATCTCTTATAAGGGTACAATAAATATATATAAAATACACAGATGAAATACATTCCGAAGTTACATATACATCAACACTCCCTCTTAACTAGGAAGGTATTTCTCGACACAGATCTGCTAGGCAAGTCTTCTTCTCGAGATCATCGTCATCATCATCATCACTGCTGCTACTATCTCAACCAATCTCTGACTCTACTCGTCATAGGAAGTTCTACAGAGCGAGTTCTTTTTCATACTGGATGTAGGCCAACCATCTGCAGGTCTTCATCATCACTAGCCATACTGTGGAATCCTCAGGACTTATTATGTGCGTCACAAAGCCTGGCTGCAGCATCCCAGGCTATTACGAGCACACAGCTCTACCTGTAGGATCTCCCAGGAGCGCATTACATGTGACCCATCACAAAACCTGGCTGAAGCATCCCAGGCTGTTACGATCACACGGCTCTACCCGTCGGATCTCTTAGGAGCACATTACATGTGGTCCACCACAAAACCTGGCTGAAGCATCTGAGGCCTTTTTCATCCTGTCCAGATCTCCCAGGATCAAATTACATGTGGTCATGGTAAAACCTGGTTGAAGCATCTGACGCCTTTTTCATCCTGTCCAGATCTCCCAAGAGAAAATTACATGCCATAGGACAAAACCTCACAAGAGCATCTACCAAATATCCCAGGGCACCGAATTACATGCCATAGGCAAAACCTTGAAATACTATCTCCAGATCTCCCAGGGCACAAATTATATGTCCTCCCAAGCAAAACCTCGAAAGAGCATTTGCTAGATGTCCCAAGGCACCGAATTACATGCCATAGGCAAAACCTCAAAATACCATCTGCAAATCTCCCAGGGCACAAATTACATGCTTACCTGCACAACCTGATCCACAGCCACAAAGTATCATCTGATACTCACCATACATCATCCTGATGTACACATGATCATCCTGATCATCATCACTGCAACATCCTGCTGCATGTCATCTGGAGAATCTCGTCATCCACGATCATCCTGATCATACAATGAATCCATCTGATTCACACCACGTATCTACCTGATACATATCATCATACATAGTGTATCCACCTGATACATAGATACATGATCCACACAATGTATCCATCAACATACATGATCTACCTGATCATACAATGTATCCACCTAATACATATACAGATACATGGTCCAAGCATCCAACATGATGCATATACAAAATACATACAAATGATCCAACAGATCATATCCAGCATCCAACATGATACATACATACATATAAATGATCCAACTGATCATATCCAGCATCCAACATGATGCGTACATACATATAAATGATCCAACTGATCATATCCAGCATCCAACATGATGCATACATACATATAAATGATCCAACTGATCATATTCGACATCCAACATGATGCATACATACATATGAATGATCCAACTGATCATACAAAGCAGAAACTAGAACATCATCCTGATGCTCATCATCCAGCACTTACATCCACAGCCATGTGAAGGATCCTCCTTCCAACATGCTTGGAATGGCTTCAGCAGATGTGTCCATCACTTCTTCCTCGAAGTTTCCTCAATCTGAAGAACGCCAAGCCTCTCTCTGAAGTACTCAAACTTCACCCTGGCTAGTGGCTTCGTCAGCACATCTGCAATCTGCTCGTCCGTCGCAACATACAGGAGCTTCACAGCTCCTCTCTGCACCATATCCCTGATATAGTGATATTTGATCTCTATGTGTTTGGGCCTATCATGAAACACTGGATTCTCGGACAGCTTCACACAACTTTGGTTATCACAGAAGATACCAGTAGCATCCAACGGGAGATCAAATAACTCAGACAGTAGCTTCCGTAGCCATACTACCACACAACTAGATGAACAAGCTGCAACATACGCTGCCTCAGCTGTACTCAGTGCTACACAGGACTGCTTTCTGCTAAACCAAGAGATCACACCTAATCCCATACTGAAGCAACACCCAGATGTGCTCTTTCTATCTGCAGCACTACCAGCCCAATCTGAATCAACATAACCTTGCAGGTTAAACTTTTGATTCGCTTCATACTTGAGCCCATAATCCACTGTACCCTTCAGGTACCTCAGAACATGCTTTACAACAATCAGGTGAACACTTCTCGAATCCGTCAGGAACTGGCTCAATGTGTTCACAACAAAGCAAATGTCCGGTCTCATGTTCGTCAAGTACATCAAGGACCCAATCATCTGACGATACATAGAGACATCAACTGGATGAGATGAAGCATCACATAGAAGCTTCATATTCGATGCCATAGGTGTGGCCATGGCCTTGCAATCCATCATCCCAAATCTCTTCAGGATATCTACTGTGTACTTCCCTTGACCAAGGAAGATCCCACCTGCACTCTACCACACCTCCATACCTAGGAAATAGTGCATCATTCCCAAATATTTCATATCGAATTCAGCAGCAAGCTTCCTCTTAGTATCTGCAATCAGTCTGTCATCTCCTGTTACAAATAACTCATCCACATACAGGAGTAGAATTACAGGATTCCCTTCCTCAACCTTGTAGTAAAGGTTGGAATCTGCTTTACTCTTGGTAAAGCCCAAACTAGATAGGAAACTGTCCATCCTACCATACCAGGTTCTGGGAGCTTGCTTCAAGCCATACAAGGCTTTTTTCAATTTGCACACATATGACTCCCTGTCATGTATTTCAAAACCTAGTGGCTGCTCCACATATACTTCCTCTTCAACTACACCATTCAAGAAAGTAGTCTTGACATCCATCTGGTGTATTTTCCATTTCATTGTTGCAGCCATGGCAAGTATTGTTCTGATGGAAGTATACCTGGCTACAGGTGAAAACGTTTCTTCATAATCTATTCCCTCTTTCTGAGAGAAGCCATGAGCTACGAATCTTGCCTTGTATTTCTCCACACTGCCATCTGCAGCATGCTTGTTTTTGAAGATCCATTTAGAAGTTACAACTGAATTCTCTTTAGGTCTTGGGACAACATCCCAAACATCATTCTTCATTATTGATTGATATTCCTCAACCATGGCATCCTTCCATTCTTTCTTTTCCACTGCTTCTTCATAACTGGAAGGCTCTTTGTTCATAATGCCACAGAGCAAAGCAGCATAGCTGGTATGTGATCTGGTTCTCTTCTTTGCTCTGTGTTCTTCTTCTGGAATGCCAAATCTTTCTACATCTTGAATGAGCTCTCTAGCCCATGCAGGTTTCCTCTTGTGAGAATTATCCTCACGGGGTGGATCTACAGGTTCTTGTGGATCTTCAAACTCACGAACAACTTCTGGAACTGCTTCAGTCATCGTAGTGTCTTAAAATATGGTTTCCTTAGGTTCTTCATAAAATTCAATAGGTGCCTTCCTTGATTTGATCAATGTTGAGTTTTCATCAAATGTTACATCCCTGCTGACATCAATCTTCTTGAAACCTGGGAAGTATATTCTGTAAGCCTTCGAACTTTCACTATAACCCACAAAGATACCCTTCTTTCGTGAAGGATCTAGTTTGGTCCTCTTTTCCTTTGGGACATGAGTGAATACTGGACAACCAAATATTCTGAGATGACTGGCTTCAGGATTCTTACCAGAAAAGACCTCTTCTGATGTCTTGTTGTTCAATATCTTGTGGGGTGTTCTGTTCTGCACATATACAACTATTCTAGCTGCTTCTGCCCACAGATGCATAGGTAGATCCTGGTCATGCAGCATTGCCCTTGTTGCTTCCATGATAGTTCTATTCTTCCTTTCTGTAAATCCATTCTACTGAGGATTATAAGGAGCAGTCAACTCCCTCTTAATCCCTGAATCACTACGGAGCTTCTTGAAGTCACTTGAGGTGAATTCTCCACCATTGTCGGATCTGAATGTTTTGATCTTCTTGTCAGTTTGATTCTCCATCAAGATTTTGAATTCCTCGAATTTATCAAACACCTCATCTTTGCTCTTCAAGAAGTATACCCAAGTCTTCCTGGAGAAGTCATCAATAAATGAGACATAGTAAACATACCAACTCAGGGAACTAGATGACATAGGACCACATACATCTGAGTGGATGATTTCCAGGATGTCTTTTGCCTTGTTTTCACTGCTTGGGAAATCCTTCTTGATGTTCTTACCTTTTGCACATCCTTTGCAAACACCTTCATGTTTGGTCTTGATTTCAGGAAGACCCTCTACTGCCTTGCTTGCAATTGGAAGTGATCTATAGTGCATATGAGCAAGTCTTCTATGCCAAAGTTCACTTGGCTCCATGGATTCATGCACCATGGCATGTTCAGGTTGTCCCTTCAATTTATACAAACCTCCCTCTTGCTCTCCAATCACTAGTGCATCATCTATGTTCTTTCCCTTTGGCCACATTAGGACTTTTCCATCCACAAATGCAACCCTCATACCTTTTGCATCCAATGCAGAGATGGAGAGTAAGTTCTTCTTGAGCCCAGGTACATAAAGTACTTCTTTCATCTTCAAGAATTTTCCAGAATCTAGGTTGTAGGAGGCTTCACCACTTAATCCTTTGATTGGGTATTGATAATCATCCCCAAGTTTCACCTTATGGGGTGATTCATGTTTAGATAGATTCACAAAAGATTCCTTAAACCCAGTCATGTGTTTGGAAGCCCCACTATCAATCAACCAATCATTACAACCATGGGAGATGGTACCTGTGAGAGCAGAGATCAGAACATACTCTTCTTCACTTGATGAGTCATCATTACTATCACTTTCTGCCCTATCCTTCTTCTTTGGGGGTTCATCATCCTCAGCAACATGAGCATGAAACCTTCTTTTTCTACCCTTCTTCTTCTTGATGGAGTTGTTGTTGTCCTTGTTCTTCTTGGGACAATTTATGGCAATATGTCCTTTCTCATTACACGTGAAGCATATTCTTCTTTCTTTGAAGTGATGTGAAGATTTCTTGGAGTGAGATGGCTCTCTCTTGAACTTCCCTTTCTTGGTGTGAGCTGTGAGAGCTTGATCTTCATTCCCCATCTTTTCTTCTCGTGCCACAATCCTTGCTTCTTCTTGTGAGCATTCTTCCTGTAGTCTACTGAAGGAGATCAACTTCTTCCTTGCACAAATTCCTTGGATAAAGGAATCCCATGACCTGGGTAGGCCATTTAGAGTGGTCATCACCACTTCACCATTCTCCACCATTTCATCCACTGCTTCTAGCTGTTCCTTGATCCAGGAGACCCTTGAAAAATAAGATTGAATGGTTTCTCCATTCTGAAATTTTACTCCTTTCAATTGGTTTCGCAGGGTCATCTTTCGATTTATGTTCTTCCCTTCAAACAGCTTGGTCAAAGAGTCAAACATCTCCTTGGGTGTCTTAAGAGAAGACACATGGGGTATGAGATGGTCTTTGATAGAATCGGCAATGATTCTCTTTGCCTTGACCAAGTTCTTCTTGTGCAATACCTTGGCCTCTTCATCCTCTAGGATAGGGATGTCTCCTTTCACATATGAGTCTTACTCATTCTCTTCCAGGATTAACCCAATTCGATACTTCCAGGCTCGAAAGTTATTAGCCCCTTCAAGCTTATCCTCAAGCTTGGTGTGGAGAGACATCTTAAAGAGTACTTCAAATGGAAATAGAAAATATTTAGGTCTTACCACTTGAAGTGCTGAAAACTGGATCTGGTCCCGGATTAGGGTTTGTTAGAGAAACCCTAAAAATTCAAAATGTGAATTTCAAATTTTTGAAAGGATAGAAAGATGCGCCTTGGTGAGCTGATCAGCCTGGTGCATTCAGAATTTGAGATCAGCAAAGTCTTTCCCTTCAGAATTGCCTTTTTGTCCTCCCGGGTTCACTAGGGAGAGCCGTGAATTAGGGTTTGAGTTTCCCGGATATCTACCCAGCCAAAAATCTCGATCCAAAGCTCTAAACTTCGATTTTTGCAAGGAGCTTCCAGCTGTGTCTTCAGATTCCAGAAATTCCTATTTTTGTGGAAACCCCAATTTTTAGGGCCAAATCTGAAAATGCTCGGAATTGAATTCTGATTGGATAGATAGATGCGCCTTGATGAGTATATTCAATCTACTATACTGAGTTTCCAAAATCTATGGAGAGAAACCCAATAAACAAGAAACGCAAGCTTCCGTCACTGCAAAATGTCTTCTTCTCAGGTTAGCTCTGATACCATGTTAAATTTTGAGCATTAATTCACAATACTCTAGGATCTTTGCTGAGAGAATAACATCTACAGTATATCAATGCATGACAATCACAATATGACAAGCATCACAAGAATCAAAAGCATAAGAGACAAGAGACACAGAGTTTCCGTGGGGAAAGCCCTAAGGTGAAAAACCCCACAACCTCCTCAGAGATAGAGAGAGCAATGGCTCAACCAAAGTACAACCAAATAACACTGAGATAGTCTCCTGATAGCAGATGATCCTCCTCTTCACTAGTGTGCCACTTTTCAAGTGAGAGTGAGTTACTTTTTCGAGTGAGTAAAATAGAGATCTCCGATCTCTATTTATACTAACCTTTTTTCCCAGTGACCTTATGGGGCCGACTTGTATATCTAGATACATCCACATTATATTATATATAATTCAGGGCCGACCCCACATGGTGGTCTAATAACCCATCGACAAGTACACGCACTTGCGACACTTGTCAATCCACATGACGACACTTCCTTATAGAGGAATGACACATCTCTTATAAGGGTACAATAAATATATATAAAATACACAGATGAAATACATTCCGAAGTTACATATACATCAACACAAATTACATATATCAATTGTTATTTGCTTAATTGTAATAGTTTACCAAATCACCAAACATGGAATGTTTATAATTTACGTCACATGATTTATTATATAATTTTTCTTAGATATAAATATAACCCACTAAATTTTCTAAACCTTTGGATAAGAATGTACAGCCCTGAAATTTTATATTTCATAGAATTACATCTAATATTATTTAAAATGCATTCTTATTCTTATTTGTATATATATATATGACCACCATTACTTGAATATAGGAATTCAATTTCTACTGACCAGCATAGATCCATCTTCAACCCAAATCTATCAAGCACCGAGAGGAATACAATTTCTTGAGGTGTAAATTTTTTTATTTTAATTTTTTTTTATACATTAAAAAAAATTTACAGCTCAAAATATTCAATCCTCTCCTACTTGATATATCTAGGTTTAAGATGAAATCAATATAAATTTAATTTTTTTAAGCCAACATCATTTTCACTTTTATTTCCTTCTTATGGGAACGCCACACTACATAACATTATATAACATTAAGAGTTACAACATCTCCCCATACTAGGCTGTAGAGCACCTCACTATTCTCAATGGAATTACAATAAAACAATTGTTTTATTATTTTCCTAATTACAACAATACTAATCAAAATAATACTTATGTTCCTCCCTCATGCTAATAATTAATACTTGTCACCTTTAATGGATCCATACCTCGCTAAAAGCCCATGCTCTTGGAATGACTGGGTTTTCATAGAATGAGTATTTGACCGGCCTATCGGTTGCTTTGATATTTCTTCGTCCTAGGTTGTTCTAGTCAATCTAGTCGGCTTGTCCTTTCTTTATCTATCTTTAGAAGGTATGGATTTTTTTTTTCAGTTTCTTTCAGAGTGCCTCGCCATTCCCTCTTCCTTAAAAAACCAACTATAATAGAGGGAGGGTTAGACAGAACATATAAGACCCCATTCAAAGAGATATTTTCTTGGAATTGCACATTCTTGAGTAGATCAGGACTGAAATTAAAGACCATTCCTACCCATTTCCATTACATGCTAGGACACATCCTAAATATATAAAACAAATAACATGATCTAGCTTCTTTATTATTGGTGAGATTAAAGTTCTCTTAAAAATTGAAATATGTAGATATAACAATAAGTATGCCATACAAATATTCACTACATATTATGCTAATGTTAATTTGAAAGCAAGCCTAACTAAACCACATTACCTCACAAATTTTGCCAAATTCCATGCCAGATCAGCTCTAACCATTTGTAAATGGGTTTGTCTTAGTTGTTACAGAACATTTGCAATGATAGATGATTCTTCCATTTTGAGTTGCATCACTTATGCATTATTTTGCAACACATAGGGACATACGACAACAGTTGATGTTACTAAATTATGTGAATTCCATTTCAAACAAATTTCCATGGTTCTCCTCTACTGAAAGCCATAGATCCTGACATAGTTTCACAAGTCCTTTAAAATTGTGAAGTTTCCAGAGTCATTGCAGCTAGTAAATTTTCGAGCATGTTTTGATGACAATTATTTCTGTGAAATATCATTTTCATGATAATTTCATAGAAATCAGGCAATAAACATGGCAACTTCCCTGATGAACCAACAATGGAGATTCTCCATGGACTGCAAAAAAAAACTGAGACCCATTTCCTGATTAAATCACATTCAAAAAGATAAGATTGCACTTCATTTTCATTGCCAGTGTTTGAAGTATTCCAGCATTATTAGGTCTTTCCACATGAAACATGGAATAAAATCCATGTTACAAAATAAAAAAGAACTTGGTATCAGCTTCAACGGAACTGTTCCTAATTACGGATTTGAGTATATAACATTTTATCCATGAGGACATGTTGCAAACACTACTCCAATTGCAGTGCTGCTGTCTAGGATAAGAAAAATAATGTCATTGTAAAATTAAAATATCTAATTCAAATTAAAAAAAAAACTGCTATGAACCACAACTCAAAATTAGGAACTCATTAACTATGTGTCTAATTCACATCTCTGCCTAGGCCAGAACTAAAGTCCATACCTGGGTATGATTTCAGTAAGAATTACATTTGCAAGATCAAAAAAAGTTGTGCGCTCATCGATTTCAATTACAACTAAATAAAATTCCTCCATTGCCATTTCATCAATGACCACAATAAGACATTTAACTCTTGTGAACTCCTTCGATCAAATATAGTTTGCTAAAACTCTAGCCAGAGAACCTGCAAAATTTCCAAAAGATTATAATACTAGTTATAAAAATAAGGAATACCAATAAAATATGGATAGTCTCTACTAAATAGTATACTAACGGCCAATATCAATCAGTGATTCAATACTGTCTTCGAAAATTAATAATTTTCTAATTAAAAGGTACATAGTACATACACCTTTATCAATTTAATAATTGGTAATTTGATTCATTGAACAGAGGACAATGAAGTATTAATGAGATGACTATTAGGATTGTTGATAACAAGTTTTCTATATAGACATCCAGTTTTAAGAAATTTTAAATAAGTGAAAAATTAATAATAATAATAATAAAACTGCTAAAGAGTACCCCTTTATTTGGTCACGGTAGTTGGCAACTTGATTGGTGATGAGATAGATCTCAATACCAGAGGGTTCAATAATGGGCTTGAATACAGGGTTTGAAGGATCCTCTTTAGGTAATGGTTCTTCACCGGCATCTTTACGTGCCATGTTGTCTGCTCTATTAATCACAAGAAATAGTGAGTAAGAAATCCATGGAAAATAGAAAATATTATCAGTATGCTCTAAAAGAGAAAACAAAGACATACCATGGATTCATTGAATCTACATAATATAGTTACAAAATCTTGATTTATGAGACAACAAATGAGTAGCATGCTGCTGGTGGGAAATTTACCTTCTTTTTTGCAACCAAGCCTACTGCTGAGCTTGTTGTCGTGAAAGATTACGATAATAATATTGAAACTAGAAGAGGATAGAGGCTATTAGAGGAGAATCCACATTTATAAATAGCAAAGGGGTAACATGAAAGACAAAAAAAATCCAATAACAAAGATGAAATACACCATTAAACAATGTACAAACCTTCTGTTGTTCCATAGAAAGATCATCCATGCAATCAATTAAAAACTCAAGATTCTTTTCCATAAAAGGATTTGTGGACAATACCAACCTGTCATAGTCACCCTGCCAAGGGAAAAGAAATGAACAATCAAGGTCAGTATTTATAATTGAATCTCGGCACTGAATCATTAATTATAATTCAACACCATAATGTATGACTCAAGTAAACTAAAACCTCCATACCTGGGAAACAGGTGAATCAGTTTCCAACTCAGCCATAATTGAACTAACGAGTGCAGAGTTTGAAATTTTAACATGCATTGCACCCATCTAATTAGGACCTCAAGAAAGAATTAGCAACATGATTCCATAGACTTACTTAAGAGGCAATGACATTTCACCCAACATAACACAATATTAGATCTTTATATTTTATTGTCTTTCTAATCAATAGATAATTGCCCATGAATGTTTGAAAATACTGAATAATTGCAATTTCCATAAATAAAACAACTTCAGAGAATGAGATAATAGTCACATGTAAGACTCTAAGAATCTTCACTCAGGAAATGATATTCATACAAAATGATAGTTAAGCATGAGAAACTTAGTTTTTGGTCTGAAATAGTGTGGAAAGAGCAGAAAATACATTTTTTCATTTTGCAGCAAGATACATGCGAGGACCAATAAATGCATTCTTGTTGGATTATCTTTGTTGTTCACATATAATTGATAAACATACAAGGCCTTCAGAGTTTGAGAATATCATGTGTTATGTAGTTCTTATGCATGTAATCTAGATGATTGCTAAAAGGCAGTTTCGGTAGATTTCCAGCAGGTCAATGTTATATGCTGTCTGGTCATCATCATTATCATTGATTACAAATCTCCTTCATCCATTGAAGAAAATTGAATGAACACTAACAAAACCCAACTATCGTTGGCAATGGGCATTGTCTTGTTTCCACCAACTTAAGCTAGTCCAACCACCAAATTATGAATAACGTATTTGATAGTTGTTTGGAAAAATAAAGATCCAACAGTTGAATATATAATGCTAGTTAAAAGCATATGATTTGTAGAAATATTCAACAATAACATCCCTTTTATGTTCAACATTGATTTTTCATTCTCTATGTGAAGTATGTGTCAGTGAGCAGATCATTCACCACTTCATCAACTAGAACAGTAAATATGTTTCTCTCAACCTCTATTCTGATCTCAAGCATTGCTCTCTCACAATCTATCCACTTACCCATTGGAGTGCTCATATATTTATCCACAAGCTCATCCAACATCCCAAATGTCACCATACTAATTCTTTTAATTTCCTTAAGCATATCTTTAGATAACTTTTCATTTGCGACATATGGTGGACCTTTGATCCATCTCCTATAACCTCCTTTGTACCTAATGTTGTACTGTGAATATAGACAATCCTTCATGCAATAAAAATAATATTCCTATTTTTCCATGACCCTTATACTTTCATAAAAGCCAAATTGTAGAGACCATTCTTCAAACCATATGGAAAATGACCATGAGTTGATGACTCTTGGACTTCCAGTCTATCAAACAAATTAGGATCTACAAGTAAATCATGTCTATCTTCCTCACTCAGCAAGGCTACATATTCTTACATTAGTTCTGCATTGCATATAATTTTCCTTACATATTCAAGCTCCTGATCCTCAATATAGGCAGGCCTCATTTCTGACAAACTAATAAAGGAAGGATCAATCTTGTGCAATATTAAAATATCTAAAATTGTACCCATTATCTTATCACTTTCTACAACTTCCAAGTTTGCAGAAGAATTATAATCATGTAGTTTTACATCAACATCTAGTTCTGCATCAAGTATCACAGTGATTCGTCCAGTTCTATTCTATATGGATAAGCATAAGAATTGCAACTTATCATCTAGTATCACATATTAACAAATTGTGTTAGTACAAAAAAAGACTTAGAGGGAAATTGTAATAAGAACAATAATTGTTTAATCAGATGATAATCTAATCTGTCAAGAAAACAGAGGCTACATTTGGCCATCTCCTATATGAAATTACCATGATTGTAAATTTAATTAGATATATATTTGGGTAAACAACAAATTTGAAAAATGTCAAAGTTGCTTACCATGTGTACCACCCAATCTCTCTGTGGAGTTGTAACTTTCATTTGAGAAAGAAGCTTCTAATATGGATACTAGACTAGGCTGATCATAGTCCACACTACAAACAGTCCCTACAACACCTTCTGAATTATCCATGTCTATATAACCAACCCTACCTTGAGAAGAAATATGTCTAGGTCCAGACAATCCTCCAGTTCATCCACTGTCAGCAATGTCACGTACCTTGTCTACCACCTAATTGTTGCATTAAACTGTTAAAGAATATTCACAAAACAGTTGCAAAGTTCAATATTTTGATCTGACTTCTAGCTATGTAAGTAATCAACTTATGGCCTCCAAACTACCTCTCAAATTATTATGCACGATCACTCAAATCAAACGAAATTGATGGATAGTTTTGAAGGCTTGGCATATCCACTATATGTAGAATCTTGCCACATACTTAAATAAAGAGAATATATATTTGAATGAATAATTCATGAGGCACACTACTTGCTTCTAAAGGCTCAATATAAGAAACCTCCAATGAAATGAAATGTAAAATAATATAAACATACTTCAAATGATTATTTCTTCCAAAATAGGGATGAAAACTAGCCAATTTAAGATAATGATTGAAAGTTGTCCTACACAATCTGATTTCTATCCCCCCAAATCGGCTCTTCAATGGAGCAACCACATGATAGAATGTGCTACCCATACAAAACAACATGATCAACCTTCAAATAATCAATGCTTTCTTTGAACAAAAGTGAGGAGTTCCTACAGATAGATTGGACCTCTCTGCACAGTAAAAAAGGTCTCTCAACAGGTCAGTGGTATCTTCCTCTAGGATGATAGCCCCATAGACCATGCTTGTTCACTATTGATTCGTGACTGTCCCTTTGTATTCACTTCCCATATTTGATTTTCTTGCTGGTTTTTTCCTAGAATTAGCTCAAAAATTTTTGGTACTGCTGCTGATGATTTTCATTTACCTCCAAGAACCACCTAGATCGAGAGAGGGTCCCATTTCTCACTTTTTTGTACCCAGAACTACTCGTAACCCAGCTTGCCCTCAAATTGTTTTTTTAGGGATTGAAATCAGCAATCACCTTAAAAGTGATCTGAATTCGTTAATAAGTTCCGATATTTGTTCTAGGGCTGAGTTTGACCATTGTTCATCCCATAGGACTATTGAGACTTTCTATGTTCATAGTTGTTCACCCATGATCGAAAACTTGAATCAACAATAGCACTTATACAAATACCGGAATGCCCATGAGTAAAACTATATTCTTTGACATATATAAGGTTCTTGTCATTGGCACCATGTTCTATATATCTACATGTGTCAAAATGTTTGTGTGTTCACTCAACAAAGTGACCATCATGCCTATAATGTAAACACGGAGAAGAGCATATCTAGTTTCAAATTTAATAATTCATGTAACAATATTATTAACAATAATTCTAATCATGAACTAAAATTTCATTGTGTGTTTGCAGGTGTCTCCCTACTCATTTCCTTCAAGGGAATGAGTTAATAATTCCTATAGAAATGGGGCCAATCCTATGTAACCACTATTCTAATGTTGAAATATGATTTTCTCTTCAAACACAGGTTTCATTGTGTTGATATTTAGATTGGTGGAAATTTAAAAGCTTCAAGAAGATGTCGGTGATAAGCCTCACTCACTACCAAGGACAAAATTTCATAGGTCTGCAAAAATCTTGAGAGATAATTGTCTGTGCAAACATTGTATGCTAAGATTCAAAGCATTCTAAATGTATCCATCTGTAGATGGCCATGTAAGTATTCTTGTGTCTATATCATATAAGAAGCATAACATAAGACAGCTTGAATCTTCAAGGAACTCAGAAGTGTGCAATAATCAAATTTGTAATTGCAAATACATGAGAGGGATAGAGTGCATTGTTGCAATGGCATGGTGAATGATGGGAGGGGTTGAATATTACATATGGCTTAAAAATTCATCATGCAAGAATTAGTGAAATTAAACTCATAATTTTGGTTTGAGGACTTACTTTAGGAAAAAAATTTAAAAAGGTAATCACGTAGGTTTAAAATTTTGATAACCATGTTGGGTTCATCTTCCAAAATACTCAGTAGGACAAATTTCTTTTGAAACTTGGCAGTGCAATCTTAGACAATTTTCTCTTTACAATGTCTAAGGAACTACCGCTATATTTTTTGCTTCCTTTCATACCTAGCCGGGTAGAATTTTCTTCTAAAAAAAACCTTGACCTCATTCAAAATTGTCTCAAAATTGTACAATAGGATCTGTAGGCCTCTTGAGAAATACACCAATTACTATTGAAAAAGTAGATCAACGTGATTACTCTTATTGATACTAGGAAAAACATAAACATAAGTCTCTTGATATCTAGCCAACAAAAAGGTCCAACTACATTATTTGACTTATAAGGAGAGATCCATTCATTCACTTTCAACTCAACAATTGTTATCAAGTCTTTCTCGTTATAGTGTTTCAGTGTTGTTGGCCAACACTAAGGTGCATCGTATTCATGTATGACTAGACATATCTAGTGCACTATGCAATGGATTTTCTCAAAAGTAATTTATCCCATTATATGTACAGCTAGGGTTTGGCAGGGAACTTGTTTCTCATGTTCATTTCCTGAAGGTATTCAATAGTATATATTACTTTATAATTATATTTTATGGGAGTCCAATTTGGTTTTTCCACTTGCATCCAAAAATATTGAGAAAACAAAAGCAGTCATAATAACTTTTGGGTCACACCAATATACATCCCGAAACCCCAATCATTATGCTCTATGTTTCAACTTTTGAATCCTTACCTAACCCAAGTTAAGCTACAAGAAATTATGACTCTTGCTTCATTCATGGTTGGATCCTTAGGACTGTGGCCTGACCTTAATCTTTACCTTTCTAGGATTGTTAGATTTGTTTTTTCCTTGCCCTTTTATGATCAATGGTATTATCTTTTCTTCACCATTGACCCTGTAGAATTGTTGATTAGGTATTTTCCTTGTCATAGGAAGGACATTATTAATCTTGATTTTATCTCATAGAGAGTGAAATACCAGTCAACTATAGTGAAGCATTTATGTGTTGTCCCATATGAGTTTAATTCTCTTAGTTTGCACCCCTCTTCTGTGCACAAGAACAACAACTTGGAATTTATTTCTCAAGAGTAGATGCAACATCTCTATTTGGTATTGGAATCTCTAATTTCTTTGAATACAACAAATAATTCAAGAATATCCGTTGAGAATAAGAATTTACACTACCTGACATAGCGACATTCTTCATAATTGATTGGTTGATAAATTATTTTTTAAGGAAATGAGCATATGTACATTCAAATATCCATGCCATCTTCATTCTTTATTAACTTATAGCTATCCATAATACTACAAAACAACATAGGATCAACTTCACTCTCTTTATCTTCTAATTGACCATGTTCACTATGGATTCTTCGAGTGCATCCAATTTTAACTTTTCATTTTAATGGGATCCTCCTTTACTTCTTTTTCTTTTACTTTGGAATCTACAAGTTTTCTACCACCAACTGAAGTCCTAACTCTTCCTATTTATGTGGTGTTGCACAAATATTGTTTAGTAGGATGGTGTATCTTGACATCTATGTGGAAGTTGTGTTAACTACATGTTACATATGTGTGCCATATAAGTTGTACTAGCCGATTGCACACTGCCATTTGTTTGTTATTTATGTCCAACCTCATTTTTGTGGCATTGCATAGAAAATGCTCCAATGATCAATCATACAAACCAAGACCTTGACCATAAGGATCAACAAGTTCTCCAAACCCATATGTAGCAAGATTGTATTCCCATCACAAATGCACATGTGCCATACAAAGAACTATGCAATGGACACTCACAATGCTACTATGTTCAGTTAATCAAAATAGTGCAACCTATCACCACTACTACATTTTTGGCCTTTAGGGAGGGTTGTCTTTTGCCCCCAAAAGTGACCTACCGGAGGGGGTTGGATTTGTGGGCGGTTTTGAAAAAACTACCCCTAAAGCCACCGATGTTAAAAGTTTTTCCCTTTAAGGGAGGTTTTTGATGAGATTGGAACTGCCCCCAAAAGTAACTTTTGTGGGCGGTTTGTGACCCCCCTCGTAGAGGTCTATGGAGCCATTTTAAACCCCCCTAATAGACCCCTTCATAGAGACCTACAATAGAGGTTTTGAATGTCACCTACCCAAATTTTGAGATTATTTATTTTATTTGCAAAAACATTATGATAAATTATAATTACAAAGTTTTGTAATTATGACCAAATTTGGTCAAGGATGATTGTAATGACATATTATTATTATTTAATAAATTAAAACATGAGACAAACACCCAAGGGAACTGTTAAATGAGTGTTCACTGACCCACTAGGAGGAATGGAAGTTGTTAGAAGGCATGGGATAGATGTTAGCATTTGCACTCCACCACTAGCTGTTGGTTATGGGACAACTACCCCTAAATTTGTGGCATTATCCCCCAGGTGGGTGGAAGGGAGCTAGTAGCTCATTAATGACCAGGTTAACCACTAAAAAGGCCTAAGCAGCCTAGAGAAGGCAATTCAAATTGGGCAAGGAGCTCTAACATTATTTTCTGCAGAAATAATTCCTCAAGTGTATCAGGTGATCACCAAGAGATTCGAATAGGGTGGCTAAGTGGAAGTGCATTGTGTGTCTACTAAAATTATTCTGAGAAGGAAACCAGAGGTGCTGGAGCGGGTCTCTTTGACTTCTAAGTCTATATGACTGATGAACTACTTTGTTGTTGCAAGTGGATGACCTAAAGCTTCTACAGATTCTTCTTCCTAGTGGTTTAGTGAATAGGATCGGGGGTCCTAAGGCAAGTAATTTGGCTGCCTTCGAGAGTAGGTTGGGTGGAACACGCTCCCTGGATTGTTTGTTTCTCCTACATTCATCAGGTTCTACTATTCTTTCTTGTTTATTTTCATTTAAATGAATGATGTTGTTTCATTAAAACTTCTAACCCTTTTGTCTTGATTTGATAATGAAGACTTATTGATAAAATTGTTTGAGCTGAATTGTATATTATGTTAAGTTAGGATGGAAAATAACATTTCATAATACAAACATTTAAATATTTTTCTTTTACCTGATGTCAAAAAATAAATATTACAGTTCTGTATAAAAATCTAGGGTTTATACTTTATGACATCTACTTCATTTCAAAATACACATACTGCATTATATTATTATTTCAAACAGAACTGTAAAGGACTCTAAGTAAAAACAATTATCATAGCCTCATAACACTTTTCAATTTCTCTCCTTATGGTACTTAGGATTTTGAAAAATAGCTGTAATACCGACTTAGAATATCTATGATATTTCAAAGTTATAGTCTTTCATATCATAACACAGCATTTTATTTATTTAAATTTATATCTTGCATGTATTCCAAATTCTTGCAGTAAGAAATTTTTTCATGTTAATAATCAGAATGTATTATCCTCTTTTTCCATAGATACTAATTATATTTTATAGAAAACATTTATCATTCTCCCAAAAAAAAATTACCAGACTGATTTCAACAATACCAGAGTTGTAGACGTTTATAGTTTTTCGTTCTAAAACCCTAAGACTATCATACATCTAGTTTAAGGACCAAGCACTTAAAACGAAAACATCAAACCCTTATATCAAGTTTCCAAAACCAAACACATTACTATTGTCCAACTATTACTTTCACAATAGCTATCTATTGTAATATCAAACTCAAACAAGGAATTTTTATAAATCATAATATTTATTTAAGTTAGGGTTCGATACAAAACCGAGTCTCGTCACCTTTCATTAATTTCTTAAAACATTGAGTTGGATCTCGGCCTTTACCAAACGATAGCATAGTTTTTAGTTAAACACAGAACAAGCAAAACCTACCATTGAAACCTACAAGGTAGGGTTCCGATTGTTTGGAACAAGGTTGAACCCTTTGGCATGTATCCATTATAAATGCACGATAGTTCAAGTATCAAATTATCACAAGACTGGAGCATGGTGCTTGAATTTTTATCCAAAAACTATAATATTCATTCAAATATCAATTTATATCAACATAGAAACCACACAAAAACTATTCTTAAGACACTGTATATTTTTCCATTAAATTGACAGAGGGTTCATCCCTTTAGCAGATACATCTGCAATAAGTTTACATTGTCAACAAGAGTTATAGAAAAAATGCTGCAGAGCAAAGTATCAAGACAAGCTGAGGGTTCCAACCTCTAGAATCTTGTCTTTGGCTCTCAAAAATTACAAACACTAGCCAAAAACCTTGTCAGGAACCAAAATATACCAAACTCTCATCAAACATCAAGCTTCGGCCACAGCAAACTAGAAGAAACTACAAGGGAAAGAACCATAGAGGCTTATCGAGTGGTAGAGCAGCCTTTTCCCACCAAGCTTCAAGCATAGAAATCATCGATGAAGTAAAACCTGCCACAAAAACCCACAGGAAGTTAAACAAGGAATTGCTGAGATAATTATAAACACATCAAATAGCATTAACATTTCCAGTTCGAGAAATCACCTATGTAATGTAGCCTCGGAGAAAGAGACATCTTAAACAAACTAGAATGATGTATCCATCTAGCAAATGCAAAGAATAAGGTTCAGAATTTGAGAACAACTATTTTGTTATGCTAGGAGAATCGAACACTGGTTCAAACTTGCACTCAAGAAACTAATAGAAAAACCTTGAAAACTACTTCAAAGACTGTATTGTGACTCGGCTCTACAAGGAATACAAATCCTGGAAACATTTAAGTTTTTCCCTACAGGTCCAGGGATCGAAACTGAGGAAGGAGTCCTCCCAACAATCAACTACCAAACCCTACATTACTGCAGGCGGTCATCCTCTCCACCTTACCACTACCAAAGAAAAATGAAAGCCGAGAAACACTCCAACGATAAACATAAAGAAAGACTAGGGTTTCATGTTCAAATCCCAAAAACATGAGAGATCAATGATGGAGAAGATGCCATCCAGGCACGTCGAATTTTGGGAAACCACTGCATTGAATGCCTTATTGATTATCACATCTGCCACGATGCCAAATCAGCAGACCAAGGGTTAATGTATTGCACAGCTCGGCATATTGATAACATATGTGACTTCTATCACGTGAACCCCAACCATGGTGGCATCCACTAGGTTACCACTCAACACAGTAGGTAGGAGATGTAAATGCCAAGATTGGTTACAACGGCCTGCCAACACATCAACATTAAAACATTCAATGCCCCGTCGTTATCATTCAGTACAAGTTAGGGTTTGATGGTATATTAGTTCATTGCACATTCATATTATAAAGTCGAACTACGTAATACATTCTATAAGTGTCGATCATAGGATATAAGGTTAATATATGTTTGCATTCTTCTCAAATGACTTCATAATACATAGATCGTAGACTATAGGGACCATATAAGGCTTGGCATATAGCTTAGTATTTTGGAAATGAATATTGTAATGTTAGTTTTGCTTGGCCACCTTTTATTTATATGCAATGCTACTTTAACCACCATATAAATGTTTAAAGATAAATGTCAAAATCCATAGTTACAATTTCATACTTGTAACATCATAAGTTACAATAGTTATAATATATCAAATCCTTGCTACAATAGTATGAATCATTACATACTTATACATTTATAAATGTATAAGCTACCATAATTATATTTATAAATTCAAGCTAATCCACGTATTTAAAGTAATAATTGACTCATGTTTCTATAATATAGAGCATCATAATATCTTGGAACTCGCATCTGATGTTTTCATTCATTGCAAATAGGAAAGTAGAGATATAAGCATGTTAAGTATATAGTTATTGTATCATTGGTAAGGATTGTTAGCATTTGTATTGTCTTCTCCATGTGACAATTTATTAAGACTCTAGTCTAATAATTGAAGTTACGATTTCTACGACTTTTATAACGTCAAATTAACACTTACTAAAACAAGAATAAAATTCATACCATGTAATAACTCATAGGCATGGAGTACTCATAACTATCATAATGCATCTGACTGCTATCTGAAATATAATTAAATCTTCTTAAAATTTATGGTAGTGTTGGATTATGTTGTAATATTCTTACCTGTGAATTCTATGCAAGAGAAACAGGTTCAAATGCTTTAGCTAACATAGCTAAGTAAACCTCAGGGTACCCCGTAGGACCCCTTCATCACCATTCAAGAGAAATTGTCAGTAATTGTCAAAGAAACTTATACTGCAAGAGAATTTAAATACAACATATATATTTATAATTAACACAAGCAAAACTAATGTCATATTTTGTATTAAGAAGTATGGTTTGTCATTATCATAATTTGTTATTAGTTAAAAAGGATTAGTATTTATTTTATTTCCGCATTAGTAAATACAGCTTTTAACGCTACTTTAAAATTTTTTAATTTTTGTGAATTTTTGGGATGTTACACTGAACCCCCTCATAGAGACCTACGAGGGCGGTTGTGAACCCCCCTCATACAAACCTACAGGGGTGGTTTGGAACCCCTCTCATAGAGGACTATAGGGTCAGTTTCAAACCCCCCTTGTAGAGGCCTATAGGGGCAGCTGTGAACCCCCCTCGTATAGTCCTATAGGGGCAGTTTGGAACCCCCCTTGTAGAGGCCTATAGGGACAGTTTAGAACCCCCCTCATAGAGGCTTATAGGGGCGATTTTGAACATGTTGATGTATATGTAACTTCAAAATTTATTTTATATATATATTTATTCTACCCTTATAAGAGATGTGTTATTCCTCTACAAGGAAGTGTCGTCATTTGTATTGACAAGTGTCGCAAGTGGATTAACTTGCCGATGGGTTATTAGAATACCTGATGTGGGTGTCAACCCGGAATATATGTAACTAGGGTTATTAGGATGAGTTAGACAAGTCGTCCCCATAAGTATTTAGGCAGGTCAGGACAAGTATAAATAGAGAGTCGGGATTCTCTATTTTGATCATCTCAGAACTCACTCTTCTCTCACTCAGAAAGTGGCGCGCATTGGAGGAGGAGGATCAGCTACATAGTAGGAGACAATCTATTGTATTTGGTTGTACTTTGGTTGAGCCATTGCTCTATCTATCTCTGAGGAAGTTGTGGGGTTTTTCACCTTAGGGTTTTCCTCACGGAAACTTTGTGTGTCCATTGTCTAATGCTTTTGATTCTTGTGATGCTTGGCATGCTTGATATGATTGTTATGCATTGATATATTGCACATGTTATTCTCTCAGTAAAGATCCTATAGCATATTTAAGTAATGCTCAAAATCTAACATGGTATCAGAGCTAACCTGAGAAGAAGACACTGTGCAGTTGCGGAAGCTAGGGCTTCTTATTTTTGGGTTTCTCTCCAAAGATTTTGGAAAACAAATATGATGGATTGACTCTCCTTAGCAAAGTGAATCTATCTATCCAATCAGAATTCAATTCTGAGCACTTTCAGTTTTGGCCCTAAAAATTAGGGTTTCCTCAAAAATAGGAATCTCTGAAATCTGAAGACACAGCTGGAAGCTTCTTGGAAAATAAGAAGTTTAGAGCTTTGGATAAAGATTTTTGGTTGTTTAGATCTCCGGGAAACTCAAACCCTAATCCAGCACCAGATATAGTTTTCAGCAACAAGTGGTAAGACCTAAATCTTTTCTATTTCCATTTGAAGTACTCTTTAAAGATGTCTCACCACACCAAGCTTGAGGATAAGCTTGAAGGAGCTGATAACTTCCGAGCATGGAAGTATAGGATTGGGTTAATCCTCGAAGAAAATGAGTTGGATACTTCTATAAGTGAAGAGGTCCCTATCCTAGAGGGAGAAGAGGCTAAAGCTCTTCACAAGAGGAATTTGGTTAAGGAAAAGAGGATCATTGTTGATTCTATTAAATATCATCTCATTCCCCATGTGTCATCCCTAAATACACCAAAAGAGATGTTTGATTCCTTGACCAAATTATTTGAAGGCAAGAACATAAATCGGAAGATGACTGGGAGGAATCAATTGAAGAATATCAAGATCCAGAATGCAGAGACTATGCAGTCATATTTCTCAAGGGTCTCCCAGATAAAAGAACAACTTGAAGCTGTGGGTGAAGTTGTAGAAAATTGAGAAGTGGTGATGACCACTCTTAATGGCCTCCCTAGGTCATAGGATTCCTTCATCCAAAGAATTTGTGCTAGAAATAAACTTATCTCTTTTGGTAGACTATAGGAAGAATGCTCACAAGAAGAAGCTTGAATTGTAGCCAGAGAAGAGAAGATGGGGAGTGAGGACCAAGCACTCACAACTCACTCCAAAAGGCATGGTGACAAGAAATCTCACCATCATGGCAAGAAAGGAAAATATCAGAATCAAAGAAGTAGTCCCCGACATCGAAGGGACATGACCCATGTCCATTGCTATACATGTGATGATAAGGGACACTATGCCAGAGATTGTCCGAAGAATAAGAAAGAGGGTTCTCACAAGAAGAAGAACTTCAAAAGAAGACATCATGCTCATGCTGCAGAGGATGATGAACCTCCCAGGAAGAGGGCTAGAGAAGATAGTGAAGATTCTTCAAGTGATGAAGAATATGTTTTGATTTATGCTCTCACTGGAACCATTACTCATGGAAGTAATGATTGGCTCATAGATAGTGGGGATTCTAAACATATGACAGGATTCAAAGAATCCTTTGTGAATCTGTCTGAACATGATTCGCCCCACAAGGTGAAGCTTGGAGATGACTACCAATATCCCATAAAAGGGAGTGGTGAAGCCTCCTATAAACTAGACTCTGGAAAGTCTATGAAGATGAAAGATGTACTCTTTGTTCCAGGACTCAAGAAGAATCTACTCTCAATCTCTACATTGGATGCAAAAGGCATGAGGGTTGCATTTATAAATGGCCAAGTCCTAATGTGGCCTAAGGGTAAGACTATAGATGATGCAGTTGTGATTGGAGAGTAAGAGGGAGGATTGTACAAATTTAAGGGCCATCCAGAACAAGCCACGGTCCATGATTCAGTAGAGCCAAGTGAACTTTGGCACAGAAGGCTTGCACACATACATTACAGAGCATTACCAATTGCAAGCAAAGCAGTAGAAGGTCTTCCTAAAATCCATACAAAGCATGAAGGCATTTGCAAAGGTTATGCAAAGGGAAAGAATACAAAGAAGAAATTTCCAAGCACTGAAAGGAAGGAAAAAGGAATCTTGGAGATTATCCACTCTGATGTATGTAGTCCCATGCCATCCAGTTCTCTGAGTGCATATGTATACTATGTCTCCTTTATTGATGATTTCTTTAGGAAGACTTGGATCTACTTCTTGAAGAACAAAGATGAATTGTTTAACAATTTCAAGGAATTCAAAGCCTTGATAGAAAACCAAACTGACTTGAAGATCAAGATATTCAGATCTGACAATGGCAGAGAATTTACTTCAGGAGACTTCAAGAAGTTATGTAGTGATTCAGGGATTAAGATGGAGTTGACCACTCCTTACAATCCAAAGTAGAATGGGGTTGCCGAAAGGAAGAATAGAACAGTCATGTAAGCAGCAAGGGCAATGCTTCATGACCAAGACTTACCTATGCACTTATGGGCTGAAGTAGCAAGGACAACAGTATATGTGCAGAACAGAACACCCCATAAGATACTTGACAACACAACACCAGAAGAAGTGTTTACTGGTAAGAAACTAGAAGTGAGCCATCTCAGAATATTTGGCTGTCCAGTATACACTCACATCCCAAAATAGAAAAGGTCAAAGTTGGATCCTTCAGGAAAGAAGGGTATATTTGTGGGTTACAGTGAAAGCTCGAAGGCTTACAGAATCTACTTCCCTGGATTCAAGAAGATTGACATCAGCAGAGATGTAACATTTGATGAAATTTCAGCCTACCAAAAATCGAGAAAGACACCTGTTGAAGACAATGAAGAACCCAGAATATCCAGAACTCAAGACACCACAATGAATGAAGCAGTCCCTGAAGAAGATCGAGAAATGGAAGATCCACAAGAACCCGTGGATCCACCTTGTGAGAAGAATCCTCACAAGAGGAAACCAACATGGGCTAGAGAGCTCATCCAAGATGCAGAGAGATTTGGCATTCCAGAAGAAGAACATAGAGAAAGGAAAAGGCCAAGGTCACATACTAGTTATGTTGCTTTACTCTGTGACATCATGGATAAAGAACCTTCCAGTTATGAAGAAGCTGTAGAAAAGAAAGAGTGGAAGGATGCTATGATCGAAGAATACCAATCTATTATGAAGAATGATGTTTGGGATGTGGTCCCAAGACTAGATGGGAATTTTGTGGTGACTTCCAAATGGATATATAAGGTCAAACATGCTGTAGATGGTAGCATCGAGAAATACAAAGCTAGGTTTGTAGCTCGTGGCTTCTCCCAGAAAGAAGGAATTGATTATGAAGATACTTTCACTCCTGTGGCCAGATACACTTCCATTAGATCAGTACTTGCTCTGGCAGCAGTGATGAAATGGAAGGTACACCAGATGGATGTCAAGACAACCTTCTTGAATGGTGTAGTTCAAGAGGAAGTGTATGTGGAGCAGCCACTCGGGTTTGAGACACATGATAGAGGAACACATGTGTGCAAACTAAAGAAAGCCCTGTATGGTTTGAAATAGGCACCCAGGACCTGATATGGCAGGATAGATGGCTTCCTATCCAGTTTGGGCTTTACCAAGAGTAAATCCGATTCCAACCTTTACTACAAGGTTCAGGAGGGCAATCCAGTGATACTACTATTGTATGTGGATGACCTATTTCTGACAGGTGAGGATAGACTGATTGCCGACACCAAGAGGAAACTAGATGCCGAGTTCGAGATGAAGGACTTGGGTACAATGCACTACTTTCTTGGTATGGAGGTGTGGCAGAGTGTAGATGGAATCTTCCTTGGACAAGGGAAGTATGCAGTAAATATTTTGAAGAGTTTTGGGATGATGGACTGCAAGGCCATGGCCACACCTATGGCATCGAACCTGAAGCTTCTGTGTGATGCTTCTTCTGAGCCGGTTGATGCTACAATGTATTGTCAGATGATTGGGTCCTTGATGTACCTAATGAACACAAGGCCAGACATTTGCTTTGTGGTGAACACATTGAGCTAGTACTTGACAGATCTGAGACATGTTCACCTAATAGCCGCAAAGCATGTTCTGAGGTACCTGAAGGGTATAGTGGATTATGGGCTCAAGTATGAGGCGAATCAAAAATTTAACCTGGAGGGTTATGTTGATTTGGATTGGGCAGACAGTTCCATTGATCGAAAGAGCACTTCGGGGTGTTGCTTCAGTATGGGATTAGGTGTGATCTCTTGGTTTAGCAAGAAGTAGTCTTGTGTGGCACTGAGTATAGCTGAAGCAGAGTATGTCGCAGCTTGTTTAGCTAGTTGTGAGGCAGTATGGCTTAGGAAGCTACTATCTGATTTGTTTGATATCCAGTTGAGTGCTACATGTATATATTGTGACAACCAGAGTTGTGTGAAGTTGTCAGAGAACCTAGTGTTCCATGACAGGTCGAAGCACATTGAGATCAAGTTCCACTATATCAGGGATATGGTGCAGAGAGGAGCTGTGAAGCTCCTGTATGTTGCGACAGACGAGCAGATAACTGATGTGTTGACCAAGCCGCTTGCCAGAGTGAAGTTTGAATACTTCAGAGGGAGACTTGGTGTGCTTCAGATCAAGATGCCTTCCAGAGGGAAGTGATGAGTCCGAAGACACAGATGCACACTGGGCCATTCTGGTGGTAGGTTGGTCCTCCCATGGCAAGATGTAATGGCCGAGCCATTCTTGCATGGTGATAGGTTGGTCCTCCCATGGCAAGATGTAAGGGCCGATCCATTCTTGCATGGTGGTAGGTTGGTCCTCCCATGGCAAGATGTAAGGGCTGAGCCATTCTCACATAGTGGTAGGTTGGTCCTCCTATGGTGAGATGTAAGAGCTGGACCATTCTCATATGGTGGTAGGTTGGTCCTCGCATGGTGAGATATAAGTGTTGGAGGCTTTCCGACATGATAGTAGGTTGGTCCTATCATGGTCGTTGATGTAAGTGTTGGGCCTTTCCGACATGGTGGTAGGTTGGTCCTCCCATGGTTGTTGATGTAAGTGCTATGCCATTCTGACATGGTGGTAGGTTGGTCCTGCCATGGTCATCGATGTAAGTGTTGTGAGCCTTTCCCAGATGGTAGTAGGTTGGTCTTCCCATGATGGTGAGTGTAAGTGTTGTGTGTGTGCATCTGGGTTGTGCTCCGTGGACTACGTGGTGATCTGAAGACATTGATGTAATAGTTTGGTACACAGGTTTTGCAGAGGCAGTGTAATCAGTCTTGAGGTGTACCTACTTGATGGCTTGCTCGCAGAAATGATGATGATGATTAGGTTGATCATGTGATGATATACATCAGTTGGATGTATAGTGAGTATTAGGTACTCTGTGGTTGTGGACAGGTTGTACAATGGCATGTAAACGATTATGGGAGATTCGAGAGGTTGAGTTGTGTGCTCGTAAAAGGCCTGGGATGCTCTTGCGAGGTTTTGCACACGCACGTGATGAGTCCTAAGGATTCCACAGTATGACCAGTGATGATGAAGACCTACAGGTGGTGGGCCTACATCCAGTATGAAAAATGACTGGCTCTGTAGAACTTCCTATGATGAGTAGATTCAGAGATTGGACGAGATAGCAGCAGCTGTGACGATGATGATGATTCGATGATGATGCATCGATGACAATGATCCAGACAATAAAACTTGTGCCCGATGATATGTGTCGAGAAATACCTTCCTAGTTAAGAGGGAGTGTTGATGTATATGTAACTTCGGAATGTATTATATATATATATATATTTATTGTACCCTTATAAGAGATGTGTTATTCCTTTATAAGGAAGTGTCATCATTTGTATTGACAAGTGTCGCAAGTGGATTAACTTGCTGATGGGTTATTAGACTACCTGATGTAGGTGTGGTCCCGGAATATATGTAACTGGGGTTATTAGGCTAATTTAGACAAGTCGGCCCCATAAGTATTTAGGCAGGTCAGGACAAGTATAAATAGAGAGTCGGGATTCTCTATTTTGATCATCTCAAAACTCACTCTTCTGTCACTCAGAAAGTGGCGCACATTGGAGGAGGAGGATCAGCTGCATAGTAGGAGACTATATATTGTATTTGGTTGTACTTTGGTTGAGCCATTGCTCTATCTATCTCTGAGGAAGTTGTGCGGTTTTTCACCTTAGGGTTTTCCCCACAAAAACTCTGTGTGTCCATTGTCTCATGCTTTTGATTCTTGTGATGCTTGGCATGCTTGATATGATTTTTATGCATTGATATACTGTACATGTTATTCTCTCAGTAAAGATCCTATAGCATATTGAATTAATGCTCAAAATCTAACAGAACCCCCCTTGTAGAGGCCTATCGAGGTAGTTTCAAACCCCCCTCATATAGGCATATAGGTGCGGTTTGGAACCCCCCTCGTAGATGCTTATAAGGGCAGTTTGTAACCCCCCTCGTAGATTCCTATAGGGGCGGTTTGGAACCCCCCTCGTAGAGTCCTATAGAGGCGGTTTGAACCCCCCTTGTAGTGGCATATGAAGGTAGTTTAGGAACCCCCTCGTAGCAACATACAAAGATGGTTTGAAACCCCCTCTATAGCCATAATAAATCATAATAAAAATTATTTTATTAAAAATACCAATACTGCAATATCAATAGGGCATGGAGGAATCGAACCACCAACCTCCTGCTTGTAAGGCAGGTGCTCTTCCATTGAGCTAGAACCCTTTCAAAATTGGGGAGAGGAGAATGTGAACACCAATATTGCATCATTTGTAATTAATGATTTTTACTGTTATTCAGGAAAATTCCATATGTCAAAGGTTGCGGAGGCATTGATGAAATGACATGATTAACAATAACTCTATCAGGAACATCAACGCTATTTGGCAAGAAATCAAATTCTGAACCATGTAATATATGTTGAATTTCATTGGTTTAACTCTTTAATTTTATTACGTAATCTTTATTATGTGATTGATGTTACTTTGCACTGAGTTCTTTGAATTTCTAGCAGTAAAAAAAAATCACAATGGATTACTAAACATAGGACAGATTAACCAAATAAATATGTTATGGTCGATGTTGATAAATAATGTTGGCATAGGCTTAACCATTACAGATCAGCATTGGAACTGACAAATCCACTGTTCCTAAAATGTCCACCTGAAGGATAAGTTCTAGTGCTTACATGAAGGTTACTGTAGCAAGCTTATGCATGTTCAAAAAAGGAAGAGTGAAAAGCTACATTCTAATGCTTTGCATTGTATCCTGAGATACCAAAATATATTATACAAGAAAGCTTGTAATAGACACTCAAATATTTATAAGCAATACCTGTTATTAAACTGGAGAAATCCACATCGTTTTCCCATTGGTATTTTGACATGCACAAGTTCTCCAAACTGGCCAAATACTTGTCTTAGCATGTCATCCATCACAGTGGGGTCTAAACCACCAACAAATATCTGCAACCAAAACACATAGAATAAGAATATAAAAAATATATTGTTTGAAGAAATGAGAGCATGCAAAAAGGAAAACAAAAATAGAGGCACGCACAGTTGTATTATTTGGATCATTATCTTAGGCAACTACTAGAGGAGGAACTGCCATTGCTGCAAAGAAAGTACTTGTAAGGAGTATAGAACATAAAAATAGGAAAAAATAAGAACATAATAAATACTAAACATATGATAAATCTCAATAAATTATCACATAGCCTAAATAATAAATAATGACTAAACATTAAACATAACTAAAATTGATGACAATATGCAATATGTTGAAAGGAGCAATCACACTTGATTTGACAAACTAGTAACCAGGATGCTACATAATAATTAATAACCATCAATGTCATCGTTGATAACAAACAAGACTTCAAACCAACTGAGGAATAGAATAAAAATCCACCAATGACAAGCAACTTGTGAAAATCTTCTACAAATTGCTAGAGTAAATGATGCATGACAAGAATATTAGGCATGCATAGGTAATGGGGAAGCAAAGCATAAAATGGGCCAAACAATACCAACATATGGGCAGCCATCTTTTAGTTTCACAAAGCCAAAAGCAGGTTGGGACAAAAGGATTTTTTCCAGACCTGATCTTAGATTAAATTTTAATCTATAAATTTTGCAGTCATTACTCTACCTAATGGAAAAAGGAAAAAGTAAACTAAGTTACTAAAGACTCCATGGTAACTCCTTTTTTGGCTTTATTTCAAAATTTTAAATACATGAATGGCATCTTGAATTTGTATGTCTCCTGGTGTCTTTCTGTGTATATATCATGTGTGTGTGTAGTCTACTGTCCCCTGGTCTAGAAGCAACTTGAGTTAGTTGCTACAGAAATGAACCGGGTTCAAATAAAGGCGGGCTCACAACTTTCCTTCATGAGGTCTACCAGTTGTGGCTTGTAGCTAGGGTGACTTTGAAAGGGCATGTGGCCTCTCGGATGTAGCTAGAATTTGTGCCAAGATTGTTCTTTCCTTATTATAGTGTGCCAATATTGTTCTAGGCCTAGTATCAATAACCATATCATATCATTCCACCCAATAAATCGAGTTGATGTGGCCAACAAAAGTGGTTTCCCCAACTGATAGAGTGTTATTCCACCAAGTTTAAAGTTGAAGATGATATTTCTAAAGACTATTAAAGGAATATAATGTAGAATTCTCAATAATGGAAAAAGATAGGAGGGCATCTTGGATCATTATAAAAATCAATAAGGGGAAAAGATGGTTAGATCAAGGTACCAGCAACAAAAGTTGTCTCACCAAGGACCACTTGGAATCCATGGCATCAAGGATGGATCCACTTAAATTTAGTCTCATGGTTGCTCCAAGTGTCTCAGTGTCCTATAAATTAACATATCATGAGTCCATAAATATATTGTATTTGTCATATCCATTTAAGAGACTGTACATCCATTTCAATATTTGTTTCCATACAACATGGAAAACAGAGTATACTCAAAGTTTAGTTCTGAAATCTAATAGTTATTGGAGAGGAAACCCATTATTTGCTGTGAAACTTCATAAATGCATTAATTTTGTTGGGATTTGGCCCATTTCTTTCTTTGCCATGAATCAAACTCGTTCCACTAGGGCCTTACAGAGATATCAAGGTACTTTCCTATCTTCCTGAACTCACACAGCTAGAAAATAACACTATATTCCTCTCCTCTCCCACATAAAGGGCCAAGGTATAACTACTATAGAACACTACCCAGGGAAAAATCCCTTGGACCAATTACTTGCCCCCTATTACCCATTGATACAACCCCTTTTCAAATGGATTTTTGGTTTGCTCCAGCTCCATATCCTTTGTATCAGAGATAAACTTGTGATGCTTTTGAATTTTTGGTTTGCTCCAGCTCCATATCCTTTGTATCAGAAATAAACTTGTGATGCTTTCAATACATTACACCCCACTTTCAATGCACCCCAAGAATAATAAAGAGACATAATTGATGGTACATTATTGCTAAATTACAACATGGGATGAACAAGAACCTTGGAATCAATACATGCAAAGAAGTGTAAACTAGAATCCTAACCATAGGTTGGTTCAGCAACTGCAAAATAGTCATCTGCATCTATCCCAATTGGTTGTGGGATGGTATTATCCTCCACACCCAGGTTCTATTGAAATAAGTGAAATAATGAGCTCATAATGAGAATATTGTTGTAATGTCTTTGAGCATTGTTCTTGACTTGGCCTTGTGACCCAGGGTTTACCTTGGGTGCTATCCGCAAAAAGAGAGAAAGTGCCCAAGAGGTTTTACCTGCGAAATTTAACTGGAAAGAAAAGGTAACCAAGGAAAAATCATCAATAACAGAATCATACTAAGCAGCTCCCTACATTTTGCTTGTATAAAGTCTGAGATCCTTATTTGCCCTGCTAAAACTTACTTTTGCTTAATACAGTAGCAAAGAAAGTCTCGATGTCATCAGGGATGAAATTGAGAGAGCAGATCACACAGGAAAAATAAAAATAGAGATGGGCATTGCTACAAGCAAATTTCATAAAGGTCAAAAAACAATTTCTATATTTAAACAACTTTTAAAATGTTGTAGATGAAAACCATAGAAATATTGGTAATTTGAGCAAGTTAAAACATGCATTTGAGTTGAGTATTAATGATTAAATAGAACTGCTTGTTGACTATGGGCTCTGTATTTCAACCTCCAACGCCTAGTTCTAATGGAGTGTAGTGGCTTTCGCTCTTTTCTAGGGTTTGCATTATTGGGTCACCCTTTTTTACTCTCTTTTATCTCTTTATCTTTTCTTTCAAGAGTTGTCTAGGTGCTCCCACCTTATGTTTGTGACTAGTTGTATTCTCTATTCCCATTGATATATTTGTCACCTGTGATCATAAATAAATGACCTCATCTTATTTTATGGTGATTTAACTTACCTAGGAATGCAAAAGGAAAGCTCTATGGTAAGCAATTTTTTATGTTATCTTTCTACATCATATTATGGGAGGGAAAACTGAATTGTCTGTCATAAAACAATATCTAATCAATTAAATATGTTTTGTCATTTTATCCATTTTTGCAAATGAGAAATATGACCTCTACTTCAAAACAACAAATAATTCGGGGGAAGATGTCAAAACAGGAGAGGAGATGATTGACATGTACAAAGAGATTTGCTCTGGTAAGAAATTCACTTGTCAACTTTCCTCTTTGTTGGAAATGTTTTATGTTATTTATTGTACTAGTGTAGTTCAAGAAGTTTAGAAGCTCTGTAGGGAAAAATGAAATCTTAAAATTGTATATGAATATGATAAGTATCAATGCTTCTTAAAATATTTAAACCAAATACGCTTCCCTCTTGGAACTGATGTTTTCTGTCAAAAAGGCTTAGTATTATACCATCCATAACATAGTTGATCCTGATCTTGGAACCTTTGTTGTATCATACATAGTATCCATTTTTCTCGATTGAAGATCCCTTTGATCTGGATGATTGGGAAAACACAAACACTCTTATTGGTGATGGAATTTGTCAGGTATGTCGCTGTTAGTTTATAGTTTTAGGTTCTTATTCCATCAGACAATATGTCTAAGGCATTTTGTATGTGATATTGTTCATGCCTAGATACTGATTATATGGGTTGCAAGTGGTTGGAGATGACCTACTAGTGACAAATCCTAAAAGAGTTTCAAAGGCGATTGAGAATTGCACCTGTAATGCACTACTTATCAAGGTAGGCTTTATTTTGGGAATCTGACCAATGCTTGATACATAATTGTAATTGGTTTTACCTAACGGAATATTATATTCTATAACAAGTAAGAATGCTCACAATTTGTTTCATAATGTTCTAACAATATATAGGTAAGATAGGGTGATAATCAAAATTTAGTATGGACTCTCCATGCTATTTCAATAAATGAGCTTAGAACTCTACAAGTTTTAAGTTGATGAAAATGTTGCATGAAATGGAGAAAATATCACAGTTTTTGTAATGAACACACATAATAATAGTAATAATAAAAATAATAAAGCATCAAATATTAACTAAGGTACATGTCCTATGTAAAAGAATTTTGTATTCAACCATAGTGACTAGTCAATGTATATTAGTACACTGTCACATGGAATAGTATCATCTTCTTGTCTATCTTATGCTTGAGCTTGAGTGCAAGCATAAAAAATAGAAGGATTCACATTGTCTTGATAAACCCAGCTGTGGGATGGATTGGCTTAGATATGAAGTTGCTTGGGCTATATTGAGCTTGAGAGTCCCCTTTTTGCTTATAGAAATCATGCCCAGCTAGGGGGTAGTTGTGTTGAGAGATTGATGAACACAACTGGCCTATGGTTGGGTGGAACATTGCATTGACATAGCTAGTTGCTTGGGACAAAATTAGAGCAAGACGAGTATTTTATTTATGTGCTTTACTTCTGCACGGTTTTAATTATTTGATGAATGTTATCAATATGCTAGAAATTGCATGATATATGTGTGTAGAAGAATTTTACTTTTGTTGTGTTTGGTAGATCTGCACATACATATGTTTTTATTTGTATGGATCTAATGAATGGGGGTGAGTTTATGTAAAAGCCCAAGATTTGCAGTCATGTTCCCTTCCTTGCATTGGATTGATGGGAGGGGATGTGACACTGGGCTTTTGATGCGAGCCCTACATTTTTTTCTGGACTACCTGTTGCAGTCTTGTGGTGTCGTGTTGCCCATTGTGGGATTGTGTCTTTTGTTAGACATGTGGGTCTTTGTAGGTATTCTTGTTCTATTGTCCATGCGGGCGTCTTGGAGTTATTGGCGTTGTTTTTGGCTTCATGTGAAGTGGCTTTTATGTTTATTGTAAACTTTCATATACTATATAACTTAATGGTATGGCTTTTTTCTTTGAAAACAAAAATAAGTTCATTAAATAATATGTTAAAAAACAATAATAATAAGACGGATCTAGTGTGATAAAACCGAAATAACGAAGGTCAAGAACATATTGTCATCCACTTCCGTATAAACCCCAGGATTCACAAGGAAGCATTAAAACTGATGTTGGTGATGCACAATAGAATGAGAAGGAAACAACATCTTGTTTGAATTCCAAAAGCAAAATGCTAAAGACCACTGAACTGACCTTTGTTTTCAAATAGATTTAGAGATATTTTCGAAGGATATTCAAACCACATAGCAGCTCTGGTTAATCACAATGGTTCTCGAAGTCTCTTTTCTGCACATATCCTAGTATTTACCACGCACAGAAGCGCTGCTTTTGCTTTTGTTTATCTTTGTTTGAAGCATGCAATAACTGATAGAAATACCTATTTTGGTTCTCCAATTCCTCCAAATTTGATCACAAACCAAGGAGGTTGGAATCCATGTCACTTTGCTAGTTACCAATGTTCAATGTCAAAGGATTTTTATATTTTATATAGGATTTAGATTGGTGTTGGGTAAAGAGCAGGAATAGCAACAGTGGGTTCATATTGTTGGCGAGGTTTAGCTCAACATGGGATGTCATAATCAACGTGGGAGTGTTTTTAGCCATTATTGTTGTATCACTCCAGTGCCTACCTTGAATATTTAGGCAATGCCAAGCTCGATCCCCATGAGATCAATTCAACCCAATTCAAGCCATATGAAAAAAATTGGATATTGGTGAGGCCCATGCCACTTTTAAGCGGTATAAACAATGAAATTAAGTTGAAACCATACAAAAGAACTTTCCTTTCGGCACTGCCCATATCATTTTCCAAGCCAACTGACGCAAGTCACCCTATGGGATACTTTCTTGCTTAACAATACACATGACACAAACCACAATGCTTACACAAACAAGGTGTAGAACAAGATGCCAGGAGTGGCTTATATTACTTCTCTGAAATTGGTTACAATATTGAATAACTGTAAGCAAATAACTAACTACAATCAGCCTTAGCCGTTACAACTTAGAAGTAACTATGGTGTGTTCTCCTTGTGTGTTGACCTCACCCTCTCTTGGTTCGCCACGGAACTCTGAGCTATGGTTCGATCTCAACTCTCTTCTCTTCGGACGGTGTGACTCTTCACAATGCTATCGGCTCTGCTCTCTGCTCTGTCTTCTCTGCTCTCTCTCCTCATACTGAAGGCCTTTCCTTCCTCTTCTGCTCTGCGGGTGTTGTTTCCAAGATGATTACAATCTCAAGACACGCATTCCCCTTTGTTCGCTGATCTTGCCAAATCATGTGAACCTACACTGTCAGCTTCTAGCCATGCTGCACAGCCTCGATCCATGACGTCCCCTGTCATGTCCTTCACCAACTCGCAATAACTGTAATAACTTCCTCAGCAACCCCAAACGGCTACTAGGTACACTCCCTTGACTTTCTGTCCTTCCCACCCTGCTATAGCAGTCAGTCACATCTTGACCTTCCTGCCAGTTCACTCCTTTCTCAATTACACTTGGCTTCGCCAAACCCTGTTACGTCGTAGTTCGACCACTTGTCGACTACCCGACATATTACACCACTCGTCATCTGTTGACCATTTCCTATTGATTCTCGACCTCTTGTGACATCCGCTGTTCCTTCAATCGGTCACACCCAGACTTTTTTTTCCTGACTTGTTGACTTCGACAAGTCAACCTACTCTCCATACCAGTGGTCATCTACACTCCCGCTAGTTGGCTCCCTTCGGTCGATCAAATTCGACTGATTTTCCTAGACCCCGATGCTCCTGCATCAGAATCCCCAGGTGAAAAAGAATTTGACTGCTCGATCATTCCTCTGAACTCCTCTTCGGAAATCCACGTCGCCTCTTGCAACTCATCATTTGTCCATCGCATCAAGTATTCCTTCATGCGCTATCTACGGGTATGCCCTACTTTGCGTTCGTTGATTACTTCTGCGATCCCTTCTTTATGTTGGTCTGGAACCTGTTCTGCCCGGTCGATACTTGTTCCTTCCTCCTTTCTACTACTTGACCCTTCTTCAAATTTGTACAGGTCTGAGACGTTGAACATTGCTGAAATGTTCAAGTCTTCTGGTAATTCCAACACATATGCGTTGTTTGAAATATTCTTCAAAATACTACATGGTCCTATCTTCTTCAACTTCAGCTTGTTGTATGTTCCTATCGGAAATCGCTCCTTCCGCAAATAGGCATAGACTAAGTCCCCTTCTTGGAATGATAGTAGCCTTTTTCTCCAGTCAGCTCTCAATTTGTAGGCCACGTTACTCTTCTTGATGCGCTTTTGCACATTTTCATGAACTTCATGCATATGCTCTGCGAATGATTCTGCATTTGTGCTCTTCCTAGTTTCTGTCGGCAATTCGACCAAATCTACCACTAATGTGAACTCCTCCCTTGAACAATATGGAATGGGCTCAATCCTGTTGATCGATTCACAGAATTGTTATATGCAAATTCTGCCAGTGCCAACACATTTTCCCACTGCTTGGGTCTGTTGACCGCTAAACATCTCAGAAGGTTTCCCAAAAATTTGTTTACAACCTCGGTTTGTTCGTCCGTCTGTGGATGATGTGTTGAGCTAAACTCTAAATTCGTGTCTAGTTTCTTCCATAGGTTTCTCCAAAAATGCCCCATGAATTTCGTATCCCGATCTGATGTGATACTCTTTGGCAACCCATGCAGCCTGACTATTTCCTTAAAGAATAGTACAGCGATCCCTGTGGCATCACTTGTTTTCTTACATGGTATGAAATGTGCCATCTTCAAAAATCTATTGACTACAACAAATATTGAGTCACTTCCCTGCCGAGTCCTGGGTAATCCTAAGACAAAATCCATGCTAAGATGCTCCCACGGGTTCTCTGGTATCGGCAATGGTGTATACAACCCCGTGTTCTGACTCCTTCCTTTTGCCAACTGGCATATTTGACATTGTCGAACCCATCTTCTGACATATGTTGACATCCTTGGCCAAAAATACTTCTTATTGACCATTGATATGGTCTTCTCGATCCCAAAGTGCCCTGCTAACCCGTCATTATGAAATTCTCGGATTAGGTTCTCTCTCATTGATCCTCTCAGAATACACAGCTGACTTCCCCTAAACAGATAACCTTCTTGAATGAAATAACTCAAATATGGAGTTTTTTCGATGCTCCAAGGCGCACGACAAGCCTTACATGCTTCCACAAAATCTTCGTCAGTCTCATACTCCGTCTTTATCGACTCTATCGTTGTTGCCTGAACAGTCGTTGTTCCCAACAACGCAACTCTCCTGCTAAATGTGTCGACAACCTTGTTCGACTTGCCCGACCTATGTCGCAACATGAATGTATATCTCTGGAGCAGCTCCACCCACTCCATGTGCCTCTGATCAAATTTCGACTGAGTATTCAGATACCTCAGTGCTTGGTGATCCATCTATAACACAAATTCTTGAGGCAACAAATAATGCCTACATTTCTTCAATGCTTGTATGATAGCATAGAATTCTTGGTCATAGACTGAATATTTCCGCTTCGCTCCATTCAATTTTTCACTGAAGAATGCAATTGCTCGGCCTTCCTAGCTCAACACTTCTCCAATTGTTGTTCCACTCCCATCACAATCGACCTAGAAAACTTTGTCAAAGTCTGGGAGTGCCGAAACTGGGCTCTCAGTGACCTTTTCCTTCAATTTGTCGAAAGCTTCCTGGGCCTTATCCGTCCACTTGAACTTTCCCTTCTTTATGCATTCTATCAATGGTGCAAAAATCTGACTAAATCCCTGAATGAACTTCCGGTAGAAACTAGCAAGTCCATGGAAACTTCTCACTGCAGTCGCACTTGTTGATTCCGACCAATCTACTATTGCCTTCACCTTCTCGGGGTCCATCTCCAACCCTTTACTTGAAATTACAAAACCCAAGTACACCAATTCCTTCTTCATGAAGAAACACTTTTGCAGGTTGACCATCAGCTTCTCTTCCTGCAATTTCTGTAATACTTGTCGAACGTGCTCCAAATGTTCTGACTTGGTCCGACTGAAAATCAAAATGTCATCTAAATAAACTACGACAGACTTTCCTAAGAAAGGTTTCAGCACCTCATCCATTAGTCTCATGAATGTACACGGTGCATTAGTCAATCTGAATGACATGACTAACCACTCATGTAACCCTTCTCTTGTTTTGAATGTTGCCTTCCATTCATCTCCTTCTCTGACCTAATCTGGTGATACCCACTCTTCAGGTCTAATTTCGTAAAGTATGTTGCTCCACTCAGGCAATCCATCAAGTCATCCATCCTTGGAAATGGAAATCAATACTTGATCATGATCCTTTTGATGGCTCTAGAATCGATACACATTCTCCATTCCTTGCTCTTCTTTGGTGTCAATACTACTGGTACTGCACATGGGCTCAAACTTTCTCGGATCAATCCCTTGTCCAACAACTCTTGGACTTGTCGGTTGAGCTCCTATCCCTCTGTTGGACTCATCCTATATGGTTCTTTGTTTGGAAGACTCGCCCCTAGAATCAAGTCGATCTGATGGGATATACTCCTTGTCAGCGGCAATCCTGTCGATTCCTCATCAGCCATTATGTCTCGAAACTCATCGAGCAACTCCTACACTTCGACCAGAATGTTCTCCTCGTTGGTCGTCCCTTCAACATATGGTTTTTTTGGAATGATTGCAAAACATCCTGACTGTTTCTCTTCCTCTGCAAGGAATTCCATGGAGGTGCTCATCAACACTCACTTTTCCCAAAGATTGTTCTTGCCATCCCTACCTTTGGCTGGCTCTTCTCGCCTCAGCTTAAGAGTCCTTTTCACACCATTCTTCCACACTGTGACTGTGTTATCTCGACCATCATAGATCATCTTACGATCATATTTCCATGATCTTCCTAACAACAGATGGCATGCATCCATGGGAACTACATCACACAATACACTGTCCTCCAATCCTTCAACTCTGAAGTTGATCAGGCATTGTTTGGTCACCTTAACACAGTGTCCTTTCTATAACCATGAGATCTTGTAAGGGTGTGGATGTTCTTGACATTTCAACCTGATCTTGTCGATGACTTCTGTCGACACAAGATTCTCTGTACTCCCACCATCAACTATGGTCTTGCAATGCCATTCTCTGATCCGCACCTCCGTTCGGAAGATCGCCTTCCATTGTACTAGTTCCATCGGATCACGTTGATCTTCCTGGATCAAGGCTCTCTGAACTGTCAAATTCTGGTTCTTCCTTTTCTCACCTCCACTGCTATCTGATGCCGATTCTTCCCTCTCATTGACTCACTCATCCTTTTGACGTCTGGGTTTTGACTCTTTTGCAGTATGTAGGTTTTCTGGGTACTCGTATGCCTTGTGTCCCATTCCTCAACATTTGTAACAGATTATGGCTGGTCTGTTAGCTCCCTTCTTATTGGATGGACCACTTCGACTATACGCACCTTGACCGTGGTTCTCATGACCATCGCATCGGTTCTCTTGCACTCTTTATTTCGTCGATGTCCCTTCCATGTGTCGACTATCTGCGACACCTTCTTTCCTATAGCTGCTACCTTGACCCTTCACGGAGACAGTCTTTCCACCCCAACCAGTCATCCTCCCTCTATTCGCTGCGGACTTCCTTGAATGTTTCTCTTCTGCCTTCAGAGCTAACTGATAAGATTCTTCGACTGCTGTGAATATCGACATGCTGAGTTCATCTTGAATAGTGTATTTCAATCCATTTACATATCTAGCAACAACTTCTTCTCCTTCATCAGTTTGTCCTGATCGAATCGACAATCGGTATAACTCCTCCATGTACTCTTTCGTGGTCATCTCTTTTTGTCAAAAGTTTTGTAGCTTTCGGAACAAGGAAACCACATAGTCGTTTGGCAAGAACTTCCCCTTCAACTTGGAAACCATTCTATCCCAAGATTTAATTTTGTCCTTGCTTTTCTTGAGTCTGTTAGCCTATATATTGTCCCACCACAACGAGGCATGACCCTTCAACCTTAGACATGCAGTCTTAACCCATTTAGGATCCTCGATCTGCTCTACATCGAAGTATTTCTCTATCTCTTTGAACCAGTTGATCAAGTCTTATAGTTCCAGGCTTCCCGAGTATGTATGCACATCTATTTTCACCCGACCTCTCATTTCTGTCAGAAGCTTGATGAGATTTTCCTCAACTTCCTCATCGCTGTGGTCTAGTGCTTCAGGAATGCAAACATGCCTCTGGTTTACTTTGATCTCTACGACTTCATTTTTCAAAGTTCACATCAATCGAATGCATTCATCGAACATCTCATGATCCACTGTGACAGCTGCTGCGCCACATGCTCTTCGTCCTCGGAAATTAATGCCTCTATGAGCCATTTTCAACCTCCACTGAAAACTCTCACACTTCTGGGTCCTGATACCAACTGATGCAAGTCAGGTTGGTATAGTCATCTTCTCCAATCAGACTCGCTTTCGGGCTCTGATACCAACTGACGCAAGTCAGGTTGGTATAGTCATCTTCTCCAACCGGACTCGCTTCCGGGCTCTGATACCAACTGAACGCAAGTCACCCTATGGGATACTTTCTTGCTTAACAATACACATGACACAAACCACAATGCTTACACAAACAAGGTGTAGAACAAGATTCCAGGAGTGGCTTATATTACTTCTTTGAAATCAATTACAATGCTAAATAACTATAAGCAAATAACTAACAACAATCGGCCTTAGCCGTTACAACTTAGAAGTAACTGTGGCGTGTTCTCCCTATGTGTCAACCTCACCCTCTCCTGGTTCGCCACAGAACTCTGAGCTATGGTTCGATCTCAACTCTCTGCTCTTCAACCGGTGTGACTCTTCACAACTCCCTCGGCTCTGCTCTCTGCTCTCTCTTCTCTTCTCTCTCTCCTCAGACTGAAGGCCTTTCCTTCCTCTTCTACTCTATGGGTGTTGTTCCCAAGAAGATTGCAATCCCGAGACATGCATTCCCCTCCATTTGTCGATCCTTCCAAATCCTGTGAACCTGCACCGTCAACTTCTGGCCATGCTGCACAGCCTCAGTCAATGACATCCCCTGTCATGTCCTTTACCAACTCACAGTAACTGTAATAACTTCCTCAGCAACCACAAATGGCTACTAGGCATAGTCCCTTGACTTTCTGTCCTTTCGACCCTGCGACAGCAGTCAGTCACATCTCAACCTTCCTGTTGGTTCACTCCTTTCTCAATTACACTTGGCTTCGCCAAACCCTGTTATGTCATAGTTCGAACACTTGTCGAATACCTGACATCTTATGCCGCTCGTCGTTTGTCAACCATTTCCTATCGATTCTCGACCTCTCGCGACATCCGTTGTTCCTTTAGTCAGCCGCACCCTGACTATTTCTGCCTGACTTGTTGACTTTGACAAGTCAACTTTCTCTCCGTACCAGTGGTCATCGGTACTCCCACTGGTCGGCTCCCTTTGGTCGATCAACTTCGACTGATCTGCCTAGGCCCCGATGCTCCTGCATCACCAACAAATCCTGAAAATTGTATGGTAAAAGAAGCAACACTAGCAGTTTCAAGCACACTGAACTAGAAGAAACCAACTTGCATTAACTCAGGTTTGGCAATAGTATTTACTAGGGAATTCTCATCCCAATCAAACAATAAAAATCCAACTGAAATTAGGGCTAGTTTGGCAACAATACCCTTTCGAGCACCATCTACCCAATTGACTAAAAGATATCCTGGTGAGATTAAATCAAGTTTGACAAAAATATTGACAAGGACATTATTTTCCCATTCAATCCAAAAAGGCCTAACTGAAATAAAGTGCCCTTAAGTGATCCAGGTGGATATTGGTGGCCACCCACCTTTCCAACTGGCTCAAAACAGTTTTATGGCAATTTTGGTATTGTACTATTTTTAGCAGTTTTTCGGGTCCTGAACTTCTGGGGCCATTTTGAGGCCCTAAACGACCTTTTTTGGCAATTTGGGGGGCCAAATGGTTGCCTTCGGCATACATTTAGCCCCAGTCGAAAGTTGTAAATCTCGGATAGACCTTTCCAACGGGCTACCGAGCGCCCCAAACGGAGATCGTATGCAAAAGTTACGACCCCGGAAAGTTGATGTACTAACTTACCCAAACGGGGCCCACATGACTTTTGGCGCTTCATCTCCTAGGGTTAGGTTTTTGGATGTCTAGGGTTTTTGACATTCCTGTTTATTGTAAAAGGCCTTGAGAGCCTCATTGTAACTATCTTCTTGCGAAATGAGAGCAGCCGTCACATCTCTTCTCAGAGATAAGCCGCCACCATTCCAGCAAGCTTGTTTTCCGCTGCATTTTTACAGTTCTAGCTTATTTCCTTATTGAATAGAAAACCAGTTTTACTGTATCTCTGTTATTTTGTGTTAAGCATCTGATAATAATCTGTATTCATTTCGTTCTGCTCATAAAATCCGGATCAGTGGTATCAGAGCGGTCTGCTCCTTGTCGTCTTAATGCATGTCCCCAACGAGGTCAGGGTACAAAGAATTGGGTCTCGAGCTTGTTTCTCTTGAGGACAAAAGCTCTCGCACGCCCAAGCGACCTCTCATGGCAGGAGAAAAGAAAGATGACGGGACAGGAGATCCTATCAAAATGTTGCTTGAGGAAGCCCTCACGCAGCAGAGGAACGAGATGATGGATAATTTCGCGCAAATCCTTCGGCGACTACCAACAAGCGACGCATCTTCCTCGAGCGGAGGCGCCGCCCCCTTCAAGGTACAAATCAACTTTGATATCCCTATATTTGAAGGACAGATAGACGCAGATGCTGTAGATAAGTGGTTGAATCTACTAGAAGGGTATTTTTCTGTCCATAACTTTTCGAATAAAGAAAAGATTACTTTTGGGTTCCTCAAAGCCGTTCCCCATGTCAAAGATTGGTGGGAAACATTCTGCGAGCAAAAGGACACAGAAGAAGGCTCATTATTTTCAGTCACGGCCACCTGGGAATCCTTCAGGGATTCTATTAAGGAGCAATACTACCCTGTTGGAAGTTATGACGATTTGTATACCAAATGGACCACACTGCGACAAGAAAGAGACCAAGCAGTGCCAGAGTTCACAAATATCTTCCATACCTTGCGCACCAAGCTGGGTATCAAAGATTCAGAGCGACATCTGGTGCTCAAGTATCGCGGTGGTTTGCATAGATACATCCAGACCGAAATGGAATTTCTGGACATCTCTTCCTTGGGCGCGGCCTACCGATATGCTGTCAAAATCGAGCAGAAGCTCAAACAAAAGACACGGCAATTTGGGCCTGGGAACCCTTCACAGCAAAAGACAGGAAAGGGCAGCCCCAACCCACAGAATAAAGGACAGAGCAAAGATGGACAGCATCAGGACAACCAGTCCAAGCCGCAAGCAAAGAAGGACACCGGAAAAACAAATAAAGATACCGGGAAGTGGTGCGACTTCCATAAGAGCCCTTGGCATAACACTGCTGATTGCCGCTCAAAGCAGTCGCTGGTGGCCGAAGTGAAAGCATCTGAATCAGATGCGGGTTCCGACTCTGAGTCCGAACCAGAAAGGGGAAGACGGATCATTGACGCAGAACCCAATGCCACCGTTGCCACCACCAAGCTCCAGCCTGATGAACCAGACGAGCCAGAAGAAGGAGAATGCCTCTTCCATTCACAGATGTGGGTAAAAGGCACCGCGCTGCATTTCATCGTTGATAGCGGTAGCCAGAAGAATCTCATCTCAGCAGAGGTCGTCAAGCGCCTGGCCCTACCGACAACGCCGCACCCACAACCCTACACCATTGGATGGCTCCGCAAAGGAAGCGATCTCCGCGTCAGCCAACAGTGCCGATTGCCATATGGCATCAAGCCCTTCAAGGACGAGGTATTGTGTGATGTTGCTCCTCTAGAAGTTTCAGATGTTCTTTTGGGCCAACCTTATTTATGGAAACGTCATGCTGTATATGAGTCTAGGCCTCGTAGCATTATTATTTCTTTGAACAGGAAATTGTACAGGATACCCGAGGCAGTCCCTCCTAGTGCTATTTCCTTGATCTCTTCCAAGCAATGCAGGAAGGTCATCTCTCAGACCGGGAAATTTGTCTTCTTCGTGATTCGCTCTCAGAGTGAAAGAAAGATCGCAGCCACATCCCGGGCCTCCGCGACCGATCTATCCACACAACAGAAGCAAGTGGATAAGGTGGTGGAAGGATACTCAGATATCTTCTCCTCTCCGACCGGGGTACCTCTGCACTGCCAGGTCAAGCATCCCATCGATCTGACCCCAGGTGCACTGCTACCCAATGGGCCAGTCTATCGCCGCTCTCTGTTGGAAAACGAGGAGATCAAGAGGCAGATCCAAGAATTGCTCCACAAGGGGCACATCCGTCCCAATTCATCACCTTGTGGGAGCCCAATCGTGCTGGTGCAGAAGAAAGATGGGACCTGGCGACTCTGCATTGACTACCGGGCCTTGAATAAAATCACGGTCCGTAACCGGTACCCGATTCCCCGAATCGACGACCTCCTTGATCAGCTCACAGGGGCCAAATACTTCAGTAAGATTGATCTGAAGTCGGGCTACCACCAGGTCCCAATAGAACAGACAGATGTATGGAAGACTGCCTTCAAGTCAAAAGAAGGTCTTTTTGAATGGCTGGTCATGCCTTTTGGTTTGACAAATGCTCCAGCAACTTTTATGAGGATGATGGACGATATCCTACGACCTTTCACCAACAATTTTGTAGTGGTGTATCTGGATGACATCCTCATCTACAGCAAGACTCGGGAGGAACACTTGCAGCATATTCAGCAGGTTCTGCACACCCTGCGGAAGCACAAACTATATGCAAACTTGGAAAAATTCTCCTTCGGCATGGACAGGGTCCATTACTTAGGCTACATCGTTGATCGACATGGTGTGCATGTGGATCCAGCCAAGATCCAGGTCATCCGTGACTGGCCAGCCCCAACCACACTCACTGAACTTCGGAGCTTCTTGGGCCTCGCCAATTTCTATCGCCGGTTCGTGCTGGGATTCTCTCATATCGCATGGGCCCTCAGCCAAGTGACCGGGGGTGGTGGTAAGGCAAAATTTGTGTGGGGCCTGTCACAACAACAAGCCTTCGATGACTTGAAGAAGTGTTTGTGCTCATCGCCGGTACTCTCATTACCGAACCTGCAACATCCCTTTGAGATCGAGACAGATGCTTCAGATTATGCTGTGGGTGCCGTTCTCACTCAACACGGCCACCCCGTGGCATATCATAGTGAGACACTATCAGATGTTGTTCGCAAGTACCCTACCTATGACAAAGAAATGTACTCCATTGTAAGCCTGCCGCCAGTGGAGACATTACATTCTTGGGAAGGAGACAGTCATCCACACTGATCACAAGCCCCTACAGTTCATGCAGACCCAAGGAAAGTTGCAGAATGACCGCCATCAGAAGTGGTCAACATATTTACAGCAGTTCCACCTCAACATCAAATATAAAACAGGGAGTACCAACCGAGTTGCTGACTGCCTCAGTCGACCTCCAGTCGCGGCACTTACCACGGTGCTAGACTCTTGTGGCCACGAGACCTCCGGATGGCCTCACCTCTACGAGACAGACCCTGACTTCTCCGCCACCTATCAAATGTTGGGCACCAACTCAGTGGTTAATAATTTCCATCTTCAGGACGGGTTGTTGTGTCATCTGGGCCATCTCTGCGTTCCATGAAGCGAGCGTGCGAAGCTGATTTGGGAAGCTCACTATAGTCGGGTGGCAGGACACTTTGGCGTCGAAAAGACAGTGGCAGTGTTGAAGAAACATTTCTACTGGCCGAAACTTCGACAGGATGTCGGCAAGTATATCAGGTCCTGCACCGCTTGCGCTATTGCCAAACCGAACACTAAGAAACAGGGCCTATACACCCCTCTGCCTACTCCTGACAGGCCGTGGGAATCCATCTCAATGGACTACATGTCGGGCCTCCCGTCCACCAAGAGGGGAAACGACTGTGTTTTCGTGGTTGTTGATCGCTTTTCCAAGATGGCGATTCTAGCCGCTTGCAAGAAGAACATCACAGCAGAAGCCACTGCCAAGCTCTTCTTTGAACGAGTATGGGTACATTTTGGGATCCCACAGACCATTATCTCAGACCGCGACAGTCGGTTCCTCAGCTCATTCTGGTCAAGCCTCTGGTCACTGCTGGATACCAAGCTCACCAAATCCACTGCCTTCCACCCCCAGACCGATGGACAAACGGAGGTCGTCAACCGGATGGTCGTACATATCCTGCGCATGCACAATTCAACACACCCCCGCACATGGGATGAGAGTCTCCCCTATGTCCAACATAGCTACAACCGAGCCTTGCATAGCTCAACTGGCCACAACCCCTTTCAGGTGGGGTTGGGATTCCAACCATTGGGCCCCATGGATGTTGCACTTCCCCTTGCGACCACCTCGGCCGGCTCGTCCCCAGAAGTTGACAAAGCCGCCCGGTTCATTGAACGGATCCAGCATATCCGCCAACAGGTTCAGGATATTCTACAGAAGTCTAATGCCAAGTACAAGCAGCGCCATGATCAACATCGGGTGCCACATAAGTTTCAGGTGGGCGACAAAGTTTGGTTGCATTTGCAGAAAGAACGCCTTATAGGGCCCCATCGAAAGCTTCGCCCACTCCGTTATGGGCCGTACACCATCACCAAGGCGGTGGGTGACAATGCTTTTGAGCTCAACATTCCCCCCCTCCTGGGTCTGCATCTAGTCTTCAACGTGGCTCTCCTTCGGCCATATTTCCCACCACTATTAGACACCTCAGAGATAGCAGAGAAGTTGACACCAACAGAGCTCAACCCTGACTGCTTACAACAAGCATCCAGTGATCATATTGCAGACACACAGATCAAGGGCACTCGACATCAAAGGATCCAGCTTTATCGAGTTGTCAAAGCAGGGCAGCTCCTGCACCAAGGCAAGTGGCTCACCCAAGGCCAAATTCAGCAGAAATTTCCTCATCTGATGGGGGAACTCAACGCAATGGAGACCATTGCTTCCTAAGGAGGGAGGATTGATCCAGGTGGATATTGGTGGCCACCCACCTTTCCAACTGGCTCAAAACAGTTTTATGGCAATTTTGGTATTGTACTATTTTTAGCAGTTTTTCGGGTCCTGAACTTCCGGGGCCATTTTGAGGCCCTAAACGACCTTTTTTGGCAATTTGGGGGGCCAAATGGTTGCCTCCGGCATGCATTTGGCCCCAGTCGAAAGTTGTAAATCTCGGATAGACCTTTCCAACGGGCTACCGAGCGCCCCAAACGGAGATCGTATGCAAAAGTTACGACCCCGGGAAGTTGATGTAATAACTTACCCAAACGGGGCCCACATGACTTTTGGCGCTTCATCTCCTAGGGTTAGGTTTTTGGATGTCTAGGGTTTTTGACATTCCTGTTTATTGTAAAAGGCCTTGAGAGCCTCATTGTAACCATCTTCTTGCGAAATGAGAGCAGCCGTCACATCTCTTCTCAGAGATAAGCCGCCACCATTCCAGCAAGCTTGTTTTCCGCTGCATTTTTACAGTTCTAGCTTATTTCCTTATTGAATAGAAAACCAGTTTTACTGTATCTCTATTATTTTGTGTTAAGCATCTGATAATAATCTGTATTCATTTCGTTCTGCTCATAAAATCCGGATCAGTGGTATCAGAGCGGTCTGCTCCTTGTCGTCTTAATGCATGTCCCCAACGAGGTCAGGGTACAAAGAATTGGGTCTCGAGCTTGTTTCTCTTGAGGACAAAATCTCTCGCACGCCCAAGCGACCTCTCATGGCAGGAGAAAAGAAAGATGACGGGACAGGAGATCCTATCAAAATGTTGCTTGAGGAAGCCCTCACGCAGCAGAGGAACGAGATGATGGATAATTTCGCGCAAATCCTTCGGCGACTACCAACAAGCGACGCATCTTCCTCGAGCGGAGGCGCCGCGCCCTTCAAGGTACAAATCAACTTTGATATCCCTATATTTGAAGGACAGATAGACGCAGATGCTGTAGATAAGTGGTTGAATCTACTAGAAGGGTATTTTTCTGTCCATAACTTTTCGAATAAAGAAAAGATTACTTTTGCGCTCCTCAAAGCCGTTCCCCATGTCAAAGATTGGTGGGAAACATTCTGCGAGCAAAAGGACACAGAAGAAGGCTCATTATTTTCAGTCACGGCCACCTGGGAATCCTTCAGGGATTCTATTAAGGAGCAATACTACCCTGTTGGAAGTTATGACGATTTGTATACCAAATGGACCACACTGCGACAAGAAAGAGACCAAGCAGTGCCAGAGTTCACAAATATCTTCCATACCTTGCGCACCAAGCTGGGTATCAAAGATTCAGAGCGACATCTGGTGCTCAAGTATCGCGGTGGTTTGCATAGATACATCCAGACCGAAATGGAATTTCTGGACATCTCTTCCTTGGGCGCGGCCTACCGATATGCTGTCAAAATCGAGCAGAAGCTCAAACAAAAGACACGGCAATTTGGGCCTGGGAACCCTTCACAGCAAAAGACAGGAAAGGGCAGCCCCAACCCACAGAATAAAGGACAGAGCAAAGATGGACAGCATCAGGACAACCAGTCCAAGCCGCAAGCAAAGAAGGACACCGGAAAAACAAAGAAAGATACCGGGAAGTGGTGCGACTTCCATAAGAGCCCTTGGCATAACACTGCTGATTGCCGCTCAAAGCAGTCGCTGGTGGCCGAAGTGAAAGCATCTGAATCAGATGCGGGTTCCGACTCTGAGTCCGAACCAGAAAGGGGAAGACGGATCATTGACGCAGAACCCAATGCCACCGTTGCCACCACCAAGCTCCATCCTGATGAACCAGACGAGCCAGAAGAAGGAGAACGCCTCTTCCATTCACAGATGTGGGTAAAAGGCACCGCGCTGCATTTCATCGTTGATAGCGGTAGCCAGAAGAATCTCATCTCAGCAGAGGTCGTCAAGCGCCTGGCCCTACCGACAACGCCGCACCCACAACCCTACACCATTGGATGGCTCCGCAAAGGAAGCGATCTCCGCGTCAGCCAACAGTGCCGATTGCCATATGGCATCAAGCCCTTCAAGGACGAGGTATTGTGTGATGTTGCTCCTCTCGAAGTTTCAGATGTTCTTTTGGGCCAACCTTATTTATGGAAACGTCATGCTGTATATGAGTCTAGGCCTCGTAGCGTTATTATTTCTTTGAACAGGAAATTGTACAGGATACCTGAGGCAGTCCCTCCTAGTGCTATTTCCTTGATCTCTTCCAAGCAATGCAGGAAGGTCATCTCTCAGACCGGGAAATTTTTCTTCTTCGTGATTCGCTCTCAGAGTGAAAGAAAGATCGCAGCCACATCCCGGGCCTCCGCGACCGATCTATCCACACAACAGAAGCAAGTGGATAAGGTGGTGGAAGGATACTCAGATATCTTCTCCTCTCCGACCGGGGTACCTCTGCACTGCCAGGTCAAGCATCCCATCGATCTGACCCCAGGTGCACCGCTACCCAATGGGCCAGTCTATCGCCGCTCTCTGTTGGAAAACGAGGAGATCAAGAGGCAGATCCAAGAATTGCTCCACAAGGGGCACATCCGTCCCAGTTCATCACCTTGTGGGAGCCCAGTCGTGCTGGTGCAGAAGAAAGATGGGACCTGGCGACTCTGCATTGACTACCGGGCCTTGAATAAAATCACGGTCCGTAACCGGTACCCGATTCCCCGAATCGACGACCTCCTTGATCAGCTCACAGGGGCCAAATACTTCAGTAAGATTGATCTGAAGTCGGGCTACCACCAGGTCCCAATAGAACAGACAGATGTATGGAAGACTGCCTTCAAGTCAAAAGAAGGTCTTTTTGAATGGCTGGTCATGCCTTTTGGTTTGACAAATGCTCCAGCAACTTTTATGAGGATGATGGACGATATCCTACGACCTTTCACCAACAATTTTGTAGTGGTGTATCTGGATGACATCCTCATCTACAGCAAGACTCGGGAGGAACACTTGCAGCATATTCAGCAGGTTCTGCACACCCTGCGGAAGCACAAACTATATGCAAACTTGGAAAAATGCTCCTTCGGCATGGACAGGGTCCATTACTTAGGCTACATCGTTGATCGACATGGTGTGCATGTGGATCCAGCCAAGATCCAGGTCATCCGTGACTGGCCATCCCCAACCACACTCACTGAACTTCGGAGCTTCTTGGGCCTCGCCAATTTCTATCGCCGGTTCGTGCTGGGATTCTCTCATATCACATGGGCCCTCAGCCAAGTGACCAGGGGTGGTGGTAAGGCAAAATTTGTGTGGGGCCTGTCACAACAACAAGCCTTCGATGACTTGAAGAAGTGTTTGTGCTCATCGCCGGTACTCTCATTACCGAACCTGCAACATCCCTTTGAGATCGAGACAGATGCTTCAGATTATGCTGTGGGTGCCGTTCTCACTCAACACGGCCACCCCGTGGCATATCATAGTGAGACACTATCAGATGTTGTTCGCAAGTACCCTACCTATGACAAAGAAATGTACTCCATTGTACAAGCCTGCCGCCAGTGGAGACATTACATTCTTGGGAAGGAGACAGTCATCCACACTGATCACAAGCCCCTACAGTTCATGTAGACCCAAGGAAAGTTGCAGAATGACCGCCATCAGAAGTGGTCAACATATTTACAGCAGTTCCACCTCAACATCAAATATAAAACAGGGAGTACCAACCGAGTTGCTGACTGCCTCAGTCGACCTCCATTCGCGGCACTTACCACGGTGCTAGACTCTTGTGGCCACGAGACCTCCGGATGGCCTCACCTCTACGAGACAGACCCTGACTTCTCCGCCACCTATCAAATGTTGGGCACCAACTCAGTGGTTGCTAATTTCCATCTTCAGGACGGGTTGTTGTGTCATTTGGGCCATCTCTGCGTTCCATCAAGCGAGCGTGCGAAGCTGATTTGGGAAGCTCACTATAGTCGGGTGGCAGGACACTTTGGCGTCGAAAAGACAGTGGCAGTGTTGCAGAAACATTTCTACTGGCCGAAACTTCGACAGGATGTCGGCAAGTATATCAGGTCCTGCACCGCTTGCGCTATTGCCAAACCGAACACTAAGAAACAGGGCCTATACACCCCTCTGCCTACTCCTGACAGGCCGTGGGAATCCATCTCAATGGACTACATGTCGGGCCTCCCGTCCACCAAGAGGGGAAACAACTGTGTTTTCGTGGTTGTTGATCGCTTTTCCAAGATGGCGATTCTAGCCGCTTGCAAGAAGAACATCACAGCAGAAGCCACTGCCAAGCTCTTCTTTGAACGAGTATGGGTACATTTTGGGATCCCACAGATCATTATCTCAGACCGCGACAGTCGGTTCCTCAGCTCATTCTGGTCAAGCCTCTGGTCACTGCTGGATACCAAGCTCACCAAATCCACTGCCTTCCACCCCCAGACCGATGGACAAACGGAGGTCGTCAACCGGATGGTCGTACATATCCTGCGCATGTACAATTCAACACACCCCCGCACATGGGATGAGAGTCTCCCCTATGTCCAACATAGCTACAACCGAGCCTTGCATAGCTCAACTGGCCACAGCCCCTTTCAGGTGGGGTTGGGATTCCAACCATTGGGCCCCATGGATGTTGCACTTCCCCTTGCGACCACCTCGGCCGGCTCGTCCCCAGAAGTTGACAAAGCCGCCCGGTTCATTGAACGGATCCAGCATATCCGCCAATAGGTTCAGGATATTCTACAGAAGTCTAATGCCAAGTACAAGCAGCGCCATGATCAACATCGGGTGCCACATAAGTTTCAGGTGGGCGACAAAGTTTGGTTGCATTTGCAGAAAGAACGCCTTACAGGGCCCCATCGAAAGCTTAGCCCACTCCGTTATGGGCCGTACACCATCACCAAGGCGGTGGGTGACAATGCTTTTGAGCTCAACATTCCCCCCCTCCTGGGTCTGCATCTAGTCTTCAACGTGGCTCTCCTTCGGCCATATTTCCCACCACTATTAGACACCTCAGAGATAGCAGAGAAGTTGACACCAACAGAGCTCAACCCTGACTGCTTACAACAAGCATCCAGTGATCATATTGCAGACACACAGATCAAGGGCACTCGACATCAAAGGATCCAGCTTTATCGAGTTGTCAAAGCAGGGCAGCTCCTGCACCAAGGCAAGTGGCTCACCCAAGGCCAAATTCAGCAGAAATTTCCTCATCTGATGGGGGAACTCAACGCAATGGAGACCATTGCTTCCTAAGGAGGGAGGATTGATCCAGGTGGATATTGGTGGCCACCCACCTTTCCAACTGGCTCAAAACAGTTTTATGGCAATTTTGGTATTGTACTATTTTTAGCAGTTTTTCGGGTCCTGAACTTCCGGGGCCATTTTGAGGCCCTAAACGACCTTTTTTGGCAATTTGGGGGGCCAAATGGTTGCCTCCGGCATGCATTTGGCCCCAGTCGAAAGTTGTAAATCTCGGATAGACCTTTCCAATGGGCTACCGAGCGCCCCAAACGGAGATCGTATGCAAAAGTTACGACCCCGGGAAGTTGATGTACTAACTTACCCAAACGGGGCCCACATGACTTTTGGCGCTTCATCTCCTAGGGTTAGGTTTTTGGATGTCTAGGGTTTTTGACATTCCTGTTTATTGTAAAAGGCCTTGAGAGCCTCATTGTAACCATCTTCTTGCGAAATGAGAGCAGCCGTCACATCTCTTCTCAGAGATAAGCCGCCACCATTCCAGCAAGCTTGTTTTCCGCTGCATTTTTACAGTTCTAGCTTATTTCCTTATTGAATAGAAAACCAGTTTTACTGTATCTCTGTTATTTTGTGTTAAGCATCTGATAATAATCTGTATTCATTTCGTTCTGCTCATAAAATCCGGATCATTAAGGAAGGAGTATGTTTGATAAAGACTGCAGTTTGGAAAGGAATAGGCCTATTTCCGTAACAATAGCATCGATGACATGCATGTTGGATCAAGCAAGGGTCATTTCAGTAGTGACCACAAGGGTATCTTCGGCATAGTCAAACAACTTTCAAGAATATCAGATGCCAATAGTGACATGGGGTGCTGTGAAGGAGGTCAAGGACAAGCTTGCTTCTCGAGTCATAGTATATGAGTACTTGAGAAGTTTGGGGGTTGTTCCTGACGAGTTGGAAGAATTGGAGCTTCCATCGACAGTTGATATTATGAAGGAAAGGGTGGAATTCCTATAGGGAATAGGTATCAGCATTGATGATATCAATTCATATCCTCTCATGTTGGGATGTAGTGTGAGGAAGAACTTGATACATGTACTAGATTTTTTCTTTAATTTGGGTTTTGTATTAGGAACCCGTGTCAACCCTTCTCTTTACTATGTTAGTATATTGTTGTTGGACACATATGATTTGTAAGTTGTCCCGTAGTGTTTGTTGATCCATAGTTTACATTAGTCCATAGTATTGACCCATAGTATTGGATGCATATGCTTTGTAAGTCGTCCTGTAGTATTATATGTCCCATGATTTTGAGTCATAGTATTGGGCATAGACTTAGTATATAAGTGTGTGTTGAGGTCATTGAAGGCACCGTGAAGTTAATTGTATTGAGCTTGCTCAAAGGAGGTTGCCCCCTCGAAGTGGCATGTGATCAATATAAAAGTGATTCTGAGTTATGTTATTTATGATATCTCGTGTATTTGCATTAATTAATTATTGTAGGTTCTTCACATCTGGTATCAGAGCACTTTCTTGGGCTCGTTGGGTGGAATTTCTTCCAATTTTTTTTTCACATCTGTTGCAAGTTCAGATCTATGAATAATCCCTATCTGCTTAACTGTGGGAAGTACTTGGGCATGAGCCCTAAAACTGATTGCGAGGAGTACCACAGGAACCCCAAAGTATCTGACCCATTGAGAGGACCTACGAGTGAAAAGGGTAATGACCCCTACATGATTGACTAGTTCCCACCCGTGAAGTAAACCAAGAGCTGTCGTTTGTGGCAAAGCAGTTATCAATTTTACCTAAGCCGTGGAGTGAGGGGTACTGCCCCAATACGAAATCTTTCAGGTAGCATTGGTGGTCGAGTGAATCCCCTGAATCGATAGAAAGCCGAACATACTTGGGGTCCATATCTATTTTTAGCTGAACTATTGCCGATCACTTCCGCTCCAGATCCAACCATTTTAGATCTATTCTGAAAGTCATTCCATATCCAGTCGTCGTTTCAAATTCCGTTTTCGATCCCTTCCGCGTTGTTGCAGATCCATCTATTGCGGATCCCTTCCGCGCCGCTGTTGCCGATCCATTTCTGGAAAAAAAAAATTAAAAAAAAATATGTTTTTCGGCCATATCTCCCTTGTTTCAACTCTGTTTTCCCTGAAACTTCACTGACATCCTTGCAATCCCATTCTGCATATTTCATTCCTGAAGACCCTATCCCAAATTCCACTTCCCAAGACCAGAAATCCCACATTTGTCAATTTTTAGGGTTTTCCATAACTCCTTCAATTTTCACCCAAATGCCTTCAAATTTTGCCACCGTGTTCCTTTCCTAATTCTGCTTCTTTGTTCCTCTCTACCAAATTTTCTCATTCTTTCACCCCGCTTCTGAAATCCCCATTTTTTACTTCCCTGTCCATCAGAAAGTGTCCAAAACCTAGTCAAACCCCAATTACCTATCCGAGTTTTTCCCAAATCCAAATCTTCCTTTACTAAATAAGCTTTTGTTTGCATTTTTCTATCCATTTCCCCCCCAAAAAAAAACTCTTGGTTGTGGTTGTCACCCACGCAGGAGCAAATACCATGGAGGAAGCACTTGCAGCCATCCAAACCAAATTCCAAGATCTAGATGAAAAATTTATCAGCCTCCATCTTCAGCATTCATCCATGAACAATAACCGACAGGCAGAATCTTTTGCAGCCACTGGGTTCTCTTCTTCCAACAATTTTCATGGGCTGAAGCTTGCTTTTCCTCGCTTGAATGGTACTGATCCAACTGGATGAATATACCGCACAGAAAGTTCCATCTTGCATCCTTTCATTTGGAACAGGAAGCCCTTCAATGGTACCGTTGGTACATCAAAGCTAATCCCAAGCCAAATTGGATAGATTTTTGCCACGATTTGGTCCTAGTGCTTTTGATGACTTCACAGGAGCACTCACTAAACTTCACCAAACTGGCACAGTGAGAGAGTATCAGACAGAATTTGAGAAAATCGCCAATCACACAGAAGGATTGTCTGATGAATTTTACAGGAGTTGTTTTATCAGTGGTCTTAAGGATGAAATCCGGTCAGAGGTTAAAATGTTATGTCCCAACACAATGATGGAAGTCCTAGGTTTGGCTAACTTGGAAGAAGACAATCTTGCAACCCAACAACGCTCCAAACCCACTTTTGTTCTCTTCCGAAATATGGGTTCTCAATGACCTCCCATCCTGCCAGCTCCTCGACCAACTCCTATCAAGCATTTGTCTGAAACCGAGATGCAGGCACGCCGAGAAGAAGGGCTTCATTATAATTGTGATGAGAAATTCACTCGGGGACATAGATGTGTTCAATAAAAGCTCTATCTCTTGGATGTGGATTCTCTGCCTGCCTCTGAACTTGGTGAAGAAGCTCCAGATACAGAAGATGATCAAGTCGACATTCAGCACCCACCTGTTGACACCCCATCTCCGGACGACCCACCCATGATCTCTCTCCATGCTGTAACCGGCGTCACAACCCCACAAACAATGCAGGTCAGGGGATACCTCAAGAAGTTCCCTCTTACCATACTCATTGATTCTGATAGCACTCATAACTTCATTGAACCTCGGATTGCCAAATAGGTTGATTGTTTTGTCCATCCTTGCTCCAACTTTGAAGTCATGGTTTCCAATGGGGGCACCTTACCTTGCAAGGGGAAGTGTCACAATGTGTGTATCTCTATGGAAGATTATAACCTACGCTCTGACATGTTTGCCTTGTCCTTAGGCGAATGTGATGTTGTTTTAGGCATTCAATGGTTACGCACCATTGGCCCCATCTTATGGCATTTTGCTGAACTTTGGATGCATTTTTCAGTCAATGGGGCACAACAAAAATTAATGGGCTTACAACCAGGGTCTCTCTGCATCATCAGTTCACATCGCCTGGAAAAAATCCTCAAGAAGAATTCACATGGTGTCATCGCTCAGCTCCATTCCATTCAGATGCACCCATCAACGGTCTCCACTACTTCCTTAGATAGATATGCAGGTGTCTTTGCTGAACCAATGAGCTTGTCGCCTTCAAGAGACCTTTCTAGTAAGAATTTAGTCACATCTACCTCTCAGCAGGAAATGATGGCTATTTTGCATGCAGTACAGAAGTGGCAGCCATACCTATTAGGGAATTATTTCTGCATCAAAACTGATCTCTAGATTCTGGAAAATTTTCTGGAACAATGGGTCTCCTCCCCAACACACCTAAAATGGGTTATCCCTATGCGATCACTTACAATAAGGGTAAGGACAATATGGTGGCAGATGCTCCTTCTCGGACAATTGATGACCCAATTTCTCTTACAGCTCTTTCTTTGCTTGTTCCAAATTGGTTGCAATATGTTCAACAGGGCTATCTCTTCTATGAACTCCATGCTTCTTCATCAGCAGGACACTCTGGGTTCTTCAAAATGTATGATAGGGAACAATGTAACTTCTTTTGGCAGGGACTGAAAATGACAATTCAACAGATGGTGGTTGACTGTGATACTTTCCAGGTCAACAAGGGTGAAACGACACTCCTTTCAGGATTGCTCAAACCCTTGCCCATCCCTACACAACTTTGGGCAACTATTTCTATGGATTTCCTAAAAGCGCTCTGGTGGTACAATACTACATCTCAAAGGACACCATATGAAGCAGTCTATGGACAGACACCACCAGTTCTTCTTCCTACACCCTTTGCAGCTCCCCAGTTCAAGAAATTGACTCGGTTCTTCAAAACTGTGATTAGATTCTTCTCATTCTGCGGGACAATCTTCACATGGCCAGAATTCGACTGAAACAACAAGCCGATCAACACCGTTCTATATGCACTTTCCATGCAGCTGATAGGGTTCTTCTTCGTCTATAGCCTTCCAAGCAATCCTCCCTGACACTCCAAAGGCGTCAGTGGCCAGAAATGCAACCTGAGGATGCTACCGGGGAACCACTCCTTCAGATTCTGCAACAATTTCCCCAACCAAAGATTTGAGGACAAAGCTTTTTCTAAGGGAGAGGGGATGTTAGGAACCCATGTCAACCCTTCTCTATACTATGTTAGTATATTGTTGTTGGACGCATATGCTTTGTAAGTCGTCCCATAGTATTTGTTGATCCATAGTTTATATTAGCCCATAGTATTGACCCATAGTATTGGATGCATATGTTTTTTAAGTCGACCCGTAGTATTATATGTCCCATGGTTTTGACTCATAGTATTGGGCATAGACTTAGTATATAAGTGTGCGTTGAGGTCATTGAAGGCACCGTGAAGTTAATTGTATTGAGCTTGCTCAAAGGAGGTTGCCCCCTCGAAGTGGCCTGTGATCAGTATAAAAGTGATTCTGAGTTCTGTTATTTCTGATATCTCGTGTATTTGCATTAATTAATTATTGCAGGTTCTTCACATTTTCAGAAATCAGACCTCTCATTTTTGCCTAAAAGATACCCACAGGTGTTGACTTCAAGTTTTGTCATAGAACTTGTGCCTATTATCAAATTTCTGAGAGGAATCGACATTGAGAGAGCTGACATTCCCATTGTAATAAAGAAATATCCCAAGGTTTTGGTTTTTAAAGTAGAGGGTACAATGAGTACCTCAGTAGCTTACTTAATCAATATTGGAGTAAATACAAGAGATATTGGATCTATGATGACACAATATCCTCGGATTTTGGGTATGTGACTTGGAACAGTGATTAAACCAATTGTTGATTATCTTATAAATATTGGGTTTCCTAAACAAGTTGTAGGCAAAGTGATTCAGAAAAGACCGCATATTCTTGGGTATGATTTGGAGGAAAAAATGAACCCAAATGTGGAGAGTCTACTTATTTTTGGTGTAAGACAAGAGTGTCTTGCTTCCGTAATAGCACAAAATCCAGAGATCATGGGACTCTCTTTGAAGCCAAAGTTGTCTTCTCAACAACATTTTTTCAATGTTGATATTCAGGTTGGTCCTATAGAATTTGGTCAATTGTTGCAGAAGATGCCATAGGTTGTAAGTCTTCCTCAAACTCTGATTACGAGGCATGCAGATTTTTTTGAGAGGACGAGGTTTCAAAGTTGAAGAAGTAGCAAAAATGGTGTTTTCTTGCCCCCAGTTGCTTGCTCTTGATCTGGATTCTATGAAGCTCAGTTTCTATTACTTTAATACTGCAATAAAGAGGTCCTTGAAGGAACTTGTCGAGTTTCCAGATTACTTTACTTATAGCCTGGAAGGCAAAATCAAGCCTCGTTTCCAAAGAATTACAAGCAGGGGTATTACCTGCAGTCTAGCATGTCTCCTCAACTGTAGTGATCAAAGGTTTGAAGAAATATTGGAGGCTAACTATATTGATATCAAGGAAACATTGCCATCTTTCTGTATGGGTGGAGCGTTGGAATAACCTGGGGTTGGAAGTGGTTCAAAAGAAGAGGATGAAGAAAGTGAGGAGGAAAAATTGTATACAAGTATTATTTTTGTTAAGAGATAATTTTCTTGTTTCCTCTATAAACCATGTTGTATGTTTCAGAAATATGATATCAGTGGTTTCTATTTGTAATCTCAATTGCTTCAAAGGATTGTTTGTGTATAGGAAAATATTTTTAAGAGGACTTACGTGATGTCTTTTGTTGTTGAAACCAAAATATAATAATTGATCCAGAAACCAGAAATATGAATTCTAAGTGGCAAAGAAAAAAAAACTTGAGCAAATAGCCACATTCTTTATCACCCACAATTGAAGCCTACATATTGCTGCACTGATGAATGCATCACTTTTAAGTTTTAGCTTCAGTACTTCAAATGTTCACAGGATCTTGGACAAGTATATTAAGAGAAGTTTTGGGGAAGACTAGGAACTGCAATAATGCTCAACTAGTTTCGTAGTCCTCTTTAGACGAAGTGTTTAGAAAAAGCATTTAGGTGTCAATAACAAAATTCAATCCACAAACGAGTTGAGTTTTCCCTAGGCAAAGCGTGTCAACGGAAATAGGTTTATCTCTGACAAGAACAACAGAATTGTTTTCAAGCTTTTATCTAAAATATTCACATGTCCATACAGGTCATTAAAATAATAGAGAAATTTGCGGGTCCCTGTAATTGCTGTGCTTATTTGCATCGAGTGAACTCAATCTACTCTTTGCTTTTGGGGGCTTTTTAGCTTTGAAATGCCTGTAATGATCTAAGGAGCAAAAAGTTAGAGCTTTCAGGATGAATATTGCCCTTCTAAAAGATTATTACAGTTTGAGATATTGGTACATGACATTATATCATTTCACCTTAACATTAAAATTTGAAGTACCATGCCCCCCAAGTTGGGTGAGCAGCACAGGACAAAGGGAAGAGGGTGATGATGACACGGTGCACCCAGCCAATGACACAACAGCATAGGACAGAGGGAAGAGGGTGTTGATGACACGGTGCACCCAGCCAAGGACACATCTCCTACCACGTGTCAACTCCACCAGCGTGGAAATGAATGGCACTAAATCGGAGGTACAGGAGAGATTGGTTGGGAGCGATTCTAAAATGATAATTCAAAATGTTCGCACGGAGAGCTCGTACTTTGGTATGAGGACAATCTCTGATCATTATGCTTTAAAGTACTAGGGTCTCGTCGTTATAATGGCCCAGGGTATTGTTGTAATGATGGCCTTCAGGGATTTTGAAATTTATTTAGCAGTGAAAGGAGCTGCACACTCCCAAGTTGATTCTCACCAAGCTTAGGTCTGTTCTCTTAGCAGTGCATGGTTTTGGCTCTTTTGGTATTGTCTTGGGTCGGTAGCTCAGAGGGTGGGAATGGATAATAGAGCAAGGAATAAGGGGAAAGAAAAGGTGACGGAGGCTCCTCCTTCATGCACCAAGAACCTCAGCAAAGTCATTGAAGCTGCTCGATATTACCATGAACGCATTCCTAAACAGGTTAAGTGGTAAATCGCCAATGCAGAGAAGGAAATAAGGGAAAATTATGACACTTATTAGCACAGTGAAGAGTTTGAGGACTTGGCCGATTAGGTTGTGGATCCTGGGGACACGCGCTCAAGGATGACCCTTTACCATTGATCTCTTTATATGCACTGGTCTCTAAAATACCTCTTGGGAAAGGTCAGATCAACACAACAATAAGCTTGAAGATGATATCTCAGAACTGAAGGAGTCCATAAGGCTATGGAAGAGGATGCGACTAGAAATGAATTTTATGGATAAGAAAATGGACATCCTAGTGCGGAATGTAGGCATTGACCTCACAACTCAATGGCCTGAGTCGGGCAGCTCGCCACAGTCACCCCACAGCATTGAGTCTGATGATGACATGGAAGCAAAGAAAGTACAATGGCTTAGGCCTAGTTTTGTGCACAGATTACAGGTCTTTTGTCTGTTCTTCTTATATCTCTGTCTCTGTCAGCAGATATGCCTCAACCTCTGTATAAATCTCGGGCTAGTCTTGGTATAGGGCGGTATATATGGGTCAATAACAGTGAATTCTCTGATAAAGAAGCTGATTTTTTATATGTATGTCAACCTGAGCAGTATGTTTTGTTAGTAATTGCTATGTCAGCGCTATGGTCGTTAATTTTGGACCTGGGTTAACTCTGCTATTCTCTAAAACTCTTGTTCAGTTTGCTCTCCTCTGAGACAATCGACCAGGCATCTATGTACTCTATGTATTTTAAGTAATAGAAGGATTTTGTTTTCTTGCTTTAAAAAAACGTTGAAGTACCATTTCTAGAATCTTAACGAGTTTTCTGCAAACCTGCATCACTTGCATTGCATGTTAGATGTAACTACCCTATAAGGTTGTCAGAAACTTTCTTTCTAGTGCTGCATATCAAATTCGATATCCTATTTAGAAATATTTTATGCCAAACCAAGCCACTGTTAGTTTTTCAGAATTTTCAATCTGATCTAAGATCTTAACTGAGAGAATAACATGTACAACATATCTACAGCATATCAATCATGGACACAATAATGCAAGCACACAAGAGACACAGAGTTTCACCGGGGAAAACCAAGAAGGTGAAAAACCCCACAACTTCCTCAGAGATAGAAAGAGCAATGATACAACCAAAGTACAAGAGATTGTCTTCTCCTAGCAGCTGATACTCTTACTCACATGTGTGCCACTTTCCGAGTGATGGAAGAGTGAGTAATGAGTGATCAAATAGATCTCTTGATCTCTATTTATACTTGTCCTGTCTTGCCCAATAAACCAATGGGGCTGACTTGTCTAGCTTAGCCTAATAACCCAAGGTTACATTAATTCGGGCCGACCCCACACTTGGTGGTCTAATAACCCATTTACCCACATGACTCATACAGGGCCGACCCCATCAAGGTGGTCTAATAACCCATCAAGTATAAGTTATGACACTTACAATATAAATGACGACACTTTCGTATAGAGGAATAATAACATCTCCATAGGAATACAAACACTTCCGTATAGAGGAATAATAACATCTCTATAGGAATACAATATACATGGGTAAAATATATTCCGAAGTTACATATACATCAACAGCCACTAGATCACTCATGCATTTTCTGTGCTCATCCCTAAGGGATAACAGCTATTACCACTATAGCAATTCCAGGAATATCCCCAACAAGGCTTCAGATCTTGAAATTGAAAAAACTTTGTTCTTGATGTACACTAATTACTTGAAGACGCTCACAATTTTTTATAGGTGCATTTTTGTATGAGGTATATTGTTAATTTGTTTGAATTTGGATCCCATCTTTTGATCCTTCATAGCTCTTTCCTATTTTCCTTATTCTTGTACAATTACTTGTGCAGGTGACTCCCTTCCCACATTTTTCCTGAATCTGTAAAGTAAGGAGTTTCAAGGAATCTAGATGAATTTTTCTTTTGTCTACACTAGCTAGTTATATCTGATTGAGGCTTCTAGGGTGGAGGTGAGACGGGTTCCTAGGGGTAGTGCCCTTGGCAAGATCTAAACAACCAATAAGAAAATGGGTTGATAGGTGCCAATCAGAGAACTTATGTGTACACATTTAATGAAAAGCAATTGATTGGAGTTTACTATTCATGGGCCAGTCTTGTTAGACATTGTTTGCATAGTTATCGAGAATGATTTCAGTTAAGCTATCAGTCACTACTTTCTCGAGACGTGACTACAATATCCCGTCATGGTTAGATATTGCTAATAATTTGTACATATTTGAAACAGAATATGCAATGGTTGGTACCCTTATAGAGTGACTAATCTATTTCCTCTTTCTTAAACGAGTTATGTTTGATACTAAGTTGGATATTAAACCCATAAGTTTAAAAATTTTGATTGGATGTTAACAAATTCAATATTGTCTTTCCTCGCAAGCTCTCAAATTCTGGTGGCTGACACTTGCTTCATGGTAGAAAGTGATTATGGATTATGCTTCAAGTTACTCGCCATAATAGTTCATTGCTATACACACACAGACAACTGTATAAAGCTCCCTAGACTATTTTCATTTGACTTTCTATTAACCAATTTCATTATGTCGTTGGATCTATCAGAGAGGTAGGGTCCTTAAAGAATGACTTTTATATGTATAGAATAGCAACATGAATATAAATCAATATGAAAAAATTATATATCTCCTTATGAGTTAAGTAACAATCAAATGAGAGGAATTAATCAGATTTATCCTTTCCAAGATTTTGATTTAAACAAAGGTCTAAAATATTCGGGATCTGTTTTAAAACTCACCAACAATGGAGAAAAGGATTGGGGTTGGTTATTTGTAAAAGTGGAGAAAAGATGATTAAAGTGGTGCAATCACCAGCTATCCAAAGGAAGAATATTTTCAATTAATAAGATCCGTTTGGAATCCACTCTAGTCTCTTGGCACTCAATAACATACATCCCTATGGGAATTCTGGAAAACATTCGAAGAAATGTTCAATTTTATTTGGGAGGGGGAATTAGTGAAGGGATCCTATGGTAAAATGGTACAGACTGGAAAAAACCAAAGTTATGGTGGATGAGGTTTCGAAAACATCCACTACTTTAGAAAATAGCATTCTACAGTAAGCCCATTGAGATTACTTAAAACACTTTCTTTATGGAAAAATGCTACAGTTTCCAAAGCCATTGATCCCCTCAACATTGAGGAGTGGATAAGACAGATATCCAAATATGTTGTGAATTCGTCCATTATGTGGAAAGATTTAATATTGGCCTTCCCCTTGGTAGGATACTGGATAGGATTAAATATGGGGAATGGAAATATTGTTATATTCAAATTGATCCCTAGCTTGGCAATGATGGAATCTACAGACTAAATGTTGATGTATATGTAACTTCCGAATGTATTTCATATATATATTTATTATACTCCTATAGAGATGTATTATTCCTCTATACGGAAGTGTCGTCATTTGTATTGACAAGTGTCACAAGTGTCGTAACTTGCCGATGGTTTATTAGACCACCATATGTGGGGTCAGCCCTAATTAAGTTAATATTGGGTTGTTGTACTAACCTAGACAAGTCGACCCCATAAGGTTATTGGGCAATCAGGACAAGTATAAATAGAGATCTCCCGATCTCTATTTTGATCACTAAAAACTCACTCTTCCTTCACTCAGAAGGTGGAGCACATGTGAGGAGGAGGATCAGCTGCTAGGAGGAGTCTATCTCTGTGTACTTGGGTTGTACTTTGGTTGTATCATTTCTCTATCTATCTCTGAGGAAGTTGTGGGGTTTTTCACCTTAGGGTTGTCCCCATGGAAGCTCTGTGTGTCTATTGTCTCTTATGTTTGCTTCTTGTGATGATTGACATGCTTGTTATGATTGATATGCATTGATATACTATACATTTTATTCTCTCAGTAAAGATCCTAGAGTATCTTGAATTAATGCTAAAAAATTAACATGGTATCAGAGCTAACCTGAGAAGAAGACATTGTGTAGTGACAAAAACTAGGGTTTCTTGTTTATTGAGTTTATCTCCATAGATTTTGGAAAAGCAGTAAGGTAGATTGACTCTACTCATCAAGGAGAATTTGTCTGTCCAATCAGAATTCAATTGTGAGCACTTTCAGTTTTGGCCCTAAAAATTAGGGTTTCCTCAAAAATAGGAATTTCTGAAATCTGAAGACATAGCTGGAAGCTCCTTGGAAAAATCAAATTTTAGAGTTTTGGATCGAGATTTTTGGTTGGGTAAATCTCTGGGAAACTCAAACCCTAATTCAGGGTCCTCCCAAGTGAATCCGAGAAGACTAAAAGGCATTTCTAAAGGATGAAACTTTGCAGATCTCAAATTAGGAATATACCAGGCTAATCATCTCATCAGGGCGCATCTTTCTATCCTTTCAGAAAGTTTAAATTCACATTTTGAATTTTTATGGTTTCTCTAACAAACCCTAATCGGGACCACATCCAGTCTTTCAGCAAATCAAGTGGTAAGACCTTTATCTTCTCTATTTCCATTTGATGTACTCCTTAAGATGTCTCACAACCCCAAGCTTGAGGATAAGCTTGAAGGGTCTGATAACTTCCGATCCTGGAAGTATAGGATTGGGTTAATCCTCGAAGAAAATGAATTGGACACCTACATCAGCTCTGAGGTCCCTATCCCAGAGGATGAAGAGGCTAAGGCATTGCATAAGAAGAACTTGGTCAAGGCAAAGAGAATCATTGCTGATTGTATCAAAGACCATCTCATACCACATGTGTCATCTCTGAAGACACCCAAGGAGATGTTTGACTCTTTGACCAAGCTATTGGGAAGAACATAAATCGGAAGATGACTTTGCAGAATCAGTTGAAAGGAGTTAATCTATTGAATGGAGAGACCATTCAATCTTATTTCTCCAAGGTCTCTCAGATTAAGGAACAACTTGAAGCTATGGATGAGGTAGTGGAAAATGGTGAGGTAGTTATGACCGCTCTAAATGGCCTACCTAGGTCATGGGACTCTTTTATTTAAGGAATCTGTGCAAGAAAGAAATTGATCTCTTTCAGTAGACTATAGGAGGAATGCTCTCAAGAAGAAGATGGGCTCGTGGCTCGAGAAGAAAATATGGGAAATGAAGATCAATCTCTCACTACTCACACCAAGAAGGGAATCAAGTTCAAGGGGGAGTATTCTCATTCTAGGAGACCTTCTCACCACTCTAAAAATAGGAAACATCTAAGATGTTTCACATGTAATGAGAAAGGGCACTTTGCCTCAGATTGTCCCAAGAACAAGAAGGACAACAATAACAAATTCAACAAAAAGAAAAAGGGAAACAAAAGAAAATATCATGCTCATGCTGCTGAGGATGATGAACCTCCCAAGAAGAAGGCTAGATATGAAAGTGATGATGATGACTCATCAAGCGAAGAAGAGTATGTTCTAATCTCTTCTCTCACTGGTACTATCTCTCATGGTTGTAATGATTGGCTTATTGACAATGGGGCTTCCAAACACATGACTGGGTTTAAAGAATCTTCTATAAATCTATCTGAACATGAATCACCCCATAAGGTGAAACTTGGTGATGATTATCAATACCCTATCAAAGGAAGTGGGGAAGCCTCCTACAACCTAGATTCTGGAAAGTCCCTGAAGATGAAAGAAGTTATTTATGTACCTGGGCTCAAGAAGAACCTACTCTCCATATCCGCATTGGATGCAAAAGGTATGAGAGTTGCATTTGTGGATGGCCAAGTTCTAATGTGGCAAAAGGGAAAAACCATAGATGATGCAGTAGTGATTGGAGAGCAAGAGGGAGGATTGTATAAATTGAAGGGACAATCTGAACATGCCATGGTGCATGATTCCATGGAGCCAAGTGAACTTTGGCATAGAAGACTTGCTCATATGCTCTATAGGGCACTTCCAATTGCAAGCAAGGTTGTAGAGGGTCTTCCTGAAATAAAGACAAAGCATGAAGGTGTTTGCAAAGGATGTGCAAAAGGAAAGAACATAAAGAAAGCATTTCCAAGCAATGAAAGCAAAGCTAAAGGAATCTTGGAGTTCATCCACTTGGATGTATGCGGTCCGATGTCATCCAGTTCTCTGAGTGGGTATTTACTATGTCTCTTTCATTGATGACTTCTCCAGGAAGACTTGGGTTTACTTCTTGAAGAACAAAGATGAAGTGTTTGATAAGTTCAAGGAATTCAAAACCTTGATGGAGAACCAAACTGATAAGAAGATCAAAAAATTCAGATCCAACAATGGTGGAGAATTCACTTTAGGTGACTTCAAGAAGTTATGCAGTGATTCAAGCATTAAGAGGGAGTTGACTGCTCCTTACAATCCATAATAGAATGGAGTTGCAGAAAGAAAGAATCGAACACTCATGGAAGCAGCAAGGGCAATGCTACATTACTAGGATCTTCCTATGCATATATGGGCAGAAGCAGCTAGGACAGCTGTATATGTACAGAACAGAACACCCCACAAGATATTGGACAACAAGACACCATAAGAGGTCTTTTCTGGTAAGAAACTTGAAGTCAGCCATCTCAGAATATTTGGTTGTCTAGTATACACTCATGTCCCAAAGGAAAAGAGTATCAAGCTAGATCCTTCAGGAAAGAAGGGTATCTTTGTGGGTTACAGTGAAAGCTTGAAGGCTTACAGAATATACTTTCCAGGGTTCAAGAAGATTGATGTCAGTAAGGATGTGACATTTGATGAAAAATCCATATTCATCAAATCAATGAAGACACCTGTTGAAGATTATGAAGAACCTAAGGAAACTAGATTCCAAGACACTACTATCACTGAAGCAATTCTAGATGCAGATCGTGAAATTGAAGATCCGCAAGAACCTGTAGATCCACCCCATGAGAATAAATCTCAAAAGAGGAAACCTGCATGGGCTAGAGAGCTCATTCAATATGCAGAAAGATATGGCATTCAAGAAGAAGAAAACAGAGAAAAGAAGAGAACTAGATCTCATACCAGCTATGTTGCTTTACTCTGTGATATCATGAACAAAGAACCTTCCAATTATGAAGAAGCAGTGGAAAAGAAAGAATGGAAGGATGCCATGGTCAAAGAATACCAATCAATAATGAAGAATGATGTTTTGGATGTTGTCCCAAGACCTGAAGGGAAGTCTGTTGTGACTTCCAAATGGATCTACAAAATCAAGCATGCTGCAGATGGCAACATAGAGAAATACAAGGCAAGATTCATAGATCGTGGCTTCTCTGAGAAAGAGGGAATAGATTATGAAGAAACTTTTGCTCCTGTAGCCAGGTACACTTTCATCATATCAGTACTTGCTCTGGCTGCAGTGATGAAATGGAAGATACACCAGATGGATGTCAAGACTGCTTTCTTGAATGGTGCAGTTGAAGAGGAAGTGTATGTGGAGCAACCACTTGGTTTTGAGACACATGACAGGGATTCATATGTGTGCAGACTGAAGAAAGCCTTGTATGGCTTGAAGCAAGCTCCCAAGACTTAGTATGGTAGGATGGACAGTTTCCTATCCAATTTGGGCTTTACCAAGAGTAAAGAAGATTCCAACCTTTATTACAAGGTTGAGAAAGGCAATCCAATGATACTACTTCTATATGTGGATGATCTGTTTGTAACAGATAATGATAGTTTGATTGCCGATACCAAGAGGAAGCTTGTAGCCGAGTTTGAGATGAAGGACTTGGGGATGATGCACTATTTTCTAGGCATGGAGATGTGGCAGAGTGTAGGTGGTATCTTCCTTGGACAAGGGAAGTATGCAGTAGAGATCCTGAAGAGGTTCGGGATGATGGACTGTAAGGCCATGGCCACACCTATGGTATCGAACCTGAAGCTTCTATGTGATGCTTCATCTGATCTGGTTGATGTCACTGTGTATCGCCAGATGATTGGGTCCTTGATGTACCTGACAAACACTAGACCAGATATTTGCTTTGCGGTGAACACAATAAGCTAGTTCCTAACGGATCCCAGAGGTGTTCACCTAGTTTCTATAAAGCATATTCTGAGGTACCTAAAGGGTACAGTTGACTATGGGCTCAAGTATGATGCGAATAAAAATTTTAACCTACAGGGTTATGTTGATTCAGATTGGGCAGGAAGTGCTACAGATAGGAAGATCACTTCTGGGTGCTGCTTCAGTATGGGATCGGGTGTGATCTCTTGGTTTAGCAGGAAGTAGTCCTGCATAGCACTAAGTATAGCCGAGGCAGAGTATGTTGTAGCCTGTTTGGCTAGTTGTGAGGAAGTATGGCTAAGGAAGCTACTGTCTGAGTTATTTGATCTACCATTGGAGGCTACTGGTATATTTTGTGACGACCAGAGTTGTGTGAAGCTATCTGAGAACCTGGTGTTCCATGACAGGTCAAATCACATTGAGATCAAATATCACTATAGCAGGGATATGGTGCAGAGATGAGCAGTGAAGCTCCTGTATATTGCAACAGATGAGCAGATTGCATATGTACTGACGAAACCACTAGCCAGAGTGAATTTTGAATACTTAAGAGAGAGGATTGGTGTCCTTCAGATCAATGACACTTCGAGGAAGAAGTGATGGAGACATTTGTTGAATCCATTCCAAGCATGGTGGAAGGAGGATCCTTCACATGGCTATGGATGTAAGTGCTAGATGATGAGCATCAAGATGATGTTCTAGTTTTCGCTGGATATGATCAGTTGGATCATTTATGTATGTATGCATCATGTTGGATGCTAGATATGATCAGTTGGATCATTTATATGTATGTATATATGCATCATGTTGGATGCTTGGACCATGTATCTTTATATGTATCAGGTGGATACGATTGTATGATTAGGTAGATCTAGTATGTTGATATATATCAAGTGGATACATTGTATGATTAGGTGGATCATGTATCTGTGTATGTATCAGGAAGATACATTAAATGATCAGGTGGATAATGTATGATGATATGTATCAGGTAGATACTTGGTATGCATCAAGTGGATGCATTGTATGATCAGGATGATCATTGATGACGAGCTTCAGGATGTTGCTCCAGATGCCATGCATTGGGACGATGTAGTGACGATGACTAGGATGATCATGTATCTGTGTATGTATCAGGAAGATACATTATATGATCAGGTGGATCATGTATGATGATATGTATTAGGTAGATACTTGGTATGCATCAAGTGGATGCATTGTATGATCAGGATGGTCATGGATGATGAGCTTCAGGATGTTGCTCTAGATGACATGCATCGGGACGATGATCAGGATGATCATGTGTGATGACTATCAGGACGATGCAGTGATGATGATCAGGATGATCATATGTGATGACATGTATCAGGTAGATACATTACATAATCAGTTGGATTATGTGTGATGAGTTCCGAAGACATAGATGCACATGATCTTTTCGGACATGGTTGTAGATGTGTTCTCCCATGGTCGCGATGTAATTGCTGAGATTTTTTGACATGGTGGTAGATGTGTTCTCCCATGGTCGTGATGTAATTTCCAGGGCCATTTGAGCATGGTTGTAGATGTGTTCTCCCATGGATGCGATATAAGTGCTGGGCCATTTGAGCATGGTTGTAGATGTGTTCTCCCATGGCTGCAATATGAGTGTTGTTCCATTCCGACATGGTGGTAGGTTTGTCCTCCCATGGTCATTGATGTAAGTGCTATGAGCCTTTCATAAATGGTGGTAAGTTGGTCCTCCCATGATGGTGAGTGTAAGTGCTATGTGTGTGCATCTAGGTTGTGCTTCGTGAATGATGTTATGATCAGTATGATCATGAGTATCAGGATGATACTCTGTGGCCGTGGACATGTTGTGTAGTAGCATGTAAAAAGTCCTGGGAGATTTGATAGGTTGAGCTGTGTGCTTGTAATCAGTCCTGGGATGCTCTTTCTAGGTTTTGTTGACTCACGTAACAAGTCTTGAGGATTCCACAATATGGCTAGTGATGATGAATACCTACATGTGGTGGGCCTACATCCAGCATGAAAAAGGACTGGCTCTGTAGAAATTCCTATGATGAGTAGATTCAGAGATTGATTGAGATAGCAGCAGCAGTGATGATGACGATGATTCGAGGACGATGATTCATTGATGATGATCCAGAGAAGAAGACTTGTGCTAGCAGATCTGTGTCAAGAAATACCTTCCTAGCTAAGAGGGAGTGTTGATGTATATGTAACTTCGGAATGTATTTCATATATATATTTATTGTACTCCTATAGAGATGTATTATTCCTCTATATGGAAGTGTCGTCATTTGTATTGACAAGTGTCGCAAGTGTCGTAACTTGCTGATGGGTTATTAGACCCCCATGTGTGGGGTCGGCCCTGATTAAGTTAATATTGGGTTATTGTACTAAGCTAGACAAGTTGGCCCCATAAGTTTATTGGGCAATCAAGACAAGTATAAATAGAGATCTCCCGATTTGTATGTCGATCACTTAGAACTCACTCTTCCTTCAATCAGAAAGTGGCGCACATGTGAGGAGGAGGATTAGCTGCTAGGAGGAGTCCATCTCTATGTACTTGGGTTGTACTTTGGTTGTATCATTGCTCTATCTATCTCTGAGGAAGTTGTGGGTTTTTTCACCTTAGGGTTTTCCCCATGGAAACTCTGTGTGTCTATTGTCTCTTATGTTTGCTTCTTGTGATGATTGACATGCTTGCTATGAATGATATGCATTGATATACTGTACATGTTATTCTCTCAGTAAAGATCCTAGATTATCTTGAATTAATGCTAAAAAATTAACACTAAATGAAGGACTTGTTGACAAGCTAAGTCAACAAGGTATTGTTCCTCTTGTTGATGGTGTAATCCAGAATAGAGGTAACCTTTGGAATTATGGATCTTCGGAAGCAGGGATGGTTGTATTGGATAGATAGAATGTTGATTAGGGGAATGATTATGTAAGGAGATTGAATACTAACTACATATTTCTATTTACAACAAGTTTAGAATATAAATCCATGTTTCATAATGGAGAAATAGGAACAAAATGGTGGTGCAAACCATTGTGGAAAATTAAAGCACCAATAAAATCCATACCTATGATGTGGTTGGCTCTAGCCAATAAGGTCATTACTTGGGAGCTACTCCAAAAGATATCATGGCAAGGACCAAGTATTTATATTCTATGTTGAGGTGATGAACAAAATATCAAACACTTACTAACGGAATGCCATTCTTCTAAGGGGGTGGGATAGGAGGTCTATACTCTGACATGGGGTATATGTAAGTGGGAAGGTCCTTCCCTAGTGGATGGCTTGAAATGGCTTGAAAATATAGGTGGATCACAAACCACTTTCTTCCATTATCTCATGGCTAATCGAGATCACTAGGAATGATATATTATCCCAAGACAAACTATTTACTTCTTTGGAAGTGTATCACAAGATGAAGTTCATTTATGAAGATATCTAACTGCCTCCAAAATAAAAAGTTCCAAAGAAAGAAGACTCATTTTTTACAAGTGCAATAATTGGGGCTTCTCCACTGGAGCTAGTCACGAGAATCTAGAATTAAGTGGAGAGATATGTGTCAGATATTAATTGGATTTTTAGTCTTGAGGTTGGCCAGTAAGTCTCTGCACATATGGAAGACTCAAACTTCCACTTTTATTCATGTTACTAAAGACATTACACTTTGTTATCCCAACAAAACACTTTCCACCATGTTCAATACTAGAATCAACATAATCAGCAGCAACAGGAACATGATGATATCTTCTTATTTTCATAAAATTTGTTCTAGTACTACTATATTCCCCTCTTCCACTTTTCCTTGTCTTTCTTGACACTGATACTTTCACATCATACTGAACATGAGAATTGCATGCCTTTGGTATTTTCTGTTTTGATTGGAAATTGTCAACTATGTCTGACCTTTGGTGACCTATTTTTCTTCTCATGGGAAAATACAGTGTAGGTTGATTATATACACTAACCTATTCCTCTTGTTTGTACTGCACACTTAATGGAAGACCATAAAAAAATGTTGTTAGAGGACAGGCAAGGAAATTTGGCAATGAACTCTATCCACCACTGTGGTTAGTCAAATTGGTTTCTATAGGTTCCAACACTTTTAAAGGGTCAAAGGTCTCCAGGTCATGATGAGTGACTATGGAATACATCAATAACAATGAAATGTCCCCACATTAAGGATTATCCTTATGAATGATATCTTCCAACCTTGACTTTGTCATCCTCATTTGCTTGTGAATCTGACAAAACTTGGAACACAAAACTGAAGGTTTATTTATTATGATTCTCTCTAACTAGTACAAGTTGAAATGTTGTAAATCACTTAGGACCTATCCATTATGAAATTGTTGTGAAATATGTATATAAAACCTTTGGAATAAGGAACACTACCTTTCGAAACACATCATAAATAATATATCTAGAAAATGTTCAACACAATACTAACATGAAATGAAATAACAAAACTAAGTACTATAATACACTACAAGAATACTCCACAATGCCACATTACCAAATGGATTAAGGCCATAAATTGAAAATAAGAATAAGGATGGAGGAAAGAACCTGATGTATGCAATGCTAAGGGACATCGCAAATCTGCATCTCTGTCCACTACTTGTTGCAATAAAAACATGCCCACCAGTGATGGTGTGTTAAAATCCAAAAATAAATGAGAGAGGATAATGACACGGTGACAGATTAATTTTGGAAATTTCTTTCTCAAACCCTAACAACCCCCTATTCTGAGCTTCATCCATAATCCCATTATGCACATACCCTATAATCATCACATTCCATGAGACCAAATCTCACTTGGGATTTTCTGAGAGATTCTTGAAAGCTTCATCAATCAGTCCATTTTGTCCATATGCAGCAATCATGATGTTCCACAAGACAGTGCCTCATTTAGACATTTTTTCAAACAACTCTCATGCTTTGTCTATAACCCCTGTTTTTGCATACAAATACACTAGGACATTCTACAAAACCATCAATATAGCAATGGATTCTAATAATTTCTTGATGAATCTAGAAGCTCTATTCCAGAGCTCCTCCAAACTTGGCACAAGCCAAGAGAATGTTGGTGTAAATGAAGTTGTAGGGATGGAGATTCAATCACTTCATTAGGTGAAAGAGCTTCAATGCCTCTTCTACAAACCCATGCCGAGAATAAGCTGCGATTGTCATTTTCCAAGTGCAGCTATCTCGTTGAAGCATTTTGTCAAACAATTTTCATGTAACTACCAAGCAACCCCACTTCCTGAAAAGCTTTCTTCTTAATACACTCCTATTTGAATTTCCCTTGAATATATATGTTCTCACAACCTCCATAGTTCCTTTAAAGGAATTGCCTCCTCTATTCACCAAGTGATTTGTATTCTTAATCGCACCACCTTGATACCGAAGCGATGTTCTTGTGCTTGCAATGTTGAAGCAATGTGCCACTTCATTTGGTGATAAATTTTGAAGGATTCCTTTTGCAGATATGATAGTTACATTCGATTTAAGAACATTTCATTGGCATATCCGTAAAAATTGGACATTCATTGTCCACTCTACCCTTTTTTTGTGATTCCCTCTGGGTATTGTTTTGTCTCATAAAATATTCCTTTGCTAATAGAGCCCCAAGGTCTGATTCCCATTTCGATTATGTGATTTAACAAGCAATTATACAATCGATTATGTGATTTAACTAGCAATTCTATCATAGTTGCATTCAATTTAAGAATAGTTCATTGGCATATCCGTCAAAATTAGATGTTCATTGTCCACTCTGCCCCTTTTTTGTGATTCCATCAAGGTATCTCTTTATGGTGTTTTCAAAGTTGCTTATAATTATGAGTTTATCGAACACCCTTATCATTTCACCTCGATGGAGAATTTTTATGCTGAGCAAGCACTTTCTATCTATGCAATTCTACCCATTTGTTGTACATGTCTTTACCTTTAGGAAACTCTGTATGCCATTAGTTGAACCATTTCTTTAATCCTCAACCTCATAAGAGGGTTTGTCTTAAAGTTTGCTACAAAGGAAACTAATCATCATGGAGAGCTCAACATCAAGTACAAAGAGATCTATTGTCAGTATGGGTGTGGTTTTGAACTACACATAGGCTGCATTAGAGAATATTATATGTCAACAGGCATATTACATGCTCTAGGGGATGCTACAATGACTTTTGAAGAGATGACACAAAAGGAATAATTCCAGTTCTTGAATAAAATGGTTCTAGAATAAAATGGTTCCTACAGCCATAGGGTCAAGATCGACTCAAGAAGTTGAGCAATTTAACCATTTCATTGTCAACGAATTAATTCAATTTGTTTAATTGTCTATTTTAATAACAAACCTTATATATATAGTTGATGCGGTTGAAGGATTAATGTGTTATTTAAAAGGAATCCATAAACATGCTAACTGGGAAGTGCAACATCACTTCATTGGAAATGGACGAGTTGAGGTATTTCGAGACCCAAATCTTGATTACACTCTAAAATGCATAAGAAGATAATGCATACTCCATGAATTGATGGCCTTCCCAAATTTCATGGCTTAAAGGTGTCCTTCCTTCCATCTCACTTTATGTATTGAAATACGAAAGATGATATTTTCTTCAAATTATGTTCTTATATGCACTAGAAAATTCCACATTTCCTTTTATCTAACTCCATCTCCCGCCTTTAGGTTTGAGTACCGCCATGGTAATTCAAGGTTGGGGATTTTAGATCTTCCCCCCTTCCCTCTACATCGTGATCCTTGACATCCTTTGCATTTCATCTCATAGATCTAGGTCTCAAGGGTGTGAAACCTTCCTTAAATTACTTTCCTCCACATCACACCTATGTGGATCATATGTGCCAGATTGTTTTAGTCAAGATCTAATGCATGGTACATACCTCCCCTTTTCCTTTACATCCCTTTGAAGGCCTTATAGAAAATCTATGTGTAGAATACAAAATGAGTAGGTATTACCTTTCATTCTTCGACATCTCTCACTCTACATTACATACTTTTCCTTTGTTATTTGCTCCACATTTCATGCTGTGCAACCAATCTCTACTCTATTTCACAATCTTTGCATTCATATAACTCTACATTCAATTTGCACTTTTCTTTGCTACACTACTTGCTTCCACTACTTCTCCTTTCTATCCTTACACAAATTTTCAAAGATTTTCCAAAATATTCTCAAGCCTTAAGCCTTTATTCAATGGATTCTATATAGACATTTGAGGGTTTTGAGCATAGTTACTAACATATCTTTTTCCTCTTATAATGAAAATAAAAACTACAAATAACTTAGAACCAAGACACTAATGGTTTTTCGGGACTCTTCTCTAATCATTGGACAAACTAGAAAGGCCAAGGTCACCAATGGAACATCACTATCCAGAATGCTACAAAGAATGTATGCCCTTCTCATCTTCTTTGACACAATAGACCCCTTTCATATATGAAGGGCCAATAATTCTCAAACTAGTCATATGGCTTATCAAGAAACATACTTAGGCAAAGGAGTTTTGGTAAAAAATGGGGGTACCCTCGAAATTTTAGTAATACCTTAGCACCATGAATCAAGAAGAATCACATTTCATGCATGGTATGGGAAGGGAAGGTTGTGAAATGTGTAAAAGGGGAAGAGGCACCATAATGGAGTTATAAATCCTTCGCATGTTCTCGTAAGGCTCTTGAACTCTACAAGGCTCAAGGGGAAAATTAAACATGAATTAATGGGACTAGACAATGGATGTGGTATTTTTCTTGGACGAAATGTTGGCTTTGGCATGTAGATTGGAGTAGATTTGTGAAAAATTTCAACTTAGTACATCTTGTTTTCCTAATGCTAGGTTTTTTGGAGGTTACAGTATTAACGGTTTTCATCGTGGAAGTCATGAAAATGTAACAATTAATGCACACAGTAATAAAAACTTGTACTGTGATCATCCTGAACACCTCACCAAACCTTCAACGCAGGAATATACGAGTTGTTAACATCTAATTTGTTGTGTGTGAAGTTCATTCATTTGCTTCATTTCATTAATGTATCAACTCATAGCATAATCAATCCTATATTGCTCACATTTTCCTCTAATTTCAACCTGGAGGTGGATCATATTTTTATCGTGATTTTGAAGGATCTTGTGGAATATCTTGTTGTGTATATTTGTGGCATAGCTTTGACATATTTAAAAAACCCTAGACAAGTCGATTGGTGAAGGTAGTGAAAAGAGGCATTCGACATATTACTCACTGATTTTGGAGGCATTGTCTCCTTACCTTCTGCATGAACCCTAGCTTCTACACAAACTTGAGATTGCTTCCCTAGGCCAACATGAACAACAAAAGAAAAAGCACAACACTGGTGCATATAGGGATCTCCATAGGCTAGGTTTCCCTTTTGGCCTCCCTCTCCCCTACATGGACTCAATAATAACCCTTGGTGCCATCCCAATTCATCGAAAAAAACTAACAATCAGATAATGAATTAGACAGAGTTGTCCATGAGCTTACCTTGCTTCCTTAGCTCTCCACTAACCCTAGCTTTTGCAAGAACTTGATATTGCTTCCCTAGGCCAACATGAACTCAAGATTTATCTATTCATGCATGGAAATAAAGATGATAAATGAGAGATTTAATCCGGTATGATAAATGAAGCAACGTTTCGAATAGAATTCGTCACATTAGAAGTGATGGAAACAAAGGGATGGGGATTCTTATGATACCTGCTTCTCCAATTGATTTGGAAAGGATCTCTTTAGCTAATAATTGACGGATCACTTCTATTTGTTGGCTTGCTCCGCTTGGCCAATTCCGTAGAACCTATTAGGATGGATGGGAGCCTTCAAAACCTACTGATGTTGAAACCCTAATTTGTTTTAGATGGGATTGACCTCCATTGAATGACTATGACCAAATGTATTTGCTAGTAACGCTGCTTTCATACACTCTTCTGAACAACCCACAAATCACTATCTAGCATAGAAATTTTATGAATTTGAAATTCCTTCCACCTTATCGGACTGGCTTGGGCCATGCGAAAGGGATGGAAATAGAAACAACAGAATGGGAATGGGGACATACATCCCACTCTAGCTAACTAGCTTAAATGGAAACCCAAACAACTCACTAGGAATCAAGATGAAATGGGTATGGATGGCGGGAATGTATGGATCATGGATGTGATGGGCCTGGGTATCGATCAACTGGTGCCTATTGATCGATATTCATCAGTGATTGGAAATAGTCACTTGTTAGTGCTTTTGGTTGGGCTCTTGCCTCTGTTTTTGTTGGGCTCTTGACTATTTTTAAGTTTTGAACTATGCTAGTGAAAGTTATATTTATATCTCATGTTTTTTTTATATTAAAAATTTGTATCTCTATTCTTTATAACACTTTGTTACAATCCTTAAATATTGTATCCCCTAAGTTATATAACCCCAAAACCTTAAAAACACTAGTAACTTAAAAAGTTAAAATATTTTACCACTATGACCATTATCACCATGCTTAATGTTTAACTTTATAATGCACACCATGAAAACCCTATAAACCATATTATTTTTCTCTTTATTTGCATATAACGCTAAACAACTAACCCTTGAAACCCTAATTAAAAACATATATCCCCCTACTCTTACAATTATTAACATCTAACCTTTATCAACACCAATACATATAACCCTTAATTTGTGTCTCTTGTAACTCTTAATCCTTAACCATATAGGATATAAACCAAATGAGAGACACTTATAAACCATCACCGTCGTCGTCGTCGTCATCATCAACATCATCATTTTAAGATGCATGCATGGCATGGGATTAATCATTATATGGCCAACTATTCAAACCCCATTTTCATCATCATCTTCTTCATTTTCATCACATTGGCATCATCATTAACATCATCATTGGCATTGTCAGTGTCATCATTCCCTACAGATCCTTAAACATGTAACCCTCAACACGTGTAACCCCCAACAACTCAAGAAAAAACTTAAACAAATCAACATCATCATCATCATCCATGTCATGATCATCTTCATCATCAATGCCATAATCATTATCATCATCTCTATCATCAACATCATCGTTGTCTTTGAAATCATCATCAACACCATAATCATCATCATCATCATCATCATCATCACCACCACCATCATCATTGTCATCATCTTTGTCATCCCCATCCTCATCCTCATCATCATCGCTGTCATCGTGATCATCATTGTCATCATCATCGTCATCATCATCGTCATCATCATCATCATCATCGTCGTCCACATCATCATCCTCATCATCAATGTCATCGTCATTTTCATCATCACCATGATCATAATCTTAGACATCATCATCATCACCATAATCATCATCATATTCATCATCATAGTCATCATATTCACCATCCCCATCGTAGTCATCATCATCATCTTCCTCGTCCTCATCATAATTATCATTTTCATCGTAATCGTCATCATCATAATCATGGTTATCATCATTTTCTTCGTCATCATCCCCTATAACACCTAAACGTGTAACCCACAACACTTATAAAACCCCACATCATCGTCATCTTTATCATCATCATTAATGTCACTGTCATCATCACCATCTCCATTACCATCATCATCATCATAATCATCATCTTTTTCATTGTCATCATCATCATTTCCATCATCATTATCGAGGTCATCATCATCATCATCATCATCATCATATTACCTTCATCATCATCATCATCATCATCATCGCGGCCCTATACATCTTATCACGGCCATGGACCCTGAATTCCCTATAAAATATAACCCACATAGCCCATGCCACGTCATATAACCCTCAAAACTAATCCTTAACCCCTAACTTCTAAACACTACACAATAAACACTCTTATATAGCCTTATAATTATAGAACATATCTCTTGTAACAATTAAACCTTATCAACCCTATCAATCTTAACCATTATAACCTCGACTAACACCTTCTCTCTATAAACCCCTCTTAACACATAATCTTATAACCTCTATAAGGGTTATGTGATCACCACTAACCTATTACCTTATAATATTTTACATCATGCTTAAAGTTTCACATTTATCCATTATAACCTCTATCCCCAAAACCCTTATCACCATTGTTTGTTATAACACATAATTCATACTATGTAACACCTAGATGACATATTATTGCACTCTTGTAGTGAATATAAAATATATGTCGGTTATCTGACGATTCCTGTCGGATAATAAACGGGAGTCGTCGGATAACCGATGGTCGTTGGATATTTGACAATGCCATGTATCAATTAGAAAAAAAGTGATAAAAATTCATAATTTTAAAGGTGAAATCCGATGACACAGTCAATTTCATTGGATTGTCTCATCGGATTTTGGGTTCAAATTTTGTAGTGTGACTAGCATAAACTCTACAATTTATGAGTTACCCTAGAGGATCCTCTACATTAAATGACTAGCTTAAACTCTACAATTTATGGTTTTCTAGATCCTCTCCACCTAGGTTAAAATCTCATTTGTGAAATGTTTGCTCTTCCTTAGTCGATTATTGATTGTTATTCTTCATAAGATATTTTGAGGTTGTTAATGGGGATTAATGATGGTATGGGGTGAGTTTGCGTATATGTGGTTATTGAGTGTTAGAGATGGTAAGGGAAAGAGTAATGACGTTATTTGTAACTGCATGACAGGAACCGATATCCCCTCATCTTCCTCATAATAGATGAATGGAGGGTGGCTCAACCGTCGTCAGGCACAACAACAACATTGCAATTAATGATTCCTTGGTGTTTATGGATTTTCCTTATGTTATGATCCTTTGACATTCTTAAACATGGATTCCTCCCTCGACCATGTCCATAGCCCTGAGACCCATACCTAGTGCCTAAAACCTCTTAATGGCATCAACATACTGACTCGAGGATCATATATATTGTTGAGAGGTTAGCTGTGATGCTTTGATGAATTGTTTATGGTCTTATTGAAATATGGAAATGGCCACCATAAATAATGCCACTAATTGGACACTAACCTAACACAACCAACCCATGTAAATGGATCATGCACTTGGCACACTTGATCCATCTAATGAATTCATGCACCTAGGAAGCTTCAACCTCTAACCCCCTCACCTCGTACTTAACCTTAACATCTATCCCCAAACCGAATAACATGATAACTTATAAACCACTTAACCACTAGTTCCAACAAAACCAGAACCCCTTTCCCACTAACCCATTGATCCCTTAAGTGCCTCGCTTCTAATCCAAAAACTCCCCAAATCCTACCACATTATGAAATTGTAGAAAATATCCCCTTAAGCCAGTGTCCCTCTAACCCTAACCCACTACCCCCTAACCCAATCACTAACATGCCTACTACACCAAATCGACACACTAACACAATAAACTTTGACCTTGGGTTATTTATAAAAAAGGTTTTAGATCAAAGACTTTGACATCAAGGTTTGAATGATCACTGTATAGGATTTTATCAAACCAAAATTAGTGCAAAAATAAACACAAGAACTTAGACTATAAACAAAATATTCCCTATCTAGGGTATGTATGATGACTCAAGTCCCTATGCATGGCCCATGAGTCTCAAAATAAAGTTTTATTGCCCAAGAACCTACATTTTGGGCCTAGACCATAACATAGGCTCCTAGAACCATCCAGGACATGAAAATACTAAAAAAAATGACAATTTGTTACTCAAAAGCTAAATATTCCTTGCATATGGTCTATGTGGTGGTACAAAGAAACACCCATAGGTCACAAGACCTTGAGGTAACTACGAGTCATTATAAAATAGATTTTGATCTAACACCATGGACACCATGGATTAGGCTTCAAGAACCATCCATGATATTATAAAATTTGAAATGGACACCATACCCACTTACAAGCTAAATATTCCTTATGTAGGAATCATGTGGTGATTAGGGCCCTACACATGGCTGATTAGCCATAAGGGATAATGTTATGCCACATGATTTTGTATTTTGACCATGGATCATGGAAAGTTGGAGTGTCAGAACCATCTTTGATGTGAAAAAACTAGCATGATTGCCTCAATTGTAGAGCTCCAATGGCATATGGTGTTGAATGATGATGCACACCCTTCCTAACACTACAATAGCTTGTGTGCGCTTAGCTCCAATGTTTTGATGATATGCATTGTTGAACCCATGTGACACACCTAACCCACGTACATAAATGACTTTTAGGTTTTCAAAAAACTTCCTCGAAAATTTCAATTTGCATAACTTTTAGAGGGGGTTTCAATAAACTGCCTCCATAAGTTCAATTCTCATTTCTTTTAAGGGGGTTTTCACAAAATCGCCTCCAAATGTTCAATTATCGTGACTTTTAAGGGGGGGTTTTAAACAACTGCCTCCAAATTTTTAATTTGCATGACTTTTAGAGGGGGAGTTCAACAAACTACCTCCAAAAGTTCAATTCTCATGACTTTTAAGGGGGGTTTCAAAAACCCTCCTCCAAAAGTTCAATTCTCATGACGTTTAAGGGGGGGTTCCAAATAATCGCCTCCAAAAGTTTAATTCTCATGACTTTTAGGGGGGGGGCTCCAACAAACTGCTTTCAAAAGCTCAATTCTCATGACTTTTAAGGGGGGTGCCAAAAAAACCGCCTCCAAAAGTTCAATTCTCATGAGTTTTAAGGGGGGTTAAAAAAAACCGCCTTCAAAAGTTCAATTCTCATGACTTTTAGTGGGGTTTTTGACAAACTTCCCCCACATGTTATGAGAATTGGAATTTTATGGGGGGCTTTTCAAACAACCGCCTCCAAAAGTTTAATTCTCATGACTTTTAAGGGGGTTTCCAAACAAACCACCTCCCAAAGTTCAATTGTCATGACTTTTACAGGGGGTTTGACAAACCGTCCCCAAAACTTATGAGAATTGGGATTTTAGGGGGGGTTTTCAAACAACCGCCTCCAAAAGTTCAATTCTCATGACTTTTAAGGGGGGTTCCAAACAAACTACCTCCCAAAGTTCATTTCTCATGACTTTTAGGGGGGGGTTTGACAAACTTCCCCCAAAAGTTATGAGAATTGGGATTTTAGGGGGGGGTTTCAAACAATCGCCTCCAAAAGTTCAATTCTCCTAACTTTTAAGGGGGGTTCCCAAAAAATCGCCTCCAAAAGTTCAATTCTCATGACTTTTAAGGGGGGGTTTGACAAACTGCCCCTAAAAGTTATGGGAATTGGGCTTTTAAGGGGGGTTTTCCAAAAACCACCCCCAAAAGTCAAATTTTAGGACTTTTGGGGATGGATTTAAAAAAAACTGCCCCCAAAAGTCTAATTTCCATGACTTTTAGGGGCGATTTTTAAAGACCGTCTCCAAAGGTCTGAAATTTTTTTTAGGGGGGGTTTTACCAAGACCCATGCAAGCCAAAACCGCCCCTAAAGGGCTATTTTGTTGTAGTGCACCAAGTCCACCTTCCATCAAATGAATAACCAACAACAAAACTTGTTGATTTAGTGTGTACTTGTAGTCTTGTAGGTCATTTGATACTATCTAATGAGACCTCTAGATTGTTCACATTGCTCTTTCCAAACAAAAAATTTCACAATATCTATACGCTTTTGGATATCGCCAATGATTAACCAACACAAGTTTTACTCCTAAGCACAACATTAACACATATTCTAACACATAGGAAGAGGCCAAAGGCTCAAACTAAAAGGCCTTGAAAATATGAGATGTCATATCATTAATGATGGCATGCAACTTAGCCTAATTCAACCTCAAGAATTTTGTCCTCAATTTGGTGAAGGATCACTTAGTCCACATCGCAAGAGAATAAGATGGCCAAGGACATGTATGATGCCTTGGACGCTATGCAGTAGAGCATGAATGTGCCCCAAAAAGTGCTTCTGATGAACAATCACACAAGTACCTGAATGGGAAAAACTGATATAGTATTGAGCTATCTAATGAATATCACTAAGTTGAGGGATATGCCCACGACCATTGGAGACAAGATTGATGAAGGTGGGCTTGTTTGGATTACCCTGAACTATTTAACTCCATCTTGGCATTACTTTCTACAATCACTGCAGTGTTTTGGGACTGCATTACTTTGTGCAGTCATTGTACCTTGAAGTGCTTAAGTCCATCATGAGTATACTCTTAATTCTTTTTATTGGATTATGATGCGATCTATAGACTTAATGAAATGTAGCTTCTTTGTTTTTGTTTGTGACCCATGAAAAAATTAAAAACGATAGTTGGAGCTTTAACACTTTTGTATCATTTTTTTTTACAGTACACACACATAGACCCTGAAGTGCTTAAGTCCATCATGAGTATACTCTTAATGCTTTTTATTGGATTATGATGCAAGATATAGACTGGATGGAATGTAGCTTCTTTGTTTTTGTTTGGGATCCTAGGACAAAATTAAAAACTCATAGTTGGAGCTTTAACAATTTTGTATCAATTTGTTTTCTTATAGTACACACATTAATAAAATTATCCTATCCTCACCTTTGTTGATTTATTTCTAGTTATATTTGTACTGCCTCATTAAACACATGATTTTTTATCCATTTTGTACCATCTAATATAACCAACACTCAAGGTATCCACATGTGGTGCTTATGTAGTAAAAGAGTTGATGTCATGAGTGTTTAGAGTAGATATGCTCTTTTAATGGCACAACACCATCGAAGTTATGTTTACTCAATCAAATGATGCAGGAAAGAGACATGCTTAATTCTAGTAAGAATGTAAAAGTTATAGATCAAGATCAATTATCAAGGCCACTAGACTACCACAACAGACATGTATTGAAGCTCCTAGGCCAACTCATGGCTGTGATTACTCTGCATCAACAATGGCATCACCACATCCTGCAACCTGTATAGCCAAATTGTTACCGGTAATCACTTTCTCTCCACTCTACTAATGTATCTCATTAGAGAGAAGGTTTTCATGTTTAGTCATGTGTTGGTAAGCACCGGAATCAGTGATCCACTCCTACTAAGAAGAAGAAGACCAAAGTGCAGAGTGTATTGCCAAATTTGCACTATAAACAGATATAGAATTATTATAAAAAGTCTTCAGTGCCTACTGTGGATCTTGGAAGCTCTTAAATTCTCTGAAAATGAGAAAGGAAAAACTTGAATGGATGGCCCTTCTTATGACAGTAGCCACATATGAAATTTTATTCTTGGAGGATTTCACGTATTTCCCTTTACCCCAAATCAAACTCACATTTAAGAGGGGTTGAGACAACCTTTGAATGGGATTTGTATCAAGGAAGTAATTCACCTAACTTGATGCTAAATGAGATTAGAGAAAACCTCCTCAAGAGTAGAATTTAAAGGATCCTTGACAAATAAAGCAATGTTGTAGAGAATATATGAGCAAAAAATTTAAATGCTAGAGAAAAATTATTCAGAACAATACTTACAAGTTCCGAATCTGATTTTCCTTTTCCTCCGGCTTAAATAATGTTATACTACAATTCTTTAAACCTTGCAACATACTCCTAAATTGTGTTGAAGACACTCATCTTGAGGTTGGAGAGCTCAGTTTCAAGTCATCTAACCTAGCTAGTATTACCAATTGCAAGGAGAGTTTTGAAGGTATCCTATATTTCCTTTGCACCATTGTTACCCTTGGTGGAATCGATGAGATCAAGCTTGACATAAAGAGTGATCAACCAAAACGATTCATCATTTTCCAAACATATGAGGTCATAATTGTCATCCATAGAAATTTTCCTTTAAGTAGGAGTCAATTAGTCCCCCAAAGGACAATAGTTGTCCCTATTCAAACAAAGAAACAACCAATTCCGACCCATAGGCTACTGGATGAAGGCTCCTTGTAGAATGAAGACTTTAAAAAATCCACTTTATAGATCCAAAAGGTGAAAAACTATAAGTGACCTTACGAATGAAGGTGTTGGCCTTAAAGAAGAGTGAAAAGTGCCAAAGAGTACCCTTAAGGAATTTGCAACCCTAGATTAAGGTTTATATCTCTAGAACCCCTAGAGAAAACCTAGAAGAGATGATCCAAAAACCTACTTTCCACACTGTAAAAAATCTACCACTGGCCAATAGTTTTTGTATCATACACTTTTAGATTTTGATTAGCTTAATAAGTTGTCTTATATATCTCTATTGAGATAGACACCATCCTTGATAAGACCATGCTGACAAGTTTTAGTGCTTTTTTTATGAACGATTTGGGAAAAATATTCTACATTATCCATAACCTTATAACTATTCATGACCGATCTAGAGGGATTTTATCTCATTGTGGATGGATTATGGTAGTTAATGATAAATCCTTAGAAATCCCTTGAAACCTTCATTTTGAAACTTCATATGAATTTTTATAACATGGATAACCTCCCATCTAGACCCCTTGAGAGGAAGGGTATCAGCATTTGCATTTTCATTTTCATCTGAATCAATTACCATATCCAAACAGTCCATGAGTCTGACAAGATTTGCTTCACTAATTTCAAACTCAATAAGTTACTCCTCTTCATCTTTTTCTTGCTGGAGAAAATCAAGTAGATTTGATTCCTGGCCATGATTAAGACCATCTTCAATGGTCTGAGCTAGATCTGATCTGAGTTTTAGTTAATTGTTGATGGATTTTGGACTCAGAATTTCATGCAACACTGTACAAATACTATTTAGATGGCCTTACTAGACCTGGGATGATTTTTAAATCAACTGCTATTGTTTGTTGGGTTGTATTTTCATCTAACACTTTAGTTAATATTCATAGAGCATTGAATATTCCCACAGTACTACTGATATTAGGCTCAAACACCATGAAAATTTCCTTATATCACCACAAGGGTAATATATATTGTTTATGGGGCCTTGACAATCATCAAAGAGTGAAAAATATGTATTCCGATCTTATTGAATCTTCTTGAGATCAATAGTCTTGAACTAGTACTTGAACTAACATGCAAGAACTTTGTAGGGGTTATTTGGCATCTTACTAGGATATAGATACCACGAGTATCCTTTTCCACTAAATGTACATGTGCTAATGCATAAAATGGTTAAGGGGGACATAATGAAATTAATTACTATTCAAACATATTATGATCAAGCACCATGAAAAACCTGTAGAAACAATTACGTGAGCCCTCTCTAGGGATTCCATTGACAATAAGTTGTTTATAATCCATATCAAAAGTATTTTTTTATGAGTATCCCACTCATTGATTAAGGAATTTAAAAGGAATTGCTTGAAGCATGTTGAATATTGCTTGAAGCATGTTGAATATTGCTTGTATTCTTGGAAACCTTTTAGGATCAAATAGAAAGAAGTGGAGTTGCAAAATACTAGGAGAAGAATTAGTTTGGTTGAGTTGATTTTCATCTATGCCTATTTGTTGTCATTAAAAAGGGGAAAATCTTGTTGACAAATGGCTAAATGAGGTTATTCATTGATCTTTTGTGGACTACCATAGAGAGCCGATGGTTGATAGAGATATAAAACTTCTCGAGTGATTGAGTTAATCTATTGTGCACTCATTTGTCCATTCTAAAAGGAAATTTAAATGTCTCTTGTGGAAGGAATTATTTTTGAGACTCGAGAACTATGTACAAGGACTGAATTGAATAGAGATAAAGTGTTATCTATGAAGCACTAAAACATGGTAGTCCTTATGTTAGGCACTTCTTCAGGACTAAGTGAATGCTTCTTGAATGATTTCGGATAGAGATTAAAGATAGAAAATTGTTTATGACATACTCCTTTGATGGACAGAGATTGAAGAAGAGTTTGTGAATCATTGTTCAAACATTGTTTGTGACCTATTCTCATGCATGGAGTTCACATTATGGCAGATAGCTAGAGAAGCATCTTGTTGAATATTGTAAGTTCTAAGAATATTATATTTGTACTTTATTATTCCGCAGATGTTTCATTCCTCCGTGAAGATCTTATTGTATATCCGGAGATGTTCATTCCTGTGTCGGATTGTGGTAACTTGGGTTATTAGACTTCCCTAGTGGTGGTCGGCCCTGTATGTATTATGTGGGTCAAAGGGTTATTAGACTACCCTAGTGGGGTCGGCCCAGTTAGTTGTAATGGGGTGTTTAACCCATTGGTAAAGTTGGGGCCGACCTAGTTAATATAAAGTACAAGTCAGAGATGTGTATATATAGAGGAGGTGTTTTCCTCATTTGACACACTTCTCTCGCTTGGAATGTAGCGCACTTGTGAGAGAGAGGTATTATATGGAGGAGGAGGATATCATGTCTTTGGTTTGCATCTTTGTATATTGCTGGTCATGTATATTGAGGAAGCTTTGCTGGGTTTTCTACCCCATGAGCGTTTCCCAGGATAAATTTGTGTCTCTTGTATTTATGCCGTGCTTGTTGTTTCTTCAGTGATCCTGTATATGCTATTGTTGTGAAATGAAATGAAATGATGATATTTTATTTCTTAGCATATTGAATCTTAACATGGTATCAGAGCTAACCTGAAGGAAGGCAATGTATGGCACTTACGACACTTGATTCACTTGTGACAATTTGAAGGTTAGGGTTTTATATAGAAAAAACCAGTCATCGTGGAACTTTCACTATAAATCCATTTTGGTGAAGGTTTGGGATATGAAACCTTTACAAGTCGTAGATAACATACCCAAGTACCTTGTGTACAAAGTAAATCCTCAGATTCGTTGTAATTTGTGAGTTATGATCAGTACAAGTTAGGGTTTCTGCCTCTTCCAGATCTCAGTCAAATTCAGGTGACCTACGAAAAAAGGTCATAACTTGGGCTAGGAAGCTCCAAATGAAATTTTGTAATAATTAATAGGTATTACACAGACTGTAATATCTCATAAAATGTTTTCAGAGGCCGAAGTTGAACTAGTGACACGTGGCATGCCGTACGAGTTCGATCTCCTATTTTATCCCATAAACAGGTCACATTGCGACACTTGGCATAACTCTCTCTCAGAAAATCCAATTGAGGTAAGACCTATCGAGATGGAAAGACGACAGGTAAGGGTACCACAAAAAATGTTTTCAGACCCTATGGATTGAAAAGGTCGGAGTTACAGCAGAAACAATCAGGTACATATTTATGTCAAAACAGAATTATGTTTTAGCACATTCATTCATGGCTTCCGGAATTTAGGCTTTCGGAGAAAGTTGGAATTTCTGTAATCGGAGACCACGGCTGGATGCTACTCATGAAAATAAAATATTAGAGACCAAGATCAAAATTTTTGGTTGGTTAGAAGACTGGTCTTGATAAAACTCCAATTCAGGATTTTGATCGGAAAGGTGGAAAATTAAGGCTTCAGCAAAAATTGGAATTTTTGAAGTCTGTGACCACGACTGAAAACTCCTCAAAAAAATAAGAGTTTAGAGCCTTGGATCAAAGCTTCTGATTAGGACAAAGGGTGGGCTCCATCAAACCCTAGTTTGGGATCCTGTCTAGAAGATCCAGAAGTTTCAAATTTTTGAGGGGTCAAATTTTGGAGATTTCAAAATTGAAGTATGCAAGTTTGATCAGCTCGGCAAGACACATCCTTTCATCCATTCAGAAGTGTGAAAGTCAAAGATTGAATTTTTAGGGTTTCTCTAACAAACCCTAATCAAGCTCCATATCCAGTTTTAGGGGGAGTTGAGGCTAAGGCCTTACATAAGAAGACTACAAGAAATCTCGACAGGTATGACTTAAGGAGATATTGGTATGTCTTGAAATCTGATTCTTGTTAAGTTCATAATATGTTTGGCTTCATATTATTTAGGTTAGAATTGTCTTATCACCCTAATAAAAGTATGAATGTGAATGATAGAACACATTCATTGATTAGGGTTATATGATTGTACTAATGCACTGTGGTGTTGTATGAGGTTGATGTTGTCTGCTAACAAGATACAGGTACATCATGAAAGACAAATCAAGTTTCATGACCATGACAACATGAAGACAAAGACTCCTCCATAATCTTTGATCACATAGAAGTTCTACTTACGAGGTATGTATGACTTTGTTCTATTATGCTTAACCTATGAGATATGCAGGTTCCAACACAGGATCTCTAAATCATTGAAGAGAACAAAAAAGATATTGATTAGGTATGTCAGACATAACTAAGCAGGTATACTAATCCAGGTATGTTTTCCTATGTCAAGTTAGAATCTCACCTTGTGTTAGGATCCCTTATATAAATATACTTGGTATGATTGGTTATGCTTATTCATAAAGTTAGTAATCAAGGGTTTATGCATATTAGGTCTCTTATCTTGACTGATGATTTAACTAACCAAAAGAGTCCTATGATCAAACAAGAATATGCATGAGTAAAAGAAGACTTCCCTAAAACCTTGAATACTAATGTTTATTATCTATGATCATGACTGTACATATTCAAGATTATTTAGAATTATAATGTTTTGATAATATTGAGAATATACTAATAAATGTATGTTTTTGTATGAGCTCATGAGGATGACACTAGTGCACACTTGAGCATGCATAGTGGTACAAAATGAATAGAAGTTCAAAAGACATATAGAAGATCAAACACACAAACATAAAAGATAAGTATTTGAGTTGTTATTTGAAATAGTAAATGATATTGCTTGTAATAGTTGTATACATATTTGTATTCCTAGAATATATCATGCTCAGTGTAAACATTCATATAGCATTGAACAGTATACTACTAATATCCATATGATTGGTAAATTGGACAAACATTCCATTATTGGTTGTCTAGAATGAAACCTCTTTGTTGACATACTGAGAGCTGTGCACACTCTCGATAGTATGTTCTGGTAAAGATGGAAGGCATCTAGATAGCCACTGTATGCATACAAGATATAGAAAAGTGTTGTGCCAAAGTATTGGTCAATATAGTTGCATAACTATGTAAATGATATCTGTATGCATAATAGGTTATCATGTCAACATGATTTGATGATTATGAAGCATTACTAATCATGTACTTAATCTTGATTTGTAGGAAAGACCATGAAGAATGATGAACACTGAACAAATGATGGATGTTCAACAAAAGGATTTACAAATCAAACACACTATAGAAGGCTCATGGCTAGAATATTCTCTTAAAAGAGGAAGAGAATCATGATGAGATGTTTGCTCCAAGTAGCTAGATAAGACCATTATCTTAATGATGTAATTGAAGAAAGCTCTGTTCGGGTACCCAAGGTCAATAGTCAATTGATGAGATTAATGATCGCCATGGGTGATGTGGATATCAACCTTTGCTACAAGGTTGAATATGGTTTCTATACACAGATGTCATGGATGCAAGAAGGAACTCACCACAGAGTTTAAATGATATTGAGGCTCATATCAGTAGACCCATTTGACGAAAGAAGGCACAGATAGATATGCAGAAGATCACTCAAATGCAGAGTGTGAATGATGTTCAGTCACAAAGGGAGAATTGACAGTTTCTCGATAAGCTTGGGCTTTACCAAAAGTAAAGTTGATCTGTTACGAATGATGAACCTGTGATACTATTACTGTATGTGGATGATCTATTTTTACAAATAGATCATGAAAAGCAAGAAGAAGATGGCTGTAGAATTGAAAAAATGAATGATCTTAGATTGATGCATTACTTCCTAGGTCTGGAAGTATGGCAAGGCCCAAAAGGAATCTCTCTCACACTGGGAAAGTATGCTGTGGAAATCTTAAGAAGAATTGATATGTTGGAATGTGAAGCCATGGCCTCTCCCATGGATTCCAACTTGAAGCTGTTAGCTGATGACTCATCAGAGTTAGTGGATGTGACTTTGTACAGACAGTTTATTGGGTCATTTATGTGGAACCTAGGTATTGTGAAATTGCCCACATAAGATCCAAAGAGATGATGTAAACCTCACTATGAAAGAATTTAGGAAGAAGAGAGAAGCAATAGAACATAGATCCAATAGAGGCAGAATAATTACACACATTACATTAATCAGAATAGTAACCGGGTAAATATACAATGCTGAGTATGAGGATTCGAATTCACTAGGTGTAATTCGAATTATCCTTCATGCAAAGATCCATAATCAGTGGAGAGTCATCAGTGCCAAACTAGGAGTCTATCTCATCATCGGTGAAGTCATCAATGCACAAGTAGTGATCAACCGGGAGTCAAACTGAGTCTAACTGAGTGTGGTTGGTGTAACTGGCACATGGAAGCATTGATATAGTGAAGGAGACTCAGTGGGGGGTGCTCATGGAGCTAACTGGAGTCAAAACAGTCTATCTAGTCACACTGGAGGTCCAAAAGAGTGATAAGGTCAGTTAGGAGTCAGTTAATCCTTAAATCAAGGAAGACCTGAAGATAACTGAACTAAACTGGACTGGTAGGTGAAGAAGGGCGCCCTTATCATGCAATAACTGAAAAGAGGGTGCACTAAGCTCTAGGAGAGCTAAGACTGATCCGAGAGAAGCTCCTGGGGCTAGTTTGGCAAGGTCTAGGTGCTGGTGCTGCAAACCCTAATTGCATGCAAACCCTAATTGCATGCAAAACCCTAATTGCATGCAAAACCCTAATTTTGCATGCAGGACTGAAAATGTCAGAAATGTTAGAAGGACTAGGATGGAGTATAGGAATATCCTAACACCCCCCCTTAATCCATCCTGGGCCCTGGTAACTAGGACCAAAGGTCACCCATACAATCAATGAAATGATAAAAAGAATACTGCCTCAAAATTTTCTTTTTCCTTTTTTTTTTTTTGTTTTTATATTTTTGAATAACTCAAGGAGCCATTACTCTAAGCAGAAAAGAAGCAAGCTTTCATCAGTGAAAACTTTGCAAAGAGACTTGGTAAGCTAATCCTCTGTAAAGTGTGAATGCAAGTGCTAGAGAATGTGTTGAATGTAGCAAGTCTTTCAGGAACCTTTTCTGTCACTGGAGCGAATGTATCATGATGAGTTTTCCCAAGGAATGGAAGAGTAAACCCCATCATCATGCTGAATCTCTCATGGAGAGGTGGATGGCATAATGCAAGGTTAGCATGCTGCTGAAATCTAGTAGTTCTGTAAGCAAATACATCATCAAATGTGTTCTTAGTAGTAGCGAGGACTGTGTGAGAACATATTTCTCTTGAATCTGGACTAAGAATAGGTGTTGGTTCTGAATCTTCTTGAACTATGATCTCAACATCAAAATCTTGATCTTCTTCCTCACTAGAATAGGAGTCACTGGAAGAGAAGTCACTGTGATCCTCATCAGAATCTGAAGGGATAGTTGGAGAGAAGGGCATGAAGTGGGAGAACTCATATGCCTTTGAGGCATGATTAGCAATCCCATTCGCTATAACCTTTCCAGTGGAGATTTCTGTAATCTCTACTGTGTCTGGACCAAAAATCACTTGTTTTGGAGATCTTGTATGAGTCATTTGATATACTGATAACAAATTAGCTGTAAGAGAAGGAACAAATAAGACATTTTTGAACTTACCATGCTCCATATGAACTGTACCCAAACCTTTGGCAGAAATCTGAGAGTTGTCTCCCATGTGAATGGTAGGCCCATCTTGGAGATCCAAAGAGGAGAAGGATTCTTCTTGTGCCATCATGTGGATGGAAGCTCCAGAATCTATGAGGAGAGCTTTTGTCTTTGAAAAACCAGCCATCAATGCATGACAATCATCAGATCCACTTCCAGAATCAGACATCTTTGCTTCTTTTGGAACAACAATTTGGTTTTGTTCAAGAAGCTTGGTTAGAAGATCAATCTTCTTATGCATGCAGGCATGCTCAGGATGGTTTCCTCTCTTGCAGTAGGTACAATTTGGTCTCTTTTGTTTGTCATTCTTGGATCTTGAAGGTTTCTTTCCTTTGCCTTTTTGTCCCCCTTTATCATTCGCTCCACTTGATTCACCAGCCAACAGAGCTAGATCTTTGGAGGTTTTGATGGCACCCATTTGAAACAGTTTGTTCTCTTCTTGAGTGAGAGCCTCAATGAAGTCACTTAAGGTGGGAAACTTCCATCCAGGGATGGACATTCGAACAGAATGAAAGGTAGATACAAAGACAGAAAATTGAGATCCAAGTTTGCTCAATATAGAGAGTATCAATTGCTCATCACTTTTAGTGATGCCACATTGCTTGCAATGCAAAACCAAATTCTGAAATTTGGAGAAGAAATCTTGAATGCTCTCGAAATTGCTAGGTTGAAGGGCAACCAATTCATTCTCAAGAATGTAGCCTCTCAGTTCGTCTTGTTTGCCAAAAAGACTCCTCAATTTTATCCATAAATCATATGGAGACTTCAATCCATCAGCATGAAACAATAGATCATCAGAAATATGAAGGCATATGAATCCAAAGGCTTCATCCATTTTGTTTAGGTGCTTGACTCTCTTTTCAGCTTGATGTGGTATGACATCTTTTTCTTCAACTATTCTAGTAAACCCTCTTGATCACAAGAGTATTATCATATTCCTTTTCCATTCGAAATAATTGAAAGGAGTGAGAAGTATAGAAGAAGGATCATTCGAATTGCTCATCTTGATTGCTTGAACAAGTGCAAAATAGAAGCTACTGAATCTGCTGCTGCAACTGCTGGAACTTCAAAATACCTGCAAAAAACTCTCAAGAATGGAGGTAGAATATACTCTCAAGGCTCTAATACCATGTGAAATTGCCCACATAATATCCAAAGAGATGATGTAAACCTCACTATGAAAGAATTTAGGAAGAAGAGAGAAGCAATAGAACATAGATCCAATAGAGGCAGAATAATTACACACATTACATTAATCAGAATAGTAACCGGGTAAATATACAATGCTGAGTATGAGGATTCGAATTCACTAGGTGTAATTCGAATTATCCTTCATGCACAGATCCATAATCAGTGGAGAGTCATCAGTGCCAAACTAGGAGTCTATCTCATCATCGGTGAAGTCATCAATGCACAAGTAGTGATCAACCGGGAGTCAAACTGAGTCTAACTGAGTGTGGTTGGTGTAACTGGCACATGGAAGCACTGATATAGTGAAGGAGACTCAGTGGGGGGTGCTCATGGAGCTAACTGGAGTCAAAACAGTCTATCTAGTCACACTGGAGGTCCAAAAGAGTGATAAGGTCAGTTAGGAGTCAGTTAATCCTTAAATCAAGGAAGAACTGAAGATAACTGAACTAAACTGGACTGGTAGGTAAAGAAGGGCACCCTTATCATGCAATAACTGAAAAGAGGGCGCACTAAGCTCTAGGAGAGCTAAGACTGATCCGAGAGAAGCTCCTGGGGCTAGTTTGGCAAGGGCTAGGTGCTGGTGCTGCAAACCCTAATTGCATGCAAACCCTAATTGCATGCAAAACCCTAATTGCATGCAAAACCCTAATTTTGCATGCAGGACTGAAAATGTCAGAAATGTTAGAAGGACTAGGATGGAGTATAGGAATATCCTAATAGGTATGTTCACCAGATAGCTGCAAAGCATGTGATGAGGTACCTAAAGGATATGACAGATTTTGATCTATGTTATCTTGGAGATCATGACTTCAGATGGCTACACAGATGTTGATTGGGTAGAGAGTGTATCAAGCAAGAAGATCACATCGAGAGGATGTTATTGTCTGGGATCATCCATGATCTCATGGTTTAGCAGGAAGTAGTCTAGTGTGGCTCTTAGCACAAGCGGAATATATGGCTGTTTGCTCTGCTAGTTGTGAAGCAATATGGCTTCAGGATTGTTTGACTTAGAGATAGACCCAACTGTGATCCTATGTAACAAACAGAGTTGCATCAAGATGGCAGAGAATCCAGTGTTCCAAGATAAGTCAAAGCACATAGAGATCTGACATTTCCATATATACAAGATATGGTGGAGAAAGGAACTATAAAGTTCAAATTTTGTAACAAGTTACCAATGTACTAACCAAACCTCTACCTCAAGTGAACAAGTTACTGATGTACTAACCAAACCTCTACCTCAAGAGAACAAGTTATCGATGTACTAACCAAACCTCTACAAGTTACTGATGTACTAACCAAACCTCTACCTCAAGTAAAGTTTGAGTACTTCCAAGACAAGCTTGGTGTAGTTCAGAAGGACCCTTCTTGAAAGGGGGAGTGATGTGGTCACTTATGATTAGATTGCCTGCATCGATAGTGAGGTCGATGATGTGGATACCTATATTGGTAATGCCGACAGAGAGGTTGGTGGATGGTCCTTAGACAAGGTCTAAGTTGACAAGGGGATTGCATCATCCTTGAACACATGTTCTAAATTGATCCGTAGACGTATGTCTTTGAGAATGAAGTCCCTAGTGGACATGATGGGGATTGGATCATCCCCGGACTTCGGTCCCTTGAATTGAACTATAGACATGATGTCTCTGAAAATGAATTCCTTGGTGGACATGAGGGGATTGGATCGTCCCTGGAATTCGGTCCCTTGAATTGAACCGTTAGACATTATGTCTCTGAAAATGAAGTCCTTGGTGGACATGTGGGGATTGGATCGTCCCCGGACTTTGGTCCCTTGAATTGAGTTGTAGACATGATGTCTCCGAGAATTGGATTGGATTGTCTCTGGATTTATGGTCCCTTGAATTGAGCCATAGACATGATGTCTCCGAGAATGGGATTGGATTGTCCCTGGATTTATGGTCCCTTGAATTGATCCGTAGACAGAGGTCTCCAAGAATTGAATGATAGGACTGGATTGTCCCTGGTCCTTGGTTCAAAAGGTACATGATAGGACTGGATCGTCCCTGAACCTCGGCTCAAAAGGTACATGCTAGGATTCTATCATCCATGGAGCTATGTCCTAAAGAGAGCAGGATTGATCATCCTGTAATATGATCATGTGTGTTGCAGGGTATGCTGCTATTATGTATACTTGACTGATGAGGATACTTGTATCGATGTATTGATACTTGTATTAATGATATGTATTGATGAGAATACTTGTATGTATACTTGTATTGATACTTGTATTGATGAGGATACTTGTATGTATACTTGTATTAATATTTGTATTGATGATATGTATTGATGATGTGTATACTTGTATTGGTGTGGATACTAATACTGATGATCTAGATGTCAATTTTGTTGATCGTGTTGATCTAGATGATGATGTTACTGATCATGTAGATCGAGATGATGATCCATATGCTATAGATCAAGATGATCTAGATGCTGTAGATCGTGATGATCCGGATGCTGTAGATCGAGATGATGTGATGACAATGTTGATGATCGTATGATGACGATGTTGATGATTGTATGATGACGATGCTGATGATCATATGATGACGATGCTAATGATTGTGTGACGATGATGCTGTTGATCATGAGGATCTAGATGATGATGATGTTGTAGCTGTTCGGGTGTTGCAGAAGACTCAGTACTGAAGATGTTGATGTTCCAGTATTGAAGATATTCCAGTCACTAGTTGAGTTACCGATGATGTTGAGAAAGCTCCCAATGATTTATAGATGTATCATGTATGATGTAGTCGATGACTCCTTTCTCTTGCAGATGTTGTTATAATATCCTTCTCGTTAAGGGGGAGTGTTGAATATTGTAATTTCTAAGAATATTATATTTGTACTTTATTATTCCGGAGATGTTTCATTCCTCCATGAAGATCTTATTGTATATCTGGAGATGTTCATTCCTCCGTCATATTGTGGTAACTTAGGTTATTAGACTTCCCTAGTGGGGGTCGGCCCTGTATGTGTTATGTGGGTCAAAGGGTTATTAGACCACCCTAGTGGGGTCGACCCAGTCAGTTGTAATGGGGTTTTTAACCCATTGGTAAAGTTGGGGCCGACCTAGTTAATATAAAGTACAAGTCAAAGATGTGTATATATAGAGGAGGTGTGTTCCTCATTTAACACACTTCTCTTGCTTGGAATGTAGCGTACTTGTGAGAGAGAGGTCTGCTATGGAGGAGGAAGATATCATGTCTTTGGTTTTCATCTTTGTATATTGCTGGTCATCTATATTCAGGAAGCTTTACTGGGTTTTCTACCCCATGAGGGTTTCCCAGGATAAATCTGTGTCTCTTGTATTTATGATGTGCTTGTTGTTTCTTCAGTGATCCTGTATATGCTATTGTTGTGAAATGAAATGAAATGTTGATATTTTATGTCTTAGCATATTGAATCTTAACACATCTTTCTTGGCATGTATTGGAAAGCAAGGCATATGATAGTTCATCGCATTTGAAATGGTTGTTGACAAATGGAGCTAATGTATTATTGATAGGGGGAGCGGAGTCCATTATCAAAACACCAAGCTATTCCACAGTCATTGGAAGAATATTCTGAACCCCTATGTATTTTACAACAAAAGAATCATTATTTTATGGTCAGTGTAATGTCATATGTAGAGATGGATGAAATTGTGGGACATACCTTTTCATGTAAAGATTGAGAAGTTACAGGGAAAGTGTATCTTCACATTTTTGTGCAAAGGTTTGAAATTAATATATGTTGTGTACAACAAGAGGCATAGGTATGAAGAGAATCATGCTTGGTGTTTAAAGATAATATACACACATTCTACCAATATATAACCTATCTCAATATCCTATAAGAGGAAGAGAATTTTGTCCTGAAAACTTGTAATGTAGCTAGATCTGATCTGAGTTTTAGTTAATTGTTGATGGATTTTGGACTCAGAATTTCATTCAACACTGTGCAAATACTATTTTGATGGCCTTACTAGACATGGGATGATTTTTAAATCAACTGATATTGTTTGTTGGGTTTTATTTTCATCAAACACTTTAGTTAAGATTCATAGAGCACTGAATATTCCCACAGTACTATTGATATTAGGCTCAAGCACCATGAAATTTTCCTTACATCACCACAGGGGTAGTATATATCATTTATGGGGCCTTGACCATCATCAAAGAATGAAAACTATTTCTTTGGATCTTTCTGAATCTTCTTGAGATCAATAGTCTTGAACTAGTTCTTGAACCAACATGCAAGAATTTTGTAGGGGGTATTTGGCCTCTTAGTGGGATATCCCTAGTAGATTTGAACCCAAAATCCGATGAGCAAATTCGAAGACCTCCGACGAAATGGACTGTGTCGTCGGATTTTTCTTTGAAAATTACTTTTTTTTTTCTAAATCTCTAGAAATATCCATCGAATATCCGATGTTTGTTTGAATATCCGACAAGGCTAGCAGGCTATCCGACGGATATGCTAGTATCTGACGCCTATTCGGATATCCAACGCTTTGGATGTCAGATAATCGACGTCATTTTGAACCTAAAGAGGTCGGATATCCGACGGATGTTTTCCCAACGGTCGAAAGATTAGCGTCATCGGATATCCGATGTAGGGTTGACTTTTTGACTTTTACGATTTATAAATATCAAACCATTCCGACATGTTTGCCATACCAGCGACGATTTGTAGATTTTTTTTTGTTCAGCCGACTGTTTTTCATTGTTTTTGTTATTCAAGTGAGAAAAGTACTCTGGAGCTTCATTTTCTAAGATCGATAATCTTCATTTAAGCTCTTTACGAGAAATGTCAACTACGAATATTCCTGATCCAGACGAACAAAATCGACAATTGCTTGCTAGATTGTGGGAAGGAGTTGAAAGAAGGGGTGATGGTAAATGCTATTTTCCATGTAATCAATGCAGAGGCTTTAAGAGGAGAAGAATTTTGATTACAACAGCCACAAAACATTGTAGGGAGCATGGGCACGCTGAGGGGGGACATGAATACCATCCATTTGTAAGTTTGCATTATATATGTTTTTATTTTGATTGCTTTTGTAAATTTATGTATTATTATAATATTTCTTATTTTTTACCAACAGTACAATTGGTCGTTGTTCTTTGTAACTTTTATCTATTGATTGTTTCATGTAATTATAAAGGAAAGACATCCTATGGCATATCGTCCGGATCAGCAAGCGCTTCCAGAACAAGTACAGGAGGAACATGGAGCTATCAATATTAATGGAGAACAAGTTAATCATCACATTGAAGAAGATGATCATACTGATAACATAGTTGAAGATGATGTTACAAATACTTTGATCCATGATTCATTTAATGTTGGAATGGATGACGATGATGATCATGAAAATGATGAACATTTTGATGATATGCATGATATACCTCTTCTTGACAAGGCATACGAACCCCTTTATGACGGCTCCAAGACAAATCTTCTCTCTACTATATTGTTGGTAATGAACTTGAAGGTTACGAATGGTCTTTCAAACATATCAGTCACACGGATGTTAAGGTATGTAATATATTCCATCACAAAATATATATGATTGTCATGTATTTTATTGTTAATTCATATATAAGTCAAATTAATATGGATGAAATTTGTTTCATTAATATTATTTCTATATTATATTAACTAGATTTTTATTTTAATTTGTTGTATCATGATAGGTGAATATTTGTTACCACCTTCAAATATTTTACCTCGCACATATCAAGATTTATCTGCCATCATGAAAGAAATTGGAATGCCGTATGAAGCAATTCATGCATGCCCCGATCATCATGTTCTTTATTACAACCAGCATGAATTTGCAACAGAATGTACTGAATGTCATATCAGTAGATATCACATAGATCAAGTAACTAAAAAGGTGCCTTGCAAGGTTCTACGTTATGTTCCGATTATTCCCCGTTTGCAACAACTGTTCAGGTGCAAAAACATAGCGTAGTTTATGAATTACCATGCACGGAACAGAAGTCAAGACGACATTATTCGGATTCCTGCAAATGGGTCTGCATTTAGAGATATGGAGGAAAAATGGCCTCACTTTAAAGAGGAACCTCGTAATCTTAGGATTTCTTTGGCAGCAGATGGTGTCAATCCTTTTGCAAAGATGAGATCTGTTTACTCGGTGTGGCCTATTTTTTTTTATCAACAACAACATTCCTCCATGGTTGAAAATAAAGAGGGAGCACATAATGTTGTCGATGATTATTCCAGGTACGAACACTGCAGTTTTTTTTTATTACAGTGGTATATTCTCATTTGTCATTTTTTGTCTCGTAATGTTATATATATATTTAAAGTTTTTCTATTGTGAAATATGGTTTATATATCTAAATGGTACGTCTCATAATCAAAATATTTATTTTATATGTTCAAATCAATCAGGTAAGTACTAAGTTAAAGATATGAATGTATATATCGAACCTCTTATTAACGAGCTACCGAAGTTATGGAATGGTATCACTATGTATGACTTATCTAGACCAATACGACAAAGGCAATTCCAATTCCATGCAATGCTTGTATGGAAAATACATGATGCCCCAGGGTTAACCCATTTCTATGGTATGTAATTATAAGTTCCACTTTAGTTGCATTTAATTTTACGAACTACTACTTAATATAATATGCATGCATGTTTTTCTAAATAATCCAGTCATTTTTTATATAGTTATAATAGACATTAATATTGATATTCCATCTTTTTATTTAGGTCTTCCGACAAAGGGGAAATTTGCATGTCCAGTTTGTGGTCCTAAGATCAAATCTCGTCATTCAAAAAGCTTAGGAAAGGAGGTGTTTGATGAGTATAGGCACTTCCTCTCCAAGAATCACAGGTATCGAACTACCGAAAAACATCTTTTCAATGGCAAGCAAGAGACTACATTAAAACCAAAGAGAATGACACCTCAACTATGGAAGTTGCAATATAATAGAAATCATCAAGGTATGTATAATCAATCATTTTATATGATCATATTGTATTTTATTATATTGTGTGTTGTTTAATGTAATTGACATTGATTTAATCTTTAATTTCATCATTGTCGTTCATGTGATCATCATGAAGGCATTAATGGGCTTCCACGAGGAATGAAAAGTTATCCTAGACAATTTAGTAGGTTTCCCTATTATGAGCACCTACAAATTGTTCATCTATTTGATACAATGCATATCGGAAAGAATGTGACTGAAGCATTATGGTGAATATTGGATGGAAGGGGTGACAAAGAAAAAATTGTCAAAATTTGCAAAGACATTCAAGATAACAACCATGCAATGAAAGACGTCATTCAATTTCATAGCAACGGAGAGAAAATCAATATAAACTCACTTCCATGGATGTCAACGAACCAGCAAAGTAATGTATTAAAAGAAGTCATTCGAAAAATTAAATTTCCCATCGGATTTTGTGCGAACATGAAGAATATCATAACAAAGAAAGGTGATTTCGCGGGTGTGAAAATGCACGATTGGCATGTCTTCATGAAGGTAATAATTAATATGGTATGCATTTAATAATTATTTTTTTTCTTTTCTAGTACTCTTTTTCGATATAATGAAACTATTTGGATATTATTGTTACAGTATGTTCTACTTCTCTCTATCCCAGACAACTTTGACAACAATGCCAAGCAAATAATATATAGTCTTAGGAAATACATGAGGTAAGTGGTGATTTTTCCATGTGCTTACTATTTGTTTAATTCAACATAGAACTTATTCTTAATTTGATTTTCATTCTCTACTTCATGTTACGTAATATAATGATTTTTTTCTTTAATCTCTTGATTGGCCGGTTGTCATGTCACTTGTAGATGGTTGTCATCTAAAGAATTCCATAAAGAAGACATAAAGTATTGGAGGAGAGAAATTCCTTGTCTCATGTGTGAAATGTAGAAGCATCTACCTTCAGCATTTTTCAATGCACAGGAACACTACCTCATACACCAAGTTGAGGAGATTGAACTGTGTGGACCTGAACACTCAAGGTCCATGTGGATGGTTGAGAGGCACTTGAAATTTATGAAGGGTTTGGTCAGACAACGAGCATATGTTGAGGGTTCTATGATGGAGGGATATATGGTATACCAAAACATGTTGTACATTAGTGAATATCTTCCTATATTGGCGTCAAAGCTCAATTTACATCGCATTTGTGATCCAGAATCCAAAAATGATTTCGAAGGGGAGTACCCAAAGGGGAAAGGTAGATCGAGGAAGGTGAAAGGTAATATAACACATTTCACTAGTGATTTTTATGTTTATATATCATACATATATATTCTATTTTTTATTTAGTATTTTGCATCATTTTATATTGTAATTATATACATTTTTAAGTGACTAATATACATTTTCATTGAATTTTAATTTTATTGTCATCAAACAGTTGGTCGAGAGTGGGATGCGATTCATTTATAAATCGCAAACAATCTTGACTGGATGAAGGTATGGATCAAAAAATGTGAACAATCTGGTCATGGAATATCATGGGAAGGTGTGACTTTATTGGTTAAAGTTGCACATCGTAATGGAGACACCAATGTAACACAAAGGGAAATCGATTTAGAAAAAGGTTTAAAAGATAAGCAGGTAAGCATAATAATCAACAACACTATTTATTTATTTCTTTAAATATTGTCATTGTACGTCACGCTGGTTATTTTCCTTTTATGGCATTATAATAAACATGCACTACTCTATCATAAATATGGTGTTGTCATTATGTAATATTTTCCTGTATGGTTTGTTGTACTAGGTAAAACACCATAAGGCTATGTGGTGCAATGGATGTAGATATCACATCAAAAAGTTGGATGAAACAAAGAAAACATCTAATTGTGGGATATCTGTAGTCTTTGAGGTGACCAATGTTTTTTCTAGAAGTGACAGACGTCCAGAACTATCTGAAAATCGATACTATGGGTATCTGGAAGACATTCTTCAGTGTGAATTTAACTCCTTCAAGGTATTTCTGTTCGTTGTCAAATGGTATAGGTGTAGATTGAATCAATGTGATCTCGATAGAACAATTATTGAACATGATAATGGTTTTACCATGGTAAATACAAGGTTGTTTGAGCCAGGAATGGAGCCCTATGTTCTTCCAACGCAATGTGAATAGGTATTTTACTCAGAGGTTCTAGGTAGAGCGGGTTGGTCATTTTTTGTTAGACATGATCCAAGAAGAAGGCCAGTAAAGTATAACGTTGATGAAGGTAATGAAGACGTTCTTGAAGAAGAAGACGCCGCAGAAGATGATCATGATCAACATGAGTTAGATGATCATGGTCTAGAAGAAGATGTCAAAGAACTTATTGAATCAGATGATGTACTATCAGACAATGTCCATAAAGATGATATCGACGATGACATGTTGATTGTAACTGACATCGATGACGAGGATGATATGGCCAATCCTTGCAATATTGAATCTGGATCATCGGATGATAGTACAGACGATGACCCAGATGAAGAAGATGATGAAGACCATTGAAGTTTACGAGGTATTCAGTAATAATAAATTAATTGTTTCGTAGTGAGTTTCCATTTTCCTATATGATATAATTAGAAACATTGCTTGTTTTAGAGTATGTCAAAAAACACATTTAAAGATTCTAGTGTACATAGATATTTTTGTCGGCTTATGGGGAATTGAGAGTGATGTGAGGGGGGGGAGGGCCATAAGAGCTTCCAACTTCATGTGGTTGGCCCTGTTTAGTACAGAATATTAAATTATTCTTGAAACAGAGAGAAGCTTTGTAAGGAAATGCACGATTATCAAGACTCAAACATCATCATCATCATCAGCATCATCGTCGTCATCATGATCATCTTCATCATCATCGTCATCATCATCATATTCATCATCATCATTGTCATCATCATCTTCATCATCATCTTCATCATCATCGTCATCATCATTGTCTTCATCATTACCATGTTCATCATCTTCATCATCATAGTCATCATCATCGTCATCATCGATCGCCTTCATCGTCATCATCATCATCATCGGTCATCATCATCATCGTCATCATCGATCGTCTTCATCATCATCATCATCATCATCGATTTTATTCATCATCATCATCATCTTCATCATCATCATCATCATCATCATGATCTTCATCATGCTTTTCATCATTCTCATCATCATCATCATCAGCAGCATCATGTTTATCGTCGTCGTCATGGCCACCATCATCATCATCATCATTGTGATCAGCATCATTGTCATCATCCTCACCATCATCATCATCATCTTCCTCATCATCATCAGCAATATGTTCATCATCATCATCATCATCATCATCATCATCGATCGTCTTCATCATCATCATCGATCGTCGTCAATATCATCATCGTCGTCATCATCATCGATCGTATTCATCATCATCATCATCATCGATCGTCTTCATCATCATCGTCATCATCATCGTCATCATCGATTGTCTTCATCATCATCGTCATCATCATCATCATCATTGATCATCTTCATCATCATCGTCATCATCATCGATCATCTTCATTATCATCATCATCTTCATCATCATCATCATCATCATCATGATCTTCATCATTCTCATCATCATCAGCAGCAGCAGCATCATGTTTATTGTCGTCGTCATGGCCACCATCATCATCATCATCATCTTCCTCATCATCATCGGCAATATCTTCATCATCATCATCATCGTCGTCATCATCATCGATCGTCTTCATCATCATCGTCATCGTCATCATCATCGTCATCGTCATCATCATCGTCATCATCATCGTCATCGTCATCGTCATCATCATCAACATCATCATCAACATCGTCAATATCATCATCATCGTCATCATCATCATCATCGTCATCGTCATCGTCATCGTCATCATCATCGTCATTGTCATCATCATCGTCATTATCGTCATATAGTTTAATTAATGTTCTACATGGGGCCAACGTTGAAATTTTTTAAATTTGTGCTTGCTTGGACTAAAATCTGGCATGGTTAGACTATACACATGCATCGATGGTGTGGGAGGGTTTCCAGACTCAAACATAACTGAAACTAACAATTTGAGCATCATTTGGAGCATCAAAAACCATACCTATAGATTAATTAATGTGCTACACGGAGCCAACGTTGAATGTGCTACCCGAGGCCAATGTTGAATTTTTTTAAATTTGGACTGATGACCACAATTCAAACAAGCAAACACACAAAACTATTGATGACAACTTCTTTTGGTAATCAACCAATGTATTTTAAAGAGCTTGTAATATTCAACATGAGAATTTATATTTATTATCATACTGTATTGTGAAGGGTTGACACAACATAACATTGAACCAAATTGTTCACTGGTAAATTAATGACTTCCCCATCTCATGTAATAGTGGTAAGACTGAACATACTAAGATAAAACTCATTAACTTACAATACTTCATTCAGATTAGAACGTGAGACAATAATATTTCATTTTAAAACATTTCTTAAAAAAAAAGCAATTCATGACCAATGGATCCATTTCATTACATACTTTCTCCAATAAATTTAAATATTTTCACTTACATTATATTTTAACAAAATACTTACATAACATTTTTCCATCTATACTTTTTGCATATTCTTTGATACTTAGTGGTGGACTACATAATTAAAATGATATAATTTTTCACGTTAATTATCAATCCGGATGTGTTAAGCTTCAAGGTATGCAACCACAATGCTCATAATTATTGAGATGTTAATGATCCCTAAATGCTCTATGATTTATACTACAACTACTAAAATTGATAACTACTTTTAAATAGTAAGAGTCAACATAGTTACTCATTACATTGATTCAAGCATTCATTTAATAGTAATCCTTAAAAGTAATTAACCTAGAACCATTAAAAATTCCTTGCACTGCTTCCCATATGACCATGGTTAACACCGTAATATCCATCCTAGGTGAACAAGATCTCCTAATGGTGGCTATATCTCACTTAGTGGCTAAAGATATCCTTTAAAGGGAATATGTAGTGGCTCAAGACCTCATTTTGTCCCATAAGCCCTAGAAGCTATATTTAGGTTATGCGTCCATTTTCTTCCTTACTCGACCATGGTCAAGAAGCCAATATCTATTCCTTATAATTCAAAACCTCCTATTGGCTTTCATACACCACACAAAGGTCAAAGATACCTTTTATATCATGGCCTATGTGGTTCTTTGAGACCACATTCATGGGATAGATCCTTAAAAGAGTTATATAGAACTTAATTTTTTTTCATTTCCTCTCCTTACCATGGTTAAGACACCATGACCCATTCTTGGTACAAAACAATTCCTAATGGCACCTATATCCCAATCAAAGATCAAATATCTTCTTTAAAGGGCCTAATGATAACACATTGCATTAAAATATATTAAAATATTAAAATATATATAAAAAAATATTATAACACATTATAAAAAATAAAAAATAATAAATAAATCATTAAAAAACAATAAATAATAAAAAAATTATATTATTATTAAAAACATAAATTAAAAACAAAATGAAACAAACCTCACCCTATCCAAATAGCGCGCTCATTCACGAACCTGTCTCCTCCGCAACCCCTGTCCAAGCGACCCCTGTCCATGGTGGAAGCCGTCACCATCTAGCCACTAGCCCGTCAAAGGAGATTGACATCGCAGCGAATTGGAGGCCCAGTCTGTCCAAGGAGATTGACGTTGGCGCAGCAAAGGAGGCCCACGACCCACAATGACATCAGTAAGTAAAACCCTTCCTCGTATAGGTAGAAAAAAACTGAGAACATCTCTGAGTTTGGGGTTTGAATCTAGTAAAAGGATTTTCATTTGGGGTTTGAATTTACTACATAGAAAAAAATTTCGAGGCATTTTACCAGTTATTTTCTTGGACATATTGTGCTCTAATTTGTGAAATTTGGACCTGCAAACTTGTTAAATTCATGCATATTGGTCGCATGGAGGTAGTTGACTAAGTATCGACTGGATACGCTACAGGGTTTCTACTTGGTGTAGGACAAATTTCTGTCGAAAAATCCTTAACCACATCCTTCGATCCGTGAGGGATTTACCCCCCAACCCCGTTTGCTATCTTGTCTTTTCTCTACTGTATCGAAACTAGGGTTCTAGCCATCGGTATTTACCCAATAACTAGATTTTCCCACTAAATTCGTGGCGAACAGGCTAATGACCTCCTCCATACCCACATATTGGCCATAAAAAGCACTTGTCTTCTAAGAGGGTTTCATTGCTAATTCAATCTACATTGGGGTATTTTTATCTTATTGCATCTACTATTTTTTTTAGTTTGATGGGTGAATGGGGGGGCAGGGGCTATTACTAATGACCCCGATAAAGCAGAGTTACCAAGCTCTCACTGTGACTGAGTACTTGTATTCACACAGGCTCGAGTTAAGGTTTCCATTATTGCATTAAAGCACCAATCCGAGCTAACAACAAATAATCCCAATATCAAGAAGCACATCCTTGCTATCATTTCCAAACTCTATCATTAATGCTACCAACCATCGATTCTCTTTCATATCATCAGCTAGAAAGACAAAAAATTGTACCACAAACAAGCACCAAAATACTTTTTATTCAGTCCATCTTTTGTAGCTAATAAATTAGTCCCTGCAACATGATCCAAGACATTTAATGTAGTCTTGAGATGTTCCTTCACATGAGCACAAAATACCCTTGCAAGCGCAACTGGGTGTTGTTGTGTGAATGCTTTGCAAACTGCAACCATGTGCATAGCTACAGACATCCCTTTTGAAGATAGCAGAATACTTGGAAGAGTCAAGAACCTCATAAGGGCTTCAATGCCCTTTTACTCAACAAATATTCTACAAGTTTCAGGATTTTCCATTGCTAGATGCACAAACACCATGGCATGTGAAATGATTAATTTTAGAAAGTGTTCATTACTCATATTTTCAAGAGACAATCCATTATTTCCAACCCCGTCATTATGCTTATCTTCAGAATCAGTATCCATAGGAATAGGACTATCCAAACTATCTTTGGCCTCTACTCTGAGCCTATGGGCCTTGCTGGGGCATACGTTTATGATCCCTGGTGGCTGTCAGCTATTGCAGAAAGGGTTTATTGAAAAATATATCTGATTATAAGGAAGGTCTAAACCAGCATTACTGATGCTAGTTGTTAGTTCTATTTAACTTGTTCATTACTTTATTAATGCTATTGTTATTTTTTGTCCTTTTCTACTTCAACTTTAACACGGGGACCTTTGGGAATGTTAAAGTTGAAAGAGATGAAAATTATGTTTAAATTTATATTACCTTGTCACAACTTTACTATTTTGTTTCTAGCATTGATTTAGGAATTTATTTATGCATTAAAGTATAAATATTTTAATTTTCTGCTCCAAATCCTAACCTAACCCAATTTTCAACTCATATAACAAGATGTAGCCTCTCCTGGGCAGACCTTAGTCCCAAAATAGTCCCCAAGTAGTAATTTTTGTAAACTAAAATAACCATACTTTGAAATTTCCTCAAGTGTCGGCATGGAAGCAGCCTCCATCTTCGATTTTGAAATGAATGCCTCAGCCTCCACCAAATTAACTGAATGCCACAAAAATTTCTTGTGAATTGGAGGGATGTTAAGTTAACCAACCAAACCGTGAATGCAAAAAGCAAGACTTAAGGCCACCTCGACGGAAAATGGAACTTCGATTTTGCTTACCCATTTTTGTTGTTCTAGTTTAGGAAGTATTTCAGGCTATTATGGTTTGTTTTAAAGTCTTCATATTCTTAAAATTGGCTTTCATTGTATCATTGATCGGGGTTAGTAAATTCATAAAAGGTAAGCGTGCATCATCATACTTCAAACTTCAATCAAACCATCATGACTTGGATTGTGGCAATTTTAGTCTTCGACTAGGGTAGTACTGTAGCAGCTTTAACACTTAGAGTATAGTAGCTTGGGGGAATTCATGTCAAGGTACTCAATGCAAGTTAAATGGGAAATGATTAGTATTGCTCATGATGTAAAAGTAAACGATGTATTGCTCATGATTAGGATACTCTTGTATTTATAGTCCTAAAAAAACAAGTTGTGGTATAGCTTCCCCAGTTGTGGTTACTGTTTTTTAATTAAGCTCATGAAGATTTATATGCAGTTTATTGTTTCTACTATCCCTGTGTTTTTGTGAAGAATGATTGAAGAATGTTATAAGTGTTCCTAGAGAATTATGAATGAGGATATTTACAATTCCTTATATTTATTATCACTTTGTTTTATGTGATGAATTCATTTGCATGACTTGAGTATATCTGAAGCTCTCCTTGAGATCCCATGCATAAACTTGAACACTTGTTGCATTCATTTAATTTGAAAGAGTAGTTATAGTTTGAAAGAACTCTCTCCTTACCTTAGCTAGCATTCATTGAAAGGAAAGGATTATTTTATTCATATGCATTTGCATGGTTTGAGTCAGTCATCACACCACGAGTTTCACTTCCATCACCCGATTGAGTAATACAACCACTAAAATTTACACCCCGTAACTAAACACATCATAACCTCACTTGAGGAAATCAAAAGAATTTGGTAGTTAGGTAGGACACCGGGGATAGGAATCCAAATAATTCCCCCTTGTCATTATCATCTAAGACATAGTTGTTGTCCTCTAGGGAACCAAAATCCTCTAGTATTTGTTGACATGGTCATACACTAGTTTGTGGAGGGGCCTCCTGTTGTTTCAGGGGTTAAACCGCCGTGAGATCGAGAACCAGATGGACTATGTGGAATGCCACACTCCACTTAACCCTAAGGAAACATCGATCATTGTCTTCCTTGTATTCTCCGGCCACCATACTGGTGATACAAGGGTGATAAGGAAAAAGTGGCGAAAATCTTTTCCGACGTGTCATGAACGAGGTAGCTTAGTGACTTTTCTACTAGGGCTCTTTTACCCAGGATCTCTTTCGTTAGAGGGATATCCTTCAAATTTAGTCTCTCACTTCGTATTGTTCGACTTGGATTTCATCACCTTGCGAAGGATACGATTTGTCGAGGTCTCCAGCTCCTAGTTAGGAAGTTTGCTTGCATTTTCACCTTTTTAGAGGGTCTTTTTCTTTTTAGTGCTACTTGTTGGCATTCTGGCCACTTTTGTTTCAACTCGCTTACTGTGACATCGGTCCCAGTATAGTTTTTTGAGCTTGTTTTTGGGTCTGCGAGCCTTGTCTTTTCATACCTCCCCTTCTGCATGCTCGGTTGCTTTAGGGTTTTTGAGTTCATACACGGTAGTTACCAATACTTATTTGATGATGCGTGATGTCCTATTCTCCTAGGTCTTCGAGATGGTTGAGTTAGATGGTCTTCTGAAGGGACTGAACACCCCTTCATGGAGCCACTAACGCTTGACTGTAGGAGTAGTCTAGAGGACCACGTGATCACATCACCCGTCTGGAATTTTCCATTTACTGTGATGATGGTCTTTCAAGTTATATGGAACAATGGTACATTTGAGAGAGAGATGAATGGTTGCACCCTACCTTGGTCGATTGTCTTATGGTCGTTTCATTTTGTCGATAATATTTTTGTGGTACCTTGCCTTTTACCTTTTGGGTGTTTTACTGATATTGGGATATCATTTTATTTGTACCACCTTTTATGTTTTAGGTCTTGTGGGTACTATGGTAGTTTGTCCACATTTGAGGTACACCCACTTTATCCAAATTGTTATGTGTCTTTATACCCACTTCGTACCACTCTCCTGACCTTAGTTTGGAAGATTGCATGCTATCATACCTTTTGGTGGTACTATTTGAGTTTCAAGAGGTAGTTACAAGGAGCTACTGCATATATGAGGTAGTTATAAGGAGATATTGCATATATGAGCTAGTTATAAGGAGATATTGCATATATTGATTTGGATCGCCTTTTATGTTTTTGGTCTTGTGGTTATAACTATGGTAGTTTGTCCACGTTTGAGGTACTGTACACCCCCTCAGTCCCAAGGGTTGTGAGTCTTTATACCCATTCTTTTTTTTTTACTTGTACCTTACTGGATACCACCCTCCTGACCTTAGTTTGGAAGATTGCATGTTATCATACCTTTTGGTGGTACTATTTGAGTTTCAAGAGGTAGTTACAAGGAGCTATTGCATATATGAGGTAGTTACAAGGAGATATTGCATATATGAGGTAGTTACAAGGAGATATTGTATATATTGATTTGGAATGCCTTTTATGTTTTTGGTGTTGTAGTTATAACTATGGTAGTTTGTCCACGTTTGAGGTAGTGTACACCCCCTTAGTCCCAAGGGTTGTGAGTCTTTATACCCATTCTTTTTTTTTACTTGTACCTTACTGGTTGGTCTTTGTACTGAGCCTTTTTACTGTCACTGAATTTCTTTGATTGACTGTACCATAGCCTAGTCATCTCTCTCTCTCTAGTTTGTACTAGCCCTATCATAGGGTCACTTAGTTCCTAGAGTTGACTGGCCTCTAAGAGGCACAATCATTTCTGAAAGTAACTCTTTTGAGTATATTACAGGAAACGTCTACACTAAGGTAATCAAATATGTGGTAAATAGTTTTCGTTAAGTAACCAAGACTTGTAGCATTAGAGGAGATCTTGTAATGTGTATGTGTAGTGTTTCATGTGTGCTACATGTGTGTTACGTGTGTGATGTATCGTTAAATCAAATAGTAAAAAACAACTCATAAATATTGCATGACTTTCTACTCTTAAGAAAGATAAATTGGTCGTCTTCCGATCATCACTTGAGTGCCTACATGTTGACAAAGGGAATGAGGATCAAGTAAAATTATAAAAGGAGATACATTTCAACTTTTAAGAGGCGCTATGCCTTGCGGTCGAATCTAAACTTTTTTCCAATGGTGCAGGTAGAACCAAACAGGTATTTGTCTAATCTGTCTTCCTTGAGCGAGGGGAGTTTAGGAAGGCTAGAGGAAAGTGAGACATCCAGTAGGTCTAGAAGAATTGTATCAACTAGATGTTAAAAAACCAAAAGAAGATTCCATAGACACAATGAATTTTTTCATGGTCAAGGGGGGGCATGTTCCTATGGTGATGAGACAAAAGACGATGAAGAGGTGCCCTTGAGGTACAGGCATTTAGTGAAACAATGGGTACCGAAGGATCTTCCTCCACCGAACACTGATTTTTGTGTGAACGAGAGGAGATATCAAATTGCATCGTCATCGATATATGGTTTCGGGTTGTTTTCCATGGATTGCATCTTGGTCACTTACAAAACATGTACATAATTGATGGAGTATGTTGGACCCATATACAACTACAACGATTGGATGCACCTTGTTCGATATACAAAAAGTATGCATAGCTATGGATTGTCAACAAACTATTTACAATTGAAAGACAAAAATCAAAATAAAGGAGGAAAATTGTACATGGACGGAAGGCCAAAGGCCACAGGGAATATTGCGGGGTTTATAAACAGTACACAACCAAGGTCTACAATTAAGAAACCAAACTGCGAATTTGAGGGGCGTGAAGGAAACCGTGTTTTTGTAGTTTCTATTAAAACAATATCTATAGGGGACGAGTTGCTTATTAATTACCCTGTCAACCGAGTAGATACAAACAAGGTTACTATATAACATTTCACCCAACCTTTTAGTAATAAATTAAACATCATAAGCAATTTTTGTTAGTTTATTTCATTTAAATTTCCCATATTTACTTCGCAGGCTAGTGATCGGGATAAATCCTTGCCAACAAATGGTTGGAGGAGAACTTCTTCCTCAACGGAGCAGGTATACATCTTTCTAATAGTACAAATATAATAAGAGAAAAGAGTTTCTATTTGCTTTGTTTTTCCATTATTAATAACTTGGTTTTTTTTATATAATGAAATTTATATTTGATGCAGAACATTGATCGGGAAATACACCCGTCGAATGTTGATCAGACGACAACACCCTTGGGGCAACAGGTAGACCTGATTTGAATTGTATAATTAAAATATGTCAAAATGTTTTAGCATTATATTAATGTTTCAATGAATATTTTGGTTTCGTTTACGTAATTTTCTAGTCTATGTTTTTGATGTAGGCCGATTCCGTAAGGTCGGCCACACCAGGGTCTGCGCAATGGGTATACATCTTTGTAATATTAAAAATATAATATGAATAATAATTTTTTTGATGTGTTTTCTCATGAATAGTTTTGGAATCGTTTAGGTGACTTTCACTATGTTTTTTTTATTAAGGTGTTGTTAGGGGCAGCTCTCAGATATTAGCAGATCGGGGCAAGTTGCCTATGACCATTGATCCAATGAGTGGATCGCGATCCTCGAGGTCGCAGGTATAATTCATTTCAATTGTACCAATATAATACGTAGCATAATGTTAATTTTTTTATGTTTTTTTCGTGTGATATATTGGTTTTGTTATGATAATGTAAACCGTGTTGTAATTTTACGAATCTATCATGATAGATGTGTTATATACGTTAATATAAAATTTGGAATCTATTAGTAGAGAACTCAGTAGTGCTTTATATATGTTTGTTGCATCCCACTAGTGAATCGTAGTATGAATCAGCATCGCAAGATTTTTCGTTAGACCCTGAAGTGGCAGAGGTGCTTCACGATTGCGAAAAAATTGGGGAAGCCGCACACCCGCTAAAGATGGCAGAGAAATTGTTGAATAGATATACTGCGGAAATCCTTTCTCTAGTAATCCAGGTTCCATAGACAAGAGAAATTAAAGAAAGGATTGCATTGTTGGAACATAGATCTAATAACTTACGAGTAAGTTGAGGAATCTTGAATCATAGAATAATTTGTTTAAATCTTTATAATGTTCTCTTTTATATGATAGTATTGAACGTATAAGATGTGGTGTGTATTTACAGAATTATAAGGGACCACACAATATTGGTGAAGGTGGTGTTGGCCCCAGCGAGGCTCGTGGAGAGACTTCGCATCACTACCAAACGACTCCACGTAGTTCGAATCCTTCGCCATTGTTGTCGACCGAACAGTTGGAAACACGTTCCAAAACACCACAGACCCCCGCTATGAGCGCAACAGCCGCTACTGGCCAACACACAACGGATCCTCCACAAGAAGGGGTCGACACCGAGTCCCCTATCAATTTTGATGTCGAACAAGCTACATTTCTAGGATCTTCCCATGTCAAAAGCACGGGAACACTGGAGACAACATTTTTGGTGGACAAAGATCTCATCCCAATAAATATACCGACAATCCCAGGTAATTAATCATAGTTGATCAGGTTAATTAGTGTTTATAATTTCATTGTAATATACCGATAAAATGTTTTTTATCAACTAATTATGATCATGGCATGATCGTTGTGTAGGAAACAATGTTTTGTATAAACATATGAATGAATTTTACTTGGAGATCTTCGGGCCCACCATCCGATCAAGGTGGGATAGACAACTTAAACATTTAAAAGATGAACTCACTAATTGGTTGGTTGGCCTGTTCAGGGAGAGAACCTTCAGTCATGCCAATGTCTTGAAAAAGGCTTGTCAACATGTGAAGGTTGTCCGAGACCAATATAGGAAACACCTCGAAAGAAACCATAGGTATGAGTGCCCACCAATGATTCCAACAATGGAGTGGAGAGCTCTAGTGGAAGATGGAAAGGAGAAGGCTTTGAGAAGAGAAGGCAAGCTAACACCAGGCACAAGGAGGTATGCAATACTTTCCGCAATGTAATTCTAAACCTTATTATCCTTGATTTCTATATCGAACTTGGAACATCTAACATATTTCAACACTTGCATAGGCTACCAGACACATCAAAGGCCACAAAGGCAAGGCTAGAAAAAGTAGGTCAGCACAAGCTTGGACCTGGTGGTTATTCGAATTTGGCAGCATGTTTTGTAAGTTTCAAGAAACCAACAATGAATACAAATAATAAATTGAAAATTATTTTTCGTTTTATTGCACCGTAAAATGTTAATTAACGACGATAAGAAAATATGTAGGTCGATCTATTCAATGAAGTACCCACAGAGGAAGACATGAAGCTTGGCTCCTAGGAAGGCTTTGGAGCTATTGTTGAATGTAGAAGAAGCTTATCTGTGCAGACACAGTCTTATGGTACCAATCCATCCAGTGCACAGGTATATAGAATCTATATAGTTTAATGAAGATTTGTCGCTTATGGAATATTTTCGTTCCAAATACTTGATGTAAAATATTGACTCTGTTTTTAACAGGAAAGTAATGATCCCATTAGTGTTGAGGAGGGACAACAACAAATCGATGATCAAGATTCAAATCCCAGTAATGAATGTATTCATATGCTACAATTTTATGTATAGCATTGCAAATCGTGACCATTAATTATAGTTCACCGTATTTCAACTGCAGAGCATGTAGAGGGTGAAACTATACAGGTTGAAACTGGACAAGAACATCAACAACATGATTTGGTCACACCTGGTAAAAAAACACCATCGTAATGAATTTTTTTAAATGAAAAACTTGTCATTACAATAGAAAAATATAACGACGTAACATTTTCACATCGTTGCAGCAAATCCGAACCCCTTGCCGCAAAATCCAGGTCTAGAACAACAATCAGCTAGGATATTGCAAACATCACCAAAAGCGCCTGATAAAGAACCAAGAACTGGAAGAAAAAGTCCAGATGATGTAGATGGTCCTCTCATAGATTATATACCACTGAAGAGAAGAAAAACTTATAAAAAGAAGGACGGGAAAAACAACGTCTAAATATTTTTTTTAACAATATATCGTCCACTCTTTTTGGTCTAATGAATGAATGAATGGTTTAATGAATGTTCTAATGTTTTAATGATTCAGTGTAGTAAACTATTACCTTCATTGAATTTCAACTTTTATTGAATGAATGTGTTGACTGAATTATTAATGAATGGTGTATTAAATGTTATCTTTTGCTGAATGAATGTGTTGATCAACTAAAACGATGGTTTAGTGAATGTTAGCATATATTGAATGAATAATGGATGAAAGTTCATGATGAAATATGGATGAATTTGCACATATTTGTTTTTTTCAAGTACATGCATTGGGTATGGGGAATTGAGAGTGATGTGAGGGGGGGGGGCGTAAGAGCTTCCACCTTCATGTGGTTGGCCCTGTTCAGTAGAGAATATGAAATTATTCTCGAAATAGAGAGGAGCTCAATGAATATTCTGACAACGGTGATGATTCATTCTATATTTACGTTTCCCTTAAGCTGCAATATGGAAAACTCATAGTTCACTATCAAGATTTCTTTGACCGTCAGCTTTTTCAAACAAACCTTAATAGTGAACTATGAGTTTGTCATTTGCAGTCGAAGGGAAACGTAATACCATGAATCATCAACTGTTGCCAGGCTGAAACTGAAGACCCTGGAAACTCATTGGATGGCGGAAATTCATTGAATGGTTTAATGAATTTTCTAATGTTTTAATGATTCAGTGTAGTAAACTTTTACCTTTATTGAATTTCAGCTTTTATTGAATGAATGTGTTGACTGAATGATTAATGAATGGTTTATTGAATGTTATCTTTTATTGAATGAATGTGTGTATCGACAGAAACAATGGTTAGTGAATGTTAGCATTTATTGAATGAATAATGGATGAAAGTTCATGATAAAATATGGATGAATTTGCACATATTTTTTTTTTTCGAGTGCATGCATTGGGTATGGGGAATTGAGAGTGATGTGAGGGGGGGGAGGGGCCATAAGAGCTTCCACCTTCATGTGGTTGGCCCTGTTCAGTAGAGAATATGAAATTATTCTTGAAACAGAGAGGAGCTCAATGAATGGCTACAATGCTGGCTTTCTACAACCCACACGCATGTTGTTTAAATTTTGACAATTTCTTGGAGCTTGTTGTGATTTTTTGTTGCTCCTCATAACCAATTTCGAGTTTCCATAACTTCAAAGGTTGAGTAAATGATGCACTGGAATCAATATCCTTAACCTTCTCTTTAATTTCCTTGGAATCAATATCCAGCTTAACCTCAAATAAATATAAGTGAACAAAAGAAAATGCAAGAAAGAGATTAAACTTGCAAAATATAATTCTTGTATTAATAAATTCAAAAAGAGAGAGTAATGTTCATGGGCCTCTTGGAGAGGATGATCTCCTTTGAGCAAAGCTTCAATACAATACCAATCTTTGACAAAACAATATACATCCTTCTAGCGCTATAAATAGTTTCTTAATAACTACCAAAACCCTAACTACATGCAATCTCAAAATTAATGACTACCAACCACCTATTGGTTATTATTTAATAAAAATGAGTCTTTTACATTAAGTAACTACCCATTAACTATCTAATGAGCCTTATTCAAAGAATATGATCTCATACATGAATATACAAACTGCTCAATATACCAAATTAGAGAAGTTAGGTAAGAGTACCTCGACCCAATGGAAGCACACTACCATATCTTTGTGATGAATATGCCACAATGTTACATAACTTCCCGGTCCTTTTATTCTGCTATGTGGAAAGCCTGTAGTCCATAAAGTAAGTTCCATAGACACTAGCACTTGAGACTTAGAGTACAATATTTTATGCCACCTTAATAGGCACCCACTAGCCTGTAGGTCCACTTGAATAATGATTGACTCTGCCACTTAATACAATGACTCTAATACAATGGATTTATTACAACGACTCTATTCCCTTAGGCTACTCTGCTGCTAATACAATGGGAAGAGCATAATGGGGTTCTCAGTTATATATATATGTAATTATTCTACATATTTCCACAATAGGGATAGAATATATTGATTTCCTGGAGTATGAAAAGTTTTATTTGAAAAATGCTATTTTTTTTTAAATGTAATGGGTAGTCGCTTAACCGACGACCTAATACGACGAAAGTATGGTAATATCTGACAGTTTTTCAATACTATCGACGGCTCAGAACATTAGATTCCTTTTTTTTTGTATGGAATACACATCGCTTAACCGACGACCCAATCTGACGACCGTATGGTAATATCCGATGGTTTTGCAATACGACTGATGACTTGGAACGTCGGATTTCATTTTTTTTGTATGGCATACACGTCGCTTAACCAATGACATAATCTGACATTTTTATGGCAAACACATCGCTTAACCGACGACTAAACCGATGCTTAATCGATTGCGAAAGGATGGTAATCCGACTACCTGTGAAGTTGGAGGAAGTCGGTTAACTGACGTGTTTTCTAGTCGAATATCCGACGTCTTGAACTATGTCGGATTTTAGCTGATATCCCATCGACAATAAAAAAAGACTGGAATTGTCGGATAGTCGACCATAGGTTGTAGCAAATTCGACTTTTTAGCCGTCGGATTTTGGGTCAAAAACACTTAGTGTATAGATAGCACAAGTATCCTTTTCCACTAAATGTACATGTGCTAAGGCATAAAATGGTTAAGGGGAACACAATGAAATTAATCACTATTCAAACTTCTTGTGATCAAGCACCATGAAAAACCTGTAGACAAAATTACATGATTCCTCTCTAGGTATTCCCTAACATCTCAGTTGAGTATGGGCGTCATTATGAGGTCTCGGGCATCATGAAATGGTTGCAATTCTGTGACCATTTTTTTGGGTAACAGAAAACAATATTTTGGCCCAAAACCATTCTTATCAACCTTAAGAACCATGGATGAGTCCTTGAACCTCCACTTTTGACCTCTATTAATTAACATTCATCTCTAGGGGTACTATCAATGCCATCAATAGGTTAGTTGTGCACTAGGAAAGTGTCTAGAAGTCAAGCCTAGGTCATGTGAGGAGAATTTGGGTCATATACCTAAATGATTTTTTTTTGGCTCAATTATGTGAACAACACTTACTTATACCCACAAAGCTTCTATAACTATAGTGTTGAATGCATCATCAATTGTCCACATGAGATGCTTGTACCATATCGCTTGTCTAATAGAGTGATATAGGTGCCATGATTAAACAACAACACATGCCCTAAGTGACTTGGTTCCACACCATGAATCAATATTGGGACCATGGTTAGGGTTCTTTATAATCTTAGTGGGATATAAGTTCCATGAGGAGGTTTTGTTCATTGGAAATGAGCTTTGAGGTGTAAATATGGTTTGGGGGGCATGAAAATGGGGTTAAGAACTAAATGAACCTTATAGAACTAAATAATTCTTGTTAGGGAAAGAAAACACCTTGAACTTATGCCTTAAATGTTGCTTCTCATGATCAATTTCCATGAACAATGCCTACAATCCACAACATAAACCCTCTCTATCGACTTTTTGCATCAAAGTTGGATATGGATGACATTATAAGATTTTTTTCATCAAGGATAGTTTGTAGGTCATTGATTCATTGAACATGATCAAGGAGGGGAAAAAGGGCATCAACATATTGTTCATTTTACGGGCTTAATACCCTTGAATGGGTCCTCAAACCAACACATGAGTACTTTATAGGGGTTCTTTGTAGGATTGTAAGTGGGATATAAATGTCATGAGTGGGTTAGGTGCACTAGAAATTAGTTTGGATTCCTAAACATGGTCAAAGCAACAAAAAAGTAATCCAATCCTTAATTTAACTTTCTGAAGCATATGCACCAAGAAGAAAACCTAGACATAGCAACATAAACCCTCACTATCGAGTCTTTGTCCTAGGTGTTAGATATGGGTACCATTAATATGTTTTATGCACTAGACTTGTGGATTGAAGACATGACCATAGTTGTGGTATGCAAACAACATCCATATGTCCTTAACATTGGTCAAGGGAGGCAAAAAATAGCCTTGGGCCTTAAATATAGCTTCTAGTCTAGTTCAAGCAGTATAAACACATCCTCGTATCACAACACAAGAGAAAGGTAATGAATCCATCTTTGTGGTAGTCAATAGATTTTCGAAGATGGCACACTTTATTCATTGTCGAAAGACGAGTGACACCACAAGCATTGTTGTATTATTTTTCAAGGAGATAGTCAGATTACATGGGTTTTCAAATATTATAATGTCGGGGAGAGATACCAAGTTTATGGGTCATTTCTGGAGAACCATGTGGAAGAAGCTGGACACAAAGTTGCAGTTTAGCTCTACATACCATCCGTAGACTGATGGACAGATCAAGGTAGTAAACAAAAGTTTGGGAAAACTTCTAAGATGTTTGAAGACAGATAGACCCAAGAAAGGGGAGAACGTTTTGGCGCAAGCAAAATTCACATACACCAATACTGTGAATCGGTCGATAGGTATGATTCCATTCCAGATTGTTTAAGGTAAAATCCCACATGGTTTGGTGGATTTGGTCGAAGTACCAACAAGAACTAGAAAGAGTGAAGATGTAGAGACATTTGTAGAGCACATGAAGGAAGTACATGAAAAGGTATGTAAACAGATCGAAAAGAGTAATGTGGCATACAAGTTAAGAACTAATAGGAAGCAGAGGCTACAGTTGTTCAACAAAGGTGACTTAATCTATGCACACTTAAGGAAAGAAAGGTTCGTGAGAGGAACATACAAAAAAATGAAGCTGAAAAAGATTGGACCATATAAGATTCTGAAGAATATTTAAGACAAGGATTATGTTGGAGATACCGAAAGAGTTGAACATTTCTCCTACATTCAATGTATCATATCTGTACAAGTACGGAGAAGGTTCGGTGAGCAGCAGTGTAGAAGTGTTGAACATCAATTGGGAAGGACAGATTCGAAATCAATGGAAGGAAGAGATCGTCGAAGTGATGGATGAGTGCGAAGTCGGACGCATAAGGAGTTCGTAGAAGAAAGAATACTTAGTCCGATAGAAGAACGACGAGCTGGAAGAGGCAACATGGATTTCAGAGGAGGAATACATAGGATTGATGGAGTAGTCGAGTTCTTTTTCACCGAGGGAGACTGATGCAGAGGCATCGGGGCCTAGGAAAAATAGTCAAAATTTATCGATAGAAGAAGGTCGACTAAGGGGATTTACAACGATCACTGGTGCGGGAAGATTGGCAATCGATTCCTAGAATTCAAACAAGAAGTTGTCAAAGTATGGTCGACAAAAGTGAATTCGATGGAGTCAAAATTCAATGAAAGGCAGAATAACGACATCGATGGAAATGGAAAAGGCCAAGCGAGGAGGAGGGGGAGGACATAAGCCTTGGAGACTAAGTGAAGTTGACAAGGTTAAGTCGACGACCGACGAAGTAAACAATGGTTGATCCTGTCGAAGTGCTGAGTAGTCGGAAGTGGATAGCGACAAGACCAACAACTGTAGTGAATTCGAGAGGCACATAGGTCGAGAAGTGTAGAAGTCGAAGAAACATACCTACATCCATTATGGGTAGTTGAGGAGGTTAATGATAGTTAAGAAGGTGGTTGGGACTAGGCCAGGTGTCACCATAGGAGAAGGTTTTGAAGGCATGAACAAGGGAGGCTGATAACTACAGGATCTGCAGGGTCACTGGTTGTGCAGTGGACAGAGTAGGGATGCCTTGGGGAATCCAAAGAGGGGCGAACTTGGGAACAACAACCGAATACTGTAGAAAACTGGTGTGAAGGCTCAGAAGAGGGGATCACATAGATAGAGTGTAGAGAGAAGCAGAGTTGAGCAGCGACTTAGAGATGTGTCGCGTGATTACTTATGTGTATTAAACGTAACATGATGAGGCTAACTTGATTATTAGTTTACATGTAATTTTGTAAATGATACAAGTAACAGAAGCCAACTTCTTGGTATTTCCAATTCACATCTTGTGTTTGTGAGCATATGTGTGTGTGTGCTATGTGATTCTGATAAGCGAGAAAGGTCCGACCAACCTGACTTGCACCATTATTGATATGAATTTTCTTTATAAAATGGATTTTTTTTGGTAAAAGGATGCTAATAAGTATATAAGGTTTTAGAAGTAAAAACTTAAAAAAAAGATGACACACTTGATTTTAAAAGTAGGGGATTATTAGACATTTGCAAAACACACATGTTTGGAATATATTTTATTAAGTGATCTCTTGAGAGCATACCCAAAGCAACTACATACATGAGTGCAAAAAAAAGTGCAATGAAAGAAAGTATGATTCACACAAATTATTGCAAGTAAGTCTGATGCAAATGCGTGTAGGATATATGGATACGAAAAAAAATGAAACAGGCATATGGGATGTCGATAATGACAAAGGGACATAATAGGAACACGAGAACCACAATAAGCATGCACATAGATCCTACATGGAAGGTACGCACATTATAAGAGAGTGTGTTATAGAAGTGAGGCACGTCAAGTAGGTTTAATCACATGTTAGACAATTCCGCACGACATGGACATGATAGAAATCATGCACAACAATGATGAGCATGATAAGAACACATGATAGTTGGATATTTTGAAGGGGCATTGAAAGGTTGCGGTGGATACCAATAGAGACAAAAATTTGTCTAAAATTTCCAAAAAAATAAAAATTATGGTTTGCAAGTGACTCGGGTTAGCAATAATGAAAAACAATTATCTAGTAAATCCATAGCCAAACCCAAGGTATTTTTTTAGAGTAGAAAAGTGCATTTTTCTAAATATTTAGATGTATCTTGATTTTTTGTAATGAGAATGAGTAGACATTTTTCCAAATTGTAGTCTAGATTTGAATGTTCCTTAAATGAGTTATATGAAGATCTAATATCATGAAGTGTATTTTATGTTCTAATCTATTTGACAAACTACTTAGATATATAGAGTTTGAAGTTTTGGAGAATGGGGCTCATTGTGCTCCTGATTGCACCACTAAGTTTAACTATACCTTTTACAACATTTTTTATCTGTAAGTCAATAAAAAATACAATAGTAAGCTACATTTTTTTTTTTTTAAATTTAAACCTCATTTGATGAAGTTATAATCACTCCATTAATCTAATGTTAAACAATGAACATACAAATAGCTATAAGGAACAATAATAGGGAACATGACTTGACTCATGAAAATAATGGAGAGAGATGGGACAAGTGACATTTGTTCACTACAATATTTTAAAGATAGCACCAAATTACAACCTATATTTCTTGTTTGGTTTGTAAAGTGGTTTTTTTATTTAAAACTATGAAAATGTTCATTGAAACATCACTTGTTACAAGTGAAACATTCATGATAAATTGGTTGAAACCAAAGAAATACCTACAATTATAAACATTTGAGAACCCACCCAAATGTATCCAAAAGGCCACATAAACATGTTGAAGAGTATGTAAATGTCTAACATAATATCTTTATTAACAACCTATGTTACCAAGAAAACAACCAATTTTTAATGTTTTCTTTATTATTTATTTTAGATGATAAGGTTGTATTTCATAATTGAAACCATATAAATGTCCATTGAAACATCCATAGTTGTTACAACTAAAACATCCCATGAAATACGTACAAGTACAAACATTTGAGTACCCACACAAATGTATCTAAGTGGCCATATAAACATATACAAATGTGACGATGGAAGTGTTTAACCTAATGTCTTTATTAACGTTTATCACGGAGTATAAAAAAATCATTGAAATTAATGTTATGTGTTGTGTTTTTATAATTGTCTTGGTTTGGACCAATTGCAATAATAGAAATGTTCATGTTTAGAAGTTACTTTGTTCTTATTTGTTTAAAAAAAAACGGGAACGATTCCTCACTTAATATTATTATTAAAATCAAATAATAATTAATGTTAAATTGTTAATCTTTTATTATCAAATTCATATTTGATTTTAATAAAAAAAAATTATATATAAATTAATAAATTATTGAATGTAGAAAGATATATTAAACATGTTTGTGAAATCATATTTATATACTAAAGAAAAATTATACAGATATATAAAATAAAATAAAAAACATTTATAGTAAAAATGAAGGGATGCTTCTTTGTATTTATGGATGACATCTTTAGTAACCCAGTGGCATAGACTAGTTTACCTCATCCAAGGGACTCAAATTGGACAGTTATTGACATAGAACTAGCTAGATGACCAACAAGAAATTGAGCAAACCCTTTGGAATATATATTATATGATCCCATTTTAAGTCCCTATTGTAGGAAGAGACTATATATTCTATGTTTGTCTATTAATTAGTATTGATATTTCAATTTTTCTAAAGATAGATCAAAGTTAAGTTATTATTTGTATTTTTTTTTGAAAATTTGTGTCATGTTTTTATTGAATGAAAATTGTTGAATTAACCATTTTTATCATTGTCAAGAATTAAAAAAATTTAGAAAAAAAAATTACTTACCTTTGCCTTAACATTACCTATTAACCTGCCAATATGCCACCCATTACTATTAAACCTCCCAACCATTATTGTTGCTCGACATACAAGCAATCCTCTACATCGTCTCATCTCAAACCCTTAGAATTATGTCCTCTGCAAATTGTTATTTTGTTGTGTGTAATTATGGATGCTCATGAGAAATTAGAGACAAGGAACCTATGGGACTCTATACAAGGCCGAGGATAAGAACACATAGAAATTGGCCTCCCTTAAGAAAAAAAGGATGGAGTGTGCTGAACAAGGTATTCCTCCCATATGTCTTTGTGAGATTTCCCTTGTGTAATGATTTCTGAGGATATCCACATTGTCATACAGTATTAGAGGTGTACCGGATTATGCACATTACCTCAGAATTTTATATGTTTTAGAAAGATTTGTATATAAGTTTGTGAACCATAAACCCAAAAATGTATATGTAGGTATGTATCTGTATGTTTCTTCTAAAATCCTATTGTATTTGTGTAAGCTGTTGGATGTGGAACTCACTAAGAATAAGGACAAGGACAGGAAGCCCCTTCTATACTGAGTTTATGAAACCCCTTTTACTTTCTATCGCAGAGGTAGAGAAATGAAATTCCCGTGAGGGATTCAAGGGTGTATTTTTGGGATGATTGGAACCCAACACCTTTTTCATATCTATGCCCCTGCAATCCGAACAACTACGTGGCTGAAGACATCCACTTCGTCGTCAGGTTTTTTCTCATTGTTTGTGGGTGTTTGTGCCATTGTCATTCATGGTAGTGGTTTTGTTGGTGTTCATCCATTGTTGGCCATCATTTTTATTGAATCATATAATTCCCTTTACTGGGGTTTATTATGCTAAAACCCTCGTGAATATTTGTTGAGATTTGTGTTAAAACGACCCCTCGCAGGATTCAAACAAGAGGCCGCAAATGAAACCATCTAAAGAATATGTGCATGTAATTGTCCATGGAAAAGGTGGGATATTAATGCAACATCATTACAAATAACAAGTACATCAATAGTTATAGTGGAATCCATGCAAAAATGCCTCTCGAGATTATCAAGGTAAGTTCCTTTGTAGTTTTTGGATCTCCAACTACAATTGATATTTAAATCTACTATGTTGTATGATCATATGATCATGCCGTATAAGTGTTTTTAAATGACGAAGATTTAATGTTATGAGGAATGCAGTGGTATTTGTTTAAGTCAAATCAGTTGGTTTAAGTTTTGTTGAATCCCATTTGTTTGGGTGGTTAAATTTCAGTGTTGCTTTGATGTTCTATTAATTTTAGCTTTTCGTTCTTGTGATTTTGGGCCTTTTGGGGCAACAAACTATTATATAAACATAAAAATTGAGATAAAATAATCTCTTAGGTCATTGATGCCCATGTTGCTAACGCCACAACCATTCAATTCTGCAGGGATTGAAATTGTGACCTACATTTTTTTCTTTTCAATTGCATTTATTTTCTTCCATTTTCTTTTAATTATTGACATACTTTATGGGTTTTGATCTAAGGGACTCATTATACTATGCATTGAGTGCATTAGAAACACGATGAGGAATTTTCTTCTATGATTTTAGAGTTTGATTTTGATGAAGAATAAAGAAGGGAATATAGAGATTGATTTAAAGAATTTATACTTCGATCATAAAGCATTATGTGCAAATGGCATCCTATATTGTTTGTTAAAAAATGTCACTAATTTTGCAGATTTTTTTTTCAAATTTACATTATAATGTATAACGCAAAGAGAAAACTACGTGAATTTAAATCTGTAACTGAAGAATACCATGAGAAAATTTCATTTTGTAGCATGTGAACTTGCTTCCTAACATTTTCCATTATTTTAAAGAATTTATACTTCCAACATAAAGTCTTATGTGCAACTGAAACCCTATATTGTTTGCTCAAATACTATCACTAATTTTGTAGAAACAAATATCAAATTTACATTACAATGTACAACATAGGAAAAAAATGCATGAATTTAACTCTGTAACTGGAGAATACCATGAGAAAATTTCAATTTGCAGCATGTGAACTTGCTTCCTCACATTTGCCACACATCATTCTGCAAGCTATTGCATGCCTTTGGACTTCTTTCTATTTCCAATAATGCTCTTGATTTTCTAGAGATTTGGATATTTGGAGTTCATTTTCTTTATTTTTAGTTAAAAATTTGGAAATATGTATGTAGAATTAGCGGGAAGATTTAACATGGATTTCCTTTTCCTATTTTCTATTGAGTTAAATTTTAAATTAATAATTCTCTATAATTTAATTATATCTATTGACTAGCTGTATTTTTTAAAATACAACACTTTAACTTGGAGATTTAGCTTGTACCTCACCTTGTTCTTCTATTTTAATTTAAGGCTCAATTTGCATATATTTCTAGCTTGAAATTCAGAATTCAATTTCCTCTTTTTTGGTTTAAGAATATAATTTTGAAATAATTTTTCCAAGTTCGATGGGAGATAGAGTTTGGGATTTCTCTTCTATTTTTCTTTTTGTTTAAGTCTATAATTTTGAGATTATTATGGAAAACTTGCGTTCAAATTTAGCCTAGAATTTAGCTTGTGTTTTTATGATATAATCCTGAAATTTTAAGATCATTACTACAAATTTCCTCCAGGATTTATCATGGAATTCCATTTACCGTATTTTTGGGTTTATTGCCAAATTATTTAGATTGGAATTCCTTTTCCGGTATTTTTCTAGTTTAATGTTATAATATTGAAATTAGTATGGACAATTGGCATGGATATTTACCTTGGAATCCATTTTCCCTTTTTGCTTGGTTTAAGGTTAAACTTTGAAATAATTGCTGCAAATTTTCCTCGAGATTAAGTTTGGAACCTTAAGATATATGGCCTGGAAGCTAAATATGAACAAGTTTAGACGAATTTCTCTTAATATGATTTGCTAGTTTCAAAGGTATGAAACCACAAAATTTACTTTCTGGTTTTGAATTTGGACTTCTAAGAGGGTTTTGTTAGAAGTTGCAAAGAGATCAGATGCAAAAGAATTGAAAAACTGATTTAGCTTAGACCCGACCGTCTGTATTCTCCTAAATTAAAAATAATTGGTCATGGTCATTCTAGGTTCACTAGTACTACACCAATACAAAGATAACATAATTAGATGTTCAATTATGAGAAGTTATCCACACCTTTTTTTGAGAGTGTGTAGTTAAAAACCTAGTTGCTAGTTTTCTCGATGAGTTTTTTTATGGTGCATATGTAGCTTCCTAGCTCTGCAATTGCTAGTGATTTTTGGGTAAACCAAAACATAAAACCAAAGACACTCTTGGTATTAATAGTATTAAATAAACTAATAAACAATAAAAATAGACAAAATAGAACAAAGATATACACCGTATAACATGGTAAAACCCCAATTTGGGGGAAAATCCACAAGGAAAAGTATCGATGTCTTATTCCTTCAATAATGGAGATTACATCCAGGAATTTGTAATCCATACTCTCTCATACACATACTCCTCTCAAAATTACATATAAATAAATTTGTGTAAGAATTTACATAGAGGCAAGAGCTTCCACCGGTTAGAGAAACTTTCAATCAACCAACCAATAGTTAGACAAACTACGAGAAACCATCTTTGTCAATTATTTTTAATTAGTTGTCACAAATTTTAACAATCTGCACCATGACAATAAATTATCTAATAATTTTCCCAAGACTAAACATCACCTCTTTTTTATCCAAGAGAATCCATACATTATCGTAGCTTCTCTAATAACACCGGTTTTGTAAACATATCTGCAGAATTTTCTTGACTATGAACCTTTTTCAGATCTACTCCACCTTCACCAATGGATTCTCTTAGAAAATGATAATTTACATCAAATATATGTTTGGTCTTACTATGGTAAACAAGATTTGTAGCCAAATGTATAGCAGTTTGGATATCACAGAAAACAGGCACACTATTCTGCAACCTTCCGATTTCTCCAAGTAGACCTTTCAGCCAAATTGCCTGTTTGCAAGCATGCGAGGCAACAATGTATTCAGCCTATGTAGTGGATAAAGCAACTATTTCTTGAATCTTTGGCGTCCAACTTATAGCTCCACATACAAGGGTAAAGACATAACCTGAAGTAGACCTTCTCTTGTCCAAACCACCTCCAAAATCTGAATCAACAAAACTGCATATAAAATCACTGTTATTATTAAAAGTGATACAATAGTCACTTGTACCTCTTAGATACCGAATCACCCATTTCACTGCATTCTAATTTTATTTTCCTGGATTTTCCACGTATTTACTTACAACACCTACCACAAGTGAAATATCAGGTGTAGTACACACCATCACATACATTAAACATCCTACTGCATTGGCATATGGAACACGAGACATATAATCCTTTTCTTCATCACTACTAGGACATAAACCTGAAGAAAGCTTAAAATGGGAATCCAAAGGAACATTCACAGGTTTTACCTTATTCATTCTGAATCTTACAAGTATTTTCTCAACATACTTTTCCCCGTGAAAAACTAAGCTTACCATTTCTTCCGTCTTTCAATACCCAAAATTTGTTTTGCAACTCCAAGATCTTTCATATCAAATGCCCTGGCCATCTTAGCCTTCAACCTGGAAATCTCATCCATGTGTTTACTCACAATAAACATATCATCAACTTACAATACTAAGATAATGAATATGTCATTCAACCTTTTGAAGTACAAACAATGAGCATACTCACTTCTAGTATAACCTTGGCTCACCATGAAAGAATCAAACTTCTTGTACATTTTCTTGGGTGATCATTTCAGGCTATACAATGATTTTTTTGGCTTGCAAACTAATTTTTTTTTATGATGTTGCAAAAAACCCTTTGGTTGCTCCATAAAAATATCATCATCTAATTCTCCACGTAAAAATGTTGTTTTAACATCTTGTTGCTCTAACTCCAAATCAATCACTACAACTAGTGCTAACACAATACAAATAGATACAAGCTTGACAATTGGTGAAAAGATCTCATGGTAATCAATACCTTCCATTTGAGAGTACCCTTTCTGTTAAGATTTAATATGCTAAGACAGAAAATAACAGCATTACATTCCATTTCACAATAATAGCATATACAGGATCACTGAAGAAACAACAAGCATAGCATAAACACAAGAGACACAGATTTATCCTGGGAAACCCTCATCGGGTAGAAAACCCAGTAAAGCTTCCTCAATATAGATGACCAGCAATATACAAAGATGCAGACCAAAGACATGATCTCCTCCTCCACCATAGCAGACCTCTCCTCCACACATGCGCCTCTCTCTCAAGTGAGTGTGTGTGTCAAATGAGGAACACACCTCCTCTATTTATACACTACTCTGACATATCTTTTACACAAGTACACGTAGGCTCGTATTTAACCAATGGGTTAAATACCCCACTACAACTGACTGGGCCGACCCCTCTAGGGTGGTCTAATAACCCTTTGACCCACATGACACATACAAGGCCGACCCCCACTAGGGAAGTCTAATAACCCGAGTTACCACATTCCGACGGAGGAATAAACATCTCCGGATATACAATAAGATCTTCACGGAGGAATGAAACATCTCTGGAATAATAAAGTACAAATATAATATTCTTTGAAGTTACAATATCTCAACACTCCCCCTTAACGAGAAGGATATTATAACAGCATCTGCACAAGCAAGGAGTCATCAACATCATACATGATACATCTATAAATCATTGGAAGCTTTCTCAACATCATCAGTAACTCAAGCAGTTACTGGAACATCTTCAATACTGGAACATCAACATCTTCAGTACTGAGTCTTTATCTTCTGCAGCACTCGAACAATTACAGCAACATCAACATCTGGATCCTCACGATCATCAGCATCATCATCTCACGATCATCAACATCGTCATCACATGATCATCAGCATCGTCATCAGCATCACGATCATCAACATCGTCATCACACGATCATCAGCATCGTCATCACACGATCATCAGCATCGTCATCACATGATCATCAGCATCGTCATCACACGATCATCAGCATCGTCATCACATGATCATTAGCATCGTCATCACATGATCATCCGCATCGTCATCACACGATCAGCAGCATCGTCATCTAGATCATCATGATCAGCAACATCGTCATCTAGATCATCACGATCAGCAGCATCGTCATCTAGATCATCACGATTAGCAGCATCGCCATCTAGATCATCACGATCAACAGCATCATCATCTAGATCATCACGATCAACAACATCGTCATCTAGATCATCACGATCAACAACATCATCAATACAACTATAAATATCATTAATACAAGTATCCTCATCAATACAAGTATACACATCATCAATACAAGTATCCTCATCAATACAAGTATACATATCATCAATACAAGTATACACAATAGCAGCATACCCTGCAACACACAAGATCCAATTACGGGATGATCAATCCCTCTCACTTTAGGACATAGGTCCAAGGATGATACAATCCTGATCCGCTTACACGATGATCAGTCCCTCTCGGTTTAAGACAACTCTCATGTCTATGGATGATGCAATCCATATCAACTTACAGGATGATCAATCTTTATCACTTTAAGACACCTCACCATGTCTAGGGACGAGGCAATCCCAATCTATTTACAGGATGATTAGTCCTTGTCACTTTAAGACATCTCACCATGTCTAGGGACGAGGCAATCCCACTCTATTTATAGCATGATTAGTCCTTATCACTTTAAGACATCTCACCATGTCTAGGGACGAGGCAATCCCAATCTATTTACAGGATGATTAGTCCTTATCACTTTAAGACATCTCAACATGTCTAGGGACGAGGCAATCCCAATCTATTTACAGGATGATTAGTCCTTATCACTTTAAGACATCTCACCATGTCTAGGGACGAGGCAATCCCAATCTATTTACAGGATGATTAGTCCTTATCACTTTAAGACATCTCACCATGTCTAGGGACGAGGCAATCCCAATCTATTTACAGGATGATTAGTCCTTATCACTTTAAGACATCTCACCATGTCTAGGGACGAGGCAATCCCAATCTATTTACAGGATGATTAGTCCTTATCACTTTAAGACATCTCACCATGTCTAGGGATGAGGCAATCCCAATCTATTTACAGGATGATTAGTCCTTATCACTTTAAGACATCTCACCATGTCTAGGGACGAGGCAATCCCAATCTATTTACAGAATGATTAGTCCTTATCACTTTAAGACATCTCACCATGTCTAGGGACGAGGCAATCCCAATCTATTTACAGGATGATTAGTCCACTCAATCTCATTTAGGACTATCCTTCCTTTCAAATTACTAGATTTACTATCCAAGGATGATTTAATCCATTCAATTCATTTAGGACTATCCTTCCTTTCAGAATTACTGGATTTACTGTCCAAGGATGATTTAATCCACTCAATTCATTTAGGACTATCCTTCCTTTCAGAATTATTAGATTTACTGTCCAAGGATGATTTAATCCACTCAATTCATTTAGGACTATCCTTCCTTTCGGAATTACTGGATTTATTGTCCAAGGATGATTTAATCCACTCAATTCATTTAGGACTATCCTTCCTTTCGGAATTACTGGATTTACTGTCCAAGGATGATTTAATCCACTCAATTCATTTAGGACTATCCTTCCTTTCGGAATTACTGGATTTACTGTCCAAGGATGATTTAATCCACAACCGTACATTTAGGACCACGTCCAAGGATGACTCAATCCTCAACCGTACATTTAGGACCACGTCCAAGGATGACTCAATCCTCAACCGTACATTTAGGACCACATCCAAGGATGACTCAATCCTCAACCGTACATTTAGGACCACGTCCAAGGATGACTTAATCCTCCACCATACATTTAGGACCACGTCCAAGGATGACTTAATCCTCAACCGTACATTTAGGACGACGTCCAAGGATGACTTAATCCTCCCCCGTACATTTAGGACCACGTCCAAGGATGACTCAATCCTCAACCGTACATTTAGGACTACGTCCAAGGATGACTTAATCCTCCACCGTACATTTAGGACTACGTCCAAGGATGACTTAATCCTCAACCGTACATTTAGGACCACGTCCAAGGATGACTTAATCCTCCACCGTACATTTAGGACCACGTCCAAGGATGACTTAATCCTCAACCGTACATTTAGGACTACGTCCAAGGATGACTTAATCCTCAATCGTCCACCAAGGAATTCATTCTCGAAGACATACGTCTACGGCTCTTCTTTTGGACTGAAGTCCAGGGATGATCCAATCCCCTCACATGTTCACCAAGAACTTCATTCACGAAGACATACGTCTATGGCTCTTCTTTCGGACTGAAGTCCAGGGGTGATCCAATCCCCTCACATGTTCACCAAGAACTTCATTCTCGAAGACATAGGTCTACGGCTCTTATTTCGGACTGAAGTCTAGGGATGATCCAATCCCCTCACATGTTCACCAAGAACTTCATTCTCGAAGACATACGTCTATGGCTCTTCTTTCGGACTGAAGTCCAGGGATGATCCAATCCTCTCATGTCCACCAAGGACTTCATTTTCGAAGACATACATCTACGGCTCTCTTTAGAAAAAGTGTTCAAGGATGATATAATCCCTCTTCTTTCTCAGAGACACTTGTCTACGGCTCACTTTAGAACTTGTGTTCAAGGATGATGCAATCCTCACATGTATTCTCATCAATTACTATCGATCCTGGGAACCCATACAGAACCTGATTCACACTTCTTCTTTAATTACACCATTAAGAGAATGGTCTTATCTAGCCACTTGGAGCAAACATCTCATCATGATTCTCTTCTTCTTTCTAAGAGAATCTTCTAGCCACAAGCCTTCTATAGTGTGTTTGATTTGAAAATATTTTTTTTTGTTTAACATCCATCGCTTGTTCAGTGTTCATCATTCATCATGATCTTTCCTACAAATCAAAATTAAGTACATGATTAGTAATACTTCATAATCATCAAATCATATTGACATGATAACCTATTATGCATACAGATATCATTTACATAGTTATACAACTATTTTGACCAATACTTTGGCACAACACTTTCCCATATCCTGTATGCATATAGTGGCTATCTAGATGCCTTCCATCTCTACCAGAACATACTATCGAGAGTGTGCACAGCTCTCAGCATGTCAGCAAAGAGGTTTCATTCTAGACAAGCAACAACGGAATGTTTGTCCAACTTACCAATCATATGCATATTAGTAGTATACTGTTCAATGCTCTATGAATGTTTACACTCAGCATGATATATTCTAGGAATACAAATATGCATACAAGCAATATCATTTACTATTTCAAATAACAACTCAAATACTTATCTTTTATGTTTGTGTGGTTGCCTCTCGCTTGATCTTCTATATGTCTTTTGAACTTGTATTCATTCTGTACCATTGTGCATGCTCAAGTGTGCACTAGTGTCATCCTCATGATCTCATACACAAACATACGTTCATTAGTATATTCTCCAAACATTCTAATTCTAAATAATCTTGAATATGTATAGTCATGATCATTAGTATTCAGGGTTTCAAGGAAGTCTTCTTTTACTCATGCATATTCTTGTTTGATCATAGTACTCTTCTGGTTAATTAAATCATCGAGACAAGAGACATAATATGCATAAACCCTTGATTACTAACTTTATGAATAAGCATAACCAATCATACCAAGTATACTTATATAAGGGATCCTAACACAAGGTAAGATTCTAACTTGACATAAGAAAACATATTTGGATTAGTTATGTACAACATACCTAAACAATCTCTTCAATGATTTAGAGATCCTGAGCTAGAACCTGCATGTCTCATAGGTTAAGCATAATATAACAAAGTCATACATACCTCGTAAGTAGAAAAAATATTATGGATGAGTCTTTGTCTTCATGTTGTCATGGTCATGGAACTTGATTTGTCTTTTGTGATGTACCTGTATCTTGTTAGCAGACAACATCAACCTCACACAACACCATAATGCATTAGTACAATCATATAGCCCTAATCAATGAATGTCTTCGATCATTCACATGCATTCATACTGTTACTAGGGTGATAAGACAATTCTAACAATAATCAAGATTGTACTAAAAAATAATATGAAGAAAAACACATTATGAACTTAATCAAGAATCATATTTCAAGACATACCTAAACCTCCTTAAGTCATACCTGTCGAGACTTCTTGTAGTCTTCTTATGTAAGGCCTTAGCCTCAACCCCCCCTGAAACTTGATTTGGAGCTTGATTAGGGCTTGCTAGAGAAACCCTAAAAATTCAATCTTTGACTTTCATGCTTCTGAATGGATGGAAGGATGTGTCTTGCTGAGCTGATCAAACTAGCATACTTCACTTTTGAAATCTCCAAAATTTGACCCCTCAAAATTTCCTTCGAAACTTCTGGATCTTCTGGACAGGAACCCAAACTAGGGTTTGATGAAGCCCACCCTTCTGTCCAATCAAAAGGTTCGATCCAAGGCTCTAAAATTTTATTTTTCTGAGGAGCTTCCAGCCGTGGTTACAGACTTCAAAAATTCCAACTTTTGTTGAAGCCCTAATTTTCCATCTTTCTGATCAAAATCCCGAACTAGGGTTTGATCAAGCCCAGTCTTCTACCCAACCAAAAAATTCGATCTTGGTCTCTAAATTTCGATTTTCCTGAGTAGCATTCAGCCGTGGACTCTGATTCCAAAAATTCTAACTTTCTCCGAAACCCTAAATTCCGGAAGCCATGAATAAAGGTGCTCCAAAAATAATTCTATTTTGACAGAAATATGCACCTGATTGTTTCTGCTATAACTCTGGAATTTTTGCTCCATAGGGTCTGAAAACTTTTTCTGCAGTAGCTTGACCTGTCATCTTTCCATCCTGACAAGTCTGACCTCAATTGGATTTTCTAAGAGAGAGTTATTCCAAGTGTCGCAACGTGACCTGTTTATGGGATAAAACAGGAGAGCGAACTTGTACGGCATGCCACGTGTCACTATTTGAACTTCAGCCTCTGAAAATTTTTCCTGAGATAGCTTTCCCTGTTAAATTTCTATCCTGATAGGTCTGACCTCAATTGGACTCTCTGAGAGATATTTATGCCAAGTGTCGCAACGTGACCTGTTTATGGGATAAAACAGGAGAGCGAACTTGTATGGCGTGCCACGTGTCACTGGTTCACCTTTGGCCTCTGAAAATGTTTCTTGAGATAGTACAGTCTGTTTAATACCTGTCACTTTTTATGAAATTTCATTTGGAGATTCCTAGCCCAAGTTATGACCTTTTTTCCAAGGTTACCTTATTTTTACTGAGATCTGGAAGAGGCAGAAACCCTAACTTGTACTGATCATACCTCATAAAGTACAACGAATATGAAGGTTCCCTTTGGACACAAGGTACCTGGGGATGTTATCTTCGACCTGTAAACTTTTTAGACCCTGAAACTTCGCATAAATGGATTTATAGCGAAAGTTCCACGATGACTGGTTTTTGCTATGTAAAACCCTAACCTTCAAATTGTCGTAAGTAAAGCAAGTGTCGTAAGTGCCATACCTTGCCTTCCTTCAGGTTAGCTCTGATACCATGTTAATATTTAATATGCTAAGACAGAAAATAGCAGCATTACATTCCATTTCACAATAATAGCATATACAGGATCACTGAAGAAACAACAAGCATAGCATAAACACAAGAGACACAGATTTATCCTGGGAAACCCTCATGGGGTAGAAAACCCAGTAAAGCTTCCTCAATATAGATGACCAACAATATACAAAGATGAAAACCAAAGACATGATCTCCTCCTCCACCATAGCAGACCTCTCCTCCACAAGTGCGCCTCTCTCTCAAGTGAGTGTGTGTGTCAAATGAGGAACACACCTCCTCTATTTATACACTACTCTGACATATCTTTTACACAAGTACACGTAGGCTCGTATTTAACCAATGGGTTAAATACCCCACTACAACTGACTGGGCCGACCCCTCTAGGGTGGTCTAATAACCCTTTCACCCACATGACACATACAGGGCCGACCCCCACTAGGGAAGTCTAATAACCCGAGTTACCACATTCCGACGAAGGAATAAACATCTTCGGATATACAATAAGATCTTCACGGAGGAATGAAACATATCCGGAATAATAAAGTACAAATATAATATTCTTTGAAGTTACAATATCTCAAGACTTTCGTGACCAATCTGGCTTTGTATCTTTCAATCTTACCATCAACACCTTTCTTCAACTTGAAGACCCATTTACATCCAACAAATTTTCTATTTTTGGGGAGTTCAACCAACTTCCATGTCTTGTTCTTATCTAGAGAATCCATTTCCTCTTTCATTTACATCTTCCATTTAGCATTGTCAACACAATCAATGGATTCCTGAAAACAAGAAGGGTCTCCATCATCATTAAATAAAGCAACAGACGAAACAAAATCGGTATACCTTTTAGGAGGATTTCTCTCCCTCGTAGATCTTCTTGGTGTAGGTTGTGGAGTTTCCAAAATTTCTTCATCTTCTATGACTTTTTAATCACCAAAAACTTCTTCTTGTTTCTTTGAATCAGGAGAAGATGGGAACTTCAAGTGAACTAGTTGTTTTGATGGTACATGCTCTTGTTCCACATAAAATTTTACATTTTTTTATTTAAGGAGAGAAGACTCATAAAAAATTACATCTCTTCTAATGAATATTTTTCAAGCAGTAGGATCCCAAAACACATATCCTTTCATTACATCATCATAATCAACAAAGATGCATTTCTTTGATATGGGGTCTAACTTAGAACGCTGATTTTTAGAAGTGCATAAGCTTATCAACCAAAATTTTCAAATTTGAATGACTATAAGGCTAACCAATCCATACCTCTTCCAGAATTTTACAATTTATTGCAATTGATAGTGACCAATTTATTAAATAACAAGCAGTAGAAACTTCTTCTTCCCACAACTCTTGACCCAAATTAGCATCCCTAAGCATGTTCCTTGCTCTCACTGGGAGAGTCCTATTCATACGTTCTACAATGCTATTTTGCTGAGGAATGTGTACATTTGTTTTATATATTACGATCCCTTCTTTTTTGCAATAATTTTAAACTCTAAATAAGTAAAATCAGCTCCGTTATTCGTGATTACGCATTTGATTGTCCTCACGGTTCTTTTTTCAACCATAATTTTAAAATGTTTGAAAGTGTCAAACACATCGACCTTTCTTTTTAAAACATAGACCCAAAGTTTCCTTGAAAAATCATCCACAAACAACACACAATATGTTGCTCGTCCATAGGAAATAGTAGGATATGGACCCCATACATCATAATGAATGTAGTCAAGAACACCTTTACTAACATGAACCCCTACTTTGAATTTTTGTGTACACTGTATCCCAAATATACAATGTCTATAAAACATCAAATCTAAAGATTTCATATTTGGAAGTAATTTATGATTCATTAATACATGTAGTCCTCTCTCACTAATATGACCAAGATGTTGATGCCATAATTGAGTGGATTTTGATGCCTCTTTAGATACCGATGTTGTTGGATTACTATACTATTCTAGAGGTTTCCAATGTAGACCCAGGTTCTTTGCGGTTTCAAGGAACCAACAAAACCCCTTTTCAGTGGCCCTTTTGGCAACAATCTGCGAATAGACTGAGGTCTCACTCGAGGCGAAGCTAAGGGGGTGGCTGGGGAATTAGTTTTCCACAACCTGGTGATGCGAGTTTCAAAAATTGGAGAGCAGCGTGCTGTGGACTGAAGACTACATGAAGTCTCCTACTTCGCGGATGATACTTCTACAAGTTGAGACACTTGCACAACCAACGCATCCAAGGATTGCACTGTTTGGATAGGTTTCAACGATAGGACAACGCAACTAATGAATACGCTTCCTCTTCGGACATAACCAACCTTGGTGAATTTACTTAGTGCTTTATTCATTCATCTACTACCTGAGATTATTAGTCTTATGCCTTATTCAACAAGATGAAATACACTGCTCTGTGCACTTCCGGTGCTGCGCTTCAAGGGATTCGCACGGCGCGATCTCTCCTATTTAGGTGTTTATCTAAATTAATTATTCATTTGTTAACTCATAAATACTATGCATTCAACATTCATCCATACATGTGATACTTAACATATTATTCCCATCTCATTCTTCTGGTGAATACATATAAAAGTATGAACATATCAACTGATAAATGAGATTTCAAGCATTCATTGTAAGCAAACAGACAAGTGCAAACACATAAAAAATCACACTACACAATATTTAACATGGTTCACCCCCAAGATGGGAGCTACGTCCACATGAATTGTTGTTATATTAGTCTTTGAGAAGGGTACAGCAGTTCCAGTCTACGCACTCAGATGCAGACTCTCTTCTCTCTCAAGAGGTCTCTGCGCACATATCTTGCAAAGCCTTTGCAATGGCTTTCAACAATACAAGACAATATCACTCAGATTTAGCAATTACATTTCAACAATAACCGCTTCCCTTACAAAATGTGCACCTTTTATAGATCATGCCCATAGGTCATGTCTTTACAATAGCTCGGCAAAACCCTAAGGGTTTCCAAAATTGTCGCAGTTTTTAGCTAACCGGACTTGCTAGTTCTGGTAGGGAATCTTTCATCGTGGTCGTCCTTTGCGCATGGTCACGTCGCTATCATCCCCCCTGTTGCATGCACGCCAATAGGTGGATTTCACCGAGCCATTCCTTATCTAATGGCTTCGTGCGGCCGGTTCATGTAGTGGTTCCTTAATTGTGCGATCGGTCGCTTTCCTCAGCTTTACTCCTTACCTGCTGCTTGGTAATCATGGAGCATCTTTAACAAAAATAGACCATCGATGGTCTAACCAGAATATGTGCCATCTTCCATACAACATTCTGCCTTACCAGATCTCCATAGATCGGGCTCATCGCAGCGCTAACTCCTCCACAATGTTGTACTTCATAGCTCTTCTGATGCTGCGCTGTGCTCAATTCGCAGCTCTCGCAAACACTGACTTGTTCAAAAAGTCTTCAACTTTACTACGGTTAACTTTGCAGTGCCAAAACTTGACATGCACAAAAATGCCCCACTTGGGCCAGGCCCAACAAATGTTGTTTCATTAAATTGAGTTATTCCAACCAGTTTATAAAGGTTTCCTATTTTCAATGCCTTCATGGCCACTAAAGCACCCTTAGATACTTTTAGTACTCCACTTAAACCTGTAAACTTATGACCACAAGAATCCAACACTCCCAAAGAAATTAAGTTTTTCTTTAATTCACGCACATGTCTAACATCTGTTAGTGTTCTTATAACTCCATCAAACATTTTAATTTTAATACTTCCAACCCCAATAGTCTTACATGAATAATTGTTTCCCAAAACAACTATACCATTATTAACTATTTGATAATAAGTAAACCATTCTTTATGAGGACAGGCATGGTGCGAAGCACCAAAATCTAACAGCCATTCTTCATTGTATTCAGAAACATTACAAATGGAAAAAACATCATCAATCATACTTGATTCGGTTTCAACTGAATTTGCCTCAGATTTGGAGTCTTCCTTTTTCGATTCTTGTCTTTTCCAACAATCCTTCTTGACATGACCATTCTTGTTGCAGTACCAACATTTGAGTTTCCTCTTTTTTCCATTTGATTTAGATCTGGAAGAACCTTTTTATTGTTCTCCTCTTTATTTGGATCTACCTCTAACAAACAAAGCTTATGGTGTAAAGGACTCAATACTAGCTTTATTTCTTAACTCCTAAGACAACAAAGCTCCAACCATATTGTCAAATTCCAAAGTTTCAGTTGTACTGAGACTAATGGAAGATACTACATGACCCCAAGATTTAGGTAAAGTAACTAAAGATTTACTGCCTTATCTTCATCATCAATATTAACATCCATACTACTCAATTGGAAAATAAGAGTATTAAATACATTCAAATGATCTGCAATATTCATACCTTGTTTCATTTTCATACCGTATAGCTTCCTCTTCAAGTAAATTATGTTTTTCAAAGGCTTCGTCATATACAGGCTTTCCAACATGCTCCATAAAGTTGCGGCTGACTTTTCTCCAATGATATTAAACAAGAAATCATTTGCAAGACATAATTGAATTGTGCTAAGTGCTATGGCATCTATTTCCTCCCATTCATCATCAGTCATAGTTAGGGGTTTCTTTTTCTTTCCATCTAAGGCCTTCTGCAACCCTTGTTGAACTAATATATCTCGTACCTTAAATTTCAACAATTGAAAGTTATTTTTGCCATTAAAATTCTCTATTTCGAATTAGTTATTTTTGCCATCAATATTTAACTCAGACTTCAAAAAATACTCCAGAATATTTTCATAAAAAATTAAATAAGCCAAAATTTCAAGCCTACTAAAAAACAAGTAAAGTCACTTCAACCTGCTAAAAAACAAGTAAAGTCACTTCAGCCCGCTAAAAAAAAAGTAAACTTGCTTCACCTTAAGTTTTGGTTTCAATTCTTTACTTCCCCTTCTTGTTCATACAAGCTCTCCCTTGTTGCTCCACGTAGGTCCTTCCTCACACCTTTGCTTCACGCAGAATACTTAACGGATTGTCCACACCTCTCCTTCATGCACAGAATCCACGGGCTCTCCACACCTCTGCTTCAGGTGCAAGCTACCACGAGATCTTCACACCTCTGCTTCATGCACAAGCTGCCTCCACGGGATCCTTCCTCAGATCTATGCTTCATGCAACAGACTCCATGGTCTCTTCCACAATAGGAAGAATCCACAGGCTCTTCCTCGGAAAAACAATGACCACAATACGCTTTTCCACGTCCCCGCTCTCTAGGAAATGACGGTTTGCTCCACGAAAATGGAAGCTGACTGTCTTACACATGAATGGTGGCTCTATATCACCACTAGTTGTAGCTCTTCAAACTTCATGCATAGATAAACGGATCATGGGGTAGTCTTTCCATCCTCCACGATGATCGGGTCAGCATTTCCAGTGTCTCTCTACTCTAGACGGGATCCTCGACGGGACTCTCCATAGCTATGCAGAATACACATCCTCCGTAGACTCCACGATCCTCTCGGTATCCCTCTCTCACATGAGGCTTCACCTTCGGCTCAGATACCACTTGTTGGCATTAAGAGTTTGAAATAAACAAATAAACAAGAAAAATAGGCAAAATAGAACACACATATATACACCGGATTTTAATGTGGTAAAACCCCAATTTGGGGAAACATCCAGAAGGAAAAGTATCGATGTCATATTCCTTCAATAATGGATATTACATCTAGGCATTTCTCATCCATACTCTCTCATACACATACTCCTCTCAAAATTACATATAAATACATTTGTGTAAGAAGTTACATAGAAGCAAGAATTGCCATAGGTTCGAGAAACTTCCAACCAACCAACGGTTAGACAAACTACGAGAAACCATCTTTGTCAATTATTGTCAATTAGCTATCATAAATTTTAACAAACACTATCCTAAAAGTAATAGAATTGAATTTGAATAATATGGACTATGTAATCACTATTAAAACCAAAGGCTCTCTATATTTTGAATATTGGTTGTCTGTTATTCCATGCAATGGTAGATATTGTGTGATACTCGGCAATTTATCAAGAAAGAGTATTTGTGACAGTTTTATACCTAAAGTGTGAGTGTGATGTTATTCCTATAAGTGCATATATTTCCTTTCTTGGTATCTATGGATATCCATGGTATTTATATCTCTCTTCTACTTATTCTGGTAGCAGGGTCTATCATTAACCACCACTTGTTATTTGAGTGTATTGAAAGCCCTTTATCTTTTGCATTACTTGAAAAATTATAGTTCCAATTAAGAGACCTATTATGAACCCTTTTGTGGGGGTTTTATTGGTATAATGTTGACAATAGTTTGGAGCTTAGGGTGGATGAATCCTTATTGGTGAATTAAATCCCTTGGGAGATGTGGGTTGAATGAAAAAGCTTTTCTCCAATCTCTTATCCTATTTACTTTTGACATGGGTCACTTTGTCTTGTTTTGGGGGTATAGAATTATATTCATTATTATAAATGAACAAAATCGGATTCAATGTAAGAAACTATGTAAATTTTTTTTCCGACCATCACCATGTAGTATCATTATTCATAAACAATGGAAAAACTACCAATTAATGTCAAGTCCTGAGGGTAATGTCTGAAAAGGTCATATGAAGAATGGCTCCAGCCAATGGGATTTGGTGGCATTATCCTCAGGGGTAGCAAATAAATGGGTGATCTCATATGTGATCTCCCACCAATAAAGGGCGGTGAAATACTAGTGGAACTAAAGAGGCTTGTAAGACAAGGTATTCACTTAATGACTCAAATTCCTTTAACATACTTTTCGACTATGATTTTGTTGTTGTTTTGAAGAATGTGAACCTTTTTTTCTCTACTAATTTCCACTATAATACTAAATATTTAGAATAGGAAACCATGATTGAATAACCTATGTTCCATACTAAGTGGAAATGCACATGTCCATTCCAAAATACATATGCTAGAAACAATAAGCTTTACCATTTAACCTTTTATATGATTAATGTGGGATTATGCTTCAATGATCTGAAATGGTTCTAAACACGATGAATGGTTTGTATATTTTAGTACACAAAAGCAATTTGACAATTAATGGAGGTTAAATAAAAAGAAAAGGACAATACAAGATATAAAAATTAAAGAAAAGAAAAGAGAAAAAATTATTAAACGATAAATAAGTGAAAATAGGAGAGAGGACATGTGGGAATGGGAAATGTAAGGTCAAGTATTTTGGCCTTTCTATTACCCCATATCTTCCTCTGTATTTTGGAAATTGCACTCATAAATGGATTTTGTTTGTTGAGAGGTGAGGATGCAAATGATCAGGATGGATGTGTAAATTGTTGAATGTCCATAGAGCCATGAGATGCGTTGTAATGTGATATTGATTGTTTTGTCTATTTTTGTGGATTTATGTATGATTGCATATATCCGAATTAAACTCCATTTGTATTTTATGGTGTGAAATTTGATTATACACAATAAAATGAATGCACTAACACTGTTTTTAATGAAAACAACTAGCATATCTAGACCGTTAATTTAATATGCTTAATTGAGAACTATGGCTGTTATTATTTGGTTGTTAAACTTATGATCTAAATTTATATTTATGACCTTGAATTCTAGTTGTTTGAATTTTATTGAGGACGTTGAGTAGTTTAAAAGGTCTTATGCCCATTGTATATACTCTACACATTACTAAGCGAATTGTAGGCACCTATGAAAAGCCGTGTCTTTTTTCTCTTGGATATATGCTAAGTTTAAGTCAACACTTGACATATTCATTTGATTTACAAATGGCAATAGTTTCATTTTGTGGAAATAATGTAAGGAAATGCATTCTATTAGTCATTAGTTTGGATTATGTTAAATTGTCTTATATGGAATGCTACTTGAATTTCCTTATATGCAATGAGTAAAAGTGTCATGTTCCTATTTTTCCAGCACCATGAAGCAGATCAAAACCCATGGATCCTAATGACAAAATGGAACTAATTAATTAATGAGTGGTTAATTTTGAATTCCAGGCATTTAATTAATTAGGAGTGTGGATTAATTTTTATCCAAAGTTTATTATGCACTTGGAATATTTAATTTTCATGCATTTAATAATTTTATCTTAAATAAATGAGGATAATGCTCCACTAGGGAGCATTAGTGGATGAGGTTGAATTAGAGATGGATTCAAGAAGAAGTTCATGAGAAAGCACCTAAATATACAAAATCAGGAAAAAGGAAAGAAAGATGGAGCAAATAAGAAAAGCAACAAAAACTTAGGAAAAGCAGCATAAAAGTAGAAAGCATGATAAATCAGAAAAGAGGGAAAGTTAAGAAAAGCAGGATAAATAAAAAAAGCCAAAAAAAATCCAGAAAAAAGCAAAAAAAAGGTAAAGCAAAAAGTGGAAATGAAAACAGAAAGTGGAAAAGCAAACAGAAAAGGAAAAAGAAGGAAAGCAAAGAAAAAAGGAAAAAGGACGGAAAGCTAGCTTTCCTTATCCATTCATGTAGGGTGCGTTAGCTAAGGATACTTTCTCCATAGGTCATCCTCTCTCTATAAATGAACCATTTCACACCTCATTCACATCTTTTCCAGTTTGATGTTTGGATTGAGAGCAATTGCGCCTCAGAGACTTCAAAGATGTGCCCCTAGTCCAAGTTGGGTGATGTGCCCCTGCTTCCTGTGAGAGTATGATGGTATTAAGACATTTTAATTCATTTTATTTGTAGTTCTTGTAGCTGAAACAATATTGGTTCGAATTTCAGATAGCTCCAAGAAGTCTGTGGTTCGAATCTTAGAGCTTCTTAGTGATTTCTAGTGTTCTATTCTTGAGTAGGACAGGAGAGGAGTTTCTGTAATGATTTGAGAATATTCATAGCTCTAATATGATTTAATAATAGTCAATAACATTATCTGATATCAGTTAGTAGGTTTTATATTGCAGAAGTCTGATAATTTCTTCATTTTCTCCACCCCCTCTAGAATTGCCTGGATTTTAACTAGTTTTCAGAATGCTTGTGGTAGATGAATAATAATAGATCCAAATGAGATAATTTATATCCCTGATGTTATTTAATATTATTTATGATCCAATCCATGTCTGAGAAGAGGAATTCATGAGCCTTCCTTTCCTGTTTGGAAGCTCCTGAATTATACTAGCTATGCAATCCTAGAATGCAATTTTACTTGTCTTTTTGTAATTCTTTCTCAAACATTCCTTAAAATTTATGGAGTTGTATATGAATTTAAATTGAATGATATTTCATTTTATTAGCCTCCTTGAGTCATAAACTCTCACTCATATCCTTCAGTCAAAACATAGATTAATATTAGTCTGCATATACTGCGGTGCTCAGGAGCATTGCAGTAGATTTCAGACTTGCTTATTTCGACCCATCAATGGTCCCAGTAGTTTTTTCATAGGTATTAACTTCTATCCCAACCTTCCTTCCACCTATATATTCTTATCATTTTCCCCTACAGTCAAACTAGCTCACAAAAACACTATTTTTAATTGATTCTTTGAGAAGTTGAGTTTTTGTATCACTAATCCTAGTCGTTACATTAGAAAAAGGCATTTGTGTAAGAAGTAATGTGACTTTAATAAAGTTAAAATAATGGATATGAACAATTTTGGAGGATTTATGAAGGTCGTTATAGCTCTTGCTAAATATCTCAAACGTTGTTCATCCAACAATGCAGCTTTTGTCATAACTTTTTGAACATTCTACCGCAACTTTGTCACACTTTGATTGCATGGCTTGAAGCTTATTTACTCCTTCTTGCTTGATAGAATTTATATACCACAGTTGAATCCACATATGTAGAAAAATCTATTTTCTTGAATTCTTATTCATGTCATTGTTGGGAAAGTTGGCTTTGAAGAAAATGCCTCCATCTGTTTTCAATGACAAAGTGATATATGTTTTTAATGAAAAACGGATCTTTCATGAGGCATTTATGTCTTTAATGTTGCTAGAGAGGTATATCGTTCACTTTTGTTTGAAAACATTGACCATAAAACAATTCTCCCTATCGGTATTTCTTGGGACATTCCTTTCTTTGTGAACATAAAAGTAACCCATTTCTGTGGAAGTTTGGATCGGATAAATTCATCCTCGGAGGGTGGCACTATAGGAATATATCTTATACATTTTTTGTTAGAGGATAAGGTTTTTCAAATTGCATTATATATTTCTCATTATCATTTCTTTAAAATAATGTCTTGTATGTGCGATCTTCTAAATTGGTTAAATTTTCAAGCTTCATGCATTTACGCTCATTTTCTCAAGTTGACTAAGTTAATTTGACCAATACAATTTTGCAGTTGTTATTTTTGGTTTCCTAACAAAATGCCAGTTATTTTTTTATATATTGTATGGATTTGAAATATTTAATTTGTAAAACATTTTTAAAATTATGTTTTTTAGAATATAGTATTCTACAGGATTAGATTGTAGGAGCTCCACCCTTAGGTGCTAGATACACATTTTGACATTTCAGAGATGTTTTCCTTGTATGAAACTCCTCTGAAGCATGGTTGAAATATTTCAATAAAGTTTCATATTTTTGAAATGTTTTATTGGTCATTTTGGCTTTGCATCATCTTTTTTAGCTCGTGTTTTGGTCACATGAATGAAAAATAAAAGGAAAAGAAAAGAAAGGAATGCTAAAACCACATTCCTACAAATCAAGTCATAAATAGAGGGTATGGTCCTTGGTTAACAATAACTCTTATTTTTTGATTTATTTCCAAATTTGAAATTCATGAAATGATATTCTACTGAATTTTTTTGTCTTATGGTATATGGGTGTTTGTGTGTGTGTATTCTTTTAAAACTTGTCATACCTTGATCAATATCTGGGGCAACCCTCGGTCCCACCTTAGCAATGCTAAGATGAGATAAATATGTTCACAATGCAAGTGACTTTAATACTAATCCATTCTCATTCTTACAAGGCTACTTTGAGAGAGGTTATACATGAATCTAGTTCGAAAGAAAATGTGTTGGTTGTAATTAGGTTAAGTGGATTTTAAATTTTTATACTTACAATTGTTTGAAAGCCGAAATAATGGAAAAATTAATTAGGTATAAGTCTGGTCCATGTTTAAGAAGTTATGTTGTAGCAAACTAGAAGCTGTGAATATTGGTATGTATCAACTATGTAGATTTGGTTGGGATTTTTTTTTGCTATTCTTGATGATAAAGTTTCAAAGGGGATGGGAAGATGTGGCTCATACATCAATTATCTATTTTAATATTGCATTGTTAATATTTTGTCAGTTGTTATCTTTGCAAAAAAGTACATGAGAAACATTCATTAAGGTTGTTCTTGGGGTGATTGGGGGGTAGTATCACCATAAATATATTATACTATGAGTATTGTTTGGATTTCAATGGGAAATTTCCAATGAGTGATGAACATTCTCATGATCCTTATTTTAGCTGGATATGCTTTTGTTGCAAGCCCAAAACACCATTGGAATTTGATTTTACCCGTTAGTGACTTCAATTACCTCTTTGAATATTTGTTGATTGATTTACATAATTGTGAGTTTCCCATCGTAATTCATTGCAATTATTAATACATTACTTGAATGTGATTTGTTTTGGGTTGGGGTTAGTATCAACATACTATAATATACTAGGATTATTGCTTCGATTTCAGTGGGCAATGAGTGATCAACATTCATAGTATCCTTATTTTAGCTAGATATGTTTTTGTTACAACCTAAAAATACTATTGTAATTTTAGTTTACTCTTTAGTGACTTTCAGTTACCATTTTGAATATATGTCGATTGATTTACATAATTTAATGATTTCCCATCCCAATTCCTTGCAAGCATTAAGTTTTATGATATGATGTTTGTAGTGTAAAAAACTCTATATATGAATTAGCTCTATTTATAGGTTCTTGGTATTGAAATATGTATTAGCACCTTGTGTGGTGCCTGTAGGTGGCCTTTCCCACAATAAACTCAGTAGGGAGGAATTATGGTAAGCATTGGTTAGTTGAATGTCAATATGTTTTGTGTAAGCATATTGTTTTCTTTGGGTTAATGTTTTTCTATGTTTGGATTTGTTCCAATAGCTTATTTTTTAATCTAGGGATGGTGAAACTCTCATATTGACATATGACCTCCTACCCCTCTCCATCTCCTTCCTCCTCCTCCTCCTCCTCGAACCCCCTTCCCCCTTGCCTACCCATCCCCCCTCTCCACCCCCCCTCTCACCCCTACCCCATCCCACATCCCCCTCTCCTTCTCCCCCTCCACTTACCCCCTCCTCCTCTCCCCCTATTCTTCAACCCTTCCTTCTCCTCCCCCTCCCCCGTTCATTCCTATCCCACCATTCTCCTCCTTCCCCCTTCTCCCGATCATCTTCTCCCCCTACCATTATCCCCCAGCTTCATCCTTCCCATATCCTCTCCCCCCCCTTCCTCCTCCTCCTCCTCCTCTTGCCCCTCTTTCCCCTCCCCCTCCCCTCCCCTCCCCTCAACCTACCACCTCCTCCTCCCACCTCATCCCCCCTCCCTCTCCCATCACCCTACTCCCCCTTCTCCTCCTCCTCTAACCCCCCCTTTCCTCCTCTCCCTCCCCCTCCACCTTCCTTATACCTCATCCTCCCATCCACATCCTCGCCTCCTTCCCTATGCCCCTACCCCTATGCCCTCTTCCTCCCTCTCACCCTCCTCCTTTGCTCCCTCCCCGACCCCCCTTCCCCCTCCCCTTCCCCCACCCTCATCCTCCTCCTCCCCATATCCTACTCCTCTAATCCCCTTTCATCGCCCGCTACTCCCTCCTCCTCACCCTCCAAAGCACACCCTTTCCTCCCCTCACCCCCCTCTCCTCCTCCTCCTCCCATCCTCCTCTCCCTCCTTCTTCTCTTCCTCTCTTCACCTCTCCATAACCCTCACCTCTCCATAACCCTCACCTCTCCATAACCCTCACCTCTCCTAATCCTCCCTCTCCTCCTCCTTGTGTCTCCCTCCCCATCCACTCAAACCTCCCACCTACTCCCCATCCACCTCACCCCTTCCCCCATTTCTCCCATCCCCCTCCCCCCCTCCGCCTAACCTTCCCCCGCCCCTCCTACACTACTCCTCTTCCTTCCCCACTCCACTCTCCCCCTCTCCCACCTTCCTCTCATCCTCCTCTGCTTCCTCTTCCCTTCCCAGTCCACTCCCCTCCAATCCTCCTCCACCCCCTCCTCCACCTCCTCCGCTCACCCTCCTCATACCCCCACTTGTACCCCTCCCCCCCTCCCAAATCACCCCCTACTCCTCTTCCTCCCCCTCTCCCTTTCCCCTTTATTCCATCCCACCATCCTCCTCATCCCCCATCCTCCCCATTCTCCTCTCCCCTACCATTATCCCCCACCTTCCTCCTCCCCCCGACCTCATCCTCCTCCCCCTCTCCCCTCCCCTCGACATCGTCCTCCTCCCCCTCTCCCCTCCACTCGACCTCATCCTCGTCCTCCTCTCCCCTCCCCCTCCCACCTCCTCCCCCTCCCCTTCCCCTTTTCCTTCACCTAATCTCCCTCTCACTACTACCCCTCCTCCTCCTCCCCTTACCCTCACTTTCCTCCTCCCCTTACCCCCACTTTCCACCTCCCCTTCCCTCCTCCCCCCATCCTCCTCCCCCCATCCACTCCTATCTGCTCCCCCCTTAACTTCATCCCTCCCCTCATCCTCTAGTCCTCCCTCCCCGTGTCCCTTCCCTTTGCCTCCTTCTCCCTCCCCCATAACCCTTCCCTCTGCCTCCTTCTCCCTCCCCATCCCTCCCCCCCCTCCTCCTCCTCCACCTCCCCCCCCTCCTCCTCCTCCACCTCCCCCTCTCCTCTACTCCTCCGATCCCCTCCTATCATCCACTCCTCCTCCTCCCCACCCTCCAAATCCCCCCCTTTCCCTTCCCTCCCCACCTCTCCTCCTCCTCCTCCTACTCCCCCTTATCCTTCATTCTCCTCATCCTCATTCACCTCTCCATCACTCTTGCCTCTCCCCATCCTCCCTCTCCTCCTACTCCCTATCTCCCCACTATCTCCCCAAACCTCCCACCTCCTCATCCTCCCTCTCTCCCCTTCCCACACCACTCCCCTCCCCTCCGCCCCTTCACCTCCTACCTCACCTTCCCTTGCCCTTGCTCCCCTTCCCCTACTCTTCTCTCCACTACACTCTCCCCCTCTCTAACCCTCCCCCTCATCCTCCTCCTCTCCCTCCCATTCGCCTCATCCACCCAACTCCTCCCTCCTCCTCCTCCCCCTCCCCTTACCCCCTCTTCCTCCTCCATGTCTCCCTCCCCCTCCCCTCCCCTCTAGCATTCCTCCTCCCCATCCCCCTCTCACCCTCACCTTACCCCCCCCTTTCGTCCTCCCTATATCCCCTCCCCACTTCCTCCTCCTACTCCTACTCCTCCCCCTCCACTTCCCTTCGCACTCTTCCCACTCCTCATCAACCTCCTTCTCATCCCCCTATCACTTCTCGTCCTCATCCTCCCTCCCCCCATTCCTCATGCCCTCCCTACCCCCCTCTCCTCCTTCTCCTCCCCCTCCATCCATCCCTCCCCCTCCCCTCACACTCCTCCACCCCTTACCTTCCCCTCCCATCCCCATTCCTTCCTCCCCATCCTCTCCCTCCCTCCTCCTCCCCCTATCTCCCTCCCTCCTCCTCCCCCTCTCCACTCCCCTCACCATCCCACCCTTACACCCTCCCCTCTTCCCTCCTCCTCCTCCTTGTACTCCTCCCCTTCCCCCTCTCCCTCCTCTTGTCCTCCTACCCTTCCCTCTCTCCGTCCTCCTCGTTCTCCTCCCCCCCACCACCTACTACTACTCCTCCTCTTCTCCTCCTCCACTTCTCTCCCTTCCACTTTCCATTACCGATCCTCCCCCAACCTCCCCTTCCCACTCCCTCCTCCTCCTCCCCATCCTCCCCTCCCCTCTTTTCCCCCCCCATCACCCACTCCTCCTCCTCCCTTCCCCCCCTTCACCTCCCCTCCCCCCCCTCCCCCCCCTCTCCTCCTCCTTCCCACTCCCACTCCCCCCTCCCCCTCTCATCCCTCTCTTGCTCCACCCTCCCCCTCCTAACTCCCCACCCTCCCCCTCCTAACTCCCCACCTATTCCTCTTGCACCCTTCTTCCACCCTCCTCCTCCCCCTCTCTCCCTCTTCTTATGCTCCCCTCCCATCTCCACTCCTCCTCCTCTGTTCCCTCCACCCCCATCATCCTCCCCTACCGTCTCCCCCCTCCCACTCCTCGTCTTCCTCCCACTCCCCGTGTCCCACCTATTTGCCTCCTCCTCCTCCCCCCTTCCCTTCCCATCCTCCTCCCCTTCTCCTCCTCCTCCTCCCCTACCTCCCTCCTCATACCCCTCCATACACCCTCCCCCCTCCTCCTCCTCCTCCACTCCCCTCCCATCGCCCACTCCCTCCTTCCCCTTTGCTTCCCTGCTCCCTCACCTCCTCCTCATCCCACTCCCTCTCTCCCTCCTCCTCCTCCTCCTCCTCCTCCCCACCCTCCCCCCTGCCCCCTCCTCCTCATCCCCCCTTCCCATGCCCCTTCCACCTAATCCTCCCCTCCTCCTCCCCTCCTCCTCCTTCCCCCCTCCCTCCCTGTCCCCTCACACCCCAAACCCTCCTCTCCTCTCACCCTTCCCCACTGCTCCCCTCCCCCAATCCTCCTCCCTCCACTTCCCCCCTCCCCCTCCCCTTCTTCCTCTCCCTCTCTTTTCCACATATATATCTTTTCAAACAACTTTAGAAATTTCTCTAAATATGTCATAATACAATACAAAGAAGATTAAATTAATTTTAAAATAATAAACTATGAGAATGGTTTAAAAAATGAAATATATAAACTACTAAGAAGGGCACCATTCTTTGAATATTTGAAGATTTAGGGCAATAATCCTTTATATATAATTTAATTTAATTAAGATATTTTATTTTTATAAAACACCAACAATAAAATATAAAATCTAAATGATATTCACATAAATATTTTCATGAAAAGTATGAAATAACTCTAAACCATTTTCATAGAAACGTTCCTTTATACATGTTGAAGCAATATAAAACAAAAAATCTAAAAAAATAGCATGCTGAATTTCACACAAGTCTTTCTCTTTTTTAATTAATAAATATAAAATAAATATTTCATAATGTGTAAGATGCTACAAACCAACCATAAGATGCTACAAACCAACCAGAATTTGATCGCACCAAATAAACTCAAAAGCCGTAAATCTAAATATAAAGAGAAGATAGTAATCTATAAACCCAGAAACCCTAAAACACATGCCGGTTAATCTAAATATTATAAGCAGGCAGAGGTGGAATAGGAGTGAGTTGTGATATGGTTTATTGATAAGCAGGCAGAGGTGGAGGTGGGAGCCCAGGGACCTGCAGTTGAATTGCAATGTGATCTGATTTGGTTTGGGCCTAGCCATTTTGCTTATGGGTTAAGCCACTTTAAAATCTTTTATATAAAAAAAAAGGAATCCACTAAATTGGCTATGTCATTGCCAGTTGGGGTAGCTTCTTTAAGTATGAGCTAAAACGTATTACTTCAACGATCATGATTGAAAAGGGAGCCAATTCCAATATATGACAAATTAGTTTTTAATCGAAATAATAATATATAGCAAGTTAGTTTTTAATCGATTCTGTTATGTGGTAGGAGGCTGGCATAGAACTTGGAACGCCCCTCTTAAATGATCACGATTAGGCAGGCGCTTGTGCCACACAAATATTAAGAGGAGATACCCGCAACACTCAGAGCCACAGCGAATGAGAAATCTATGAGACGATCGAAAGTTTGGAATGCTGCCAAATAGCAGTAATTCAAAGGAATTATGCGCAGGCTGCCAAATTGTAGGAGCAATTGAGCAGTTGAAATGTATGGAGGTCGTGTGTGGCAGTTTTGGGCAGAACCGCGTGCTGGTGGGCAGTGATAATAGAGAATATAGACACTGAAGTCGGAGATTTGCATAAGTCATAAAAAAATGACAGTTCTTACAACAAATAAATGCCCATGGCCATAGTTTCACTTTCACCCAGACGTCGTGAATTAGCATAACACGGAATCCGAATGGAAGCAGATGCCACATTCTCAAACACCATCGATTGTCGAATCCCTAGACCCCTTTACCTATCAATACCATGCACTTGAATGAACAAACGGAAAAAAAACGGATGGCATAGCACGGATTGTAAGGATGAAACCCTATGATTTTCTAGGGTTTTTGAGAGGAGCATAAATCAAACATTTTAACATTTATTTAAAGGAAAAAATAAATAAACATAAATGAAATCACTAGCCTATGGCTTTTGAGAACAAAGCAAAACTCAGAGAACATAATAAAAAACCATTCTAGTCATAACAAAACCCAACCCTCATCGCAACCCTCAAGAAGAGAACCCATCCTCATTGCAACGCCCAAGTGATTAACATAAATGAATGAGGTTGCTTCTAAGGTACGTGCTAAGAGGGAATAATAATAGAACATACCTGGAATTGAATCCCCACAATTTTTGAGAGAAAGCATTGATGTCAGTTGCATCCTCCTCCTTTCCACCATTCAAGTTCATCCAGCAGCCCAAATTCTTTGCCTTTATTTCTGTCCAGCCTCCTCAGACATTAAACCACAATTACACATTAAAACATAGTCCGATTCAGACACCCATTAAACTACAATCAAACTAACCCAAAATTAGACATTAAACCACAATCAAACTAACCCATAATTAGACATTAAACCACAATCAGATTCAGACACCCGACCACTAGAACCCGAAAACCCAAGCATACAAACGCAGCAACGGAGGAAGGATGAGGTAAATATTGAAATCCAAAACACACCAGATGGAACCGTTAGCACATGAATCATCTGGTAAATCCAAAACGCCACTCTCTTGCTTTTCGTCAATTGTGATTCATGATTTTCTTCAATTGTGGTTCATGCTTTTTTCTTTCTATTTTAATTCACGCTTTTTGCCAACTGCAGAGCTTGAGGGTTTCTCCGTTCGGCATGTCTACCATTCAGCTTAGAACCCTTGGGCTCATACGGTAGACCATCGAGTTCAATAGCTAATAGGGTCTGTGAGCTGGTTCGTTGAGATGGTCGACGAGGCAATACGAGATGGTTACCGAGGGCCTTATTTGTCTCTTCCCGGATCTATATATTCATTTCGAAGGACCTCCCATCATTTCATTTCGAACGGAGGGCTTCCGAGATGGATCAGCGACACAGAGCACCGGGAATTTTTAAATGGGCATTCGTATGCCTCTGTATCGCAGCCTTCGCGGCCTTTGTAGAAAGAAATCTCCACTCATCGTCATCGTCATTGTCCTTACACAATCGGCCAGAAAAATGCTCCCATCATTTCTCCCATAGAGGACAAGGACGTAGCCTTGCAGGGGCCGCGATTGGGACACCGGTATTCTCTGGTGCTTCGGTAAGTTCTGGGCAGTACTTCGTTGACTTGAAGATCGGAACCCCGCCGAAGCGCTTCTTGCTCATAGATTACAGAGGCAATGACTTAGTATGGATGAATTGCCACTACCAGTACCATGGCCGAAAGAGGCACCGCAACCGAAAAAGAAAGAATGTCTCCAGGAGAGCTTTCAACGCCTACGCATTGTCCACCTTCCACTCGATCTCGTGCGCATCACAAGAATGCTAGATGGTCGTGGGGCCATCTTCCTGCAACTTATGTCGCCCAATGAACTGCATTTACCAGTATTCATATTCGGACCTGTCGAGCAGCCGTGGCATCTTCGCCTACGATACAGCCACAATAAGATCCGCCAATAGCTCCTTGTCGAGACCCCGAATCCCAAATATGGCCTTCGGTTGTAGCACCAGAAAGCAAGACAATAACTTCGATGGGACCGACGGTGTTCTTGCACTACGGCAGGTCCAGATCTCGTTTGCTTTGCAGATCGGTTTCACGTATGACAATAACAAATTCTCTTATTGCCTCACGGACCATCTCAACTAACCCTCCACGGATGAACACCAGTTTGGAGAAATGCACAGATACACAAAAACCTAGCGCTCCATAAAGATAATTCACTAGCGGTTAGAATGCCAATGGAGAAAGCAAAGGAGAAAAGCGACCTCCATAAAGATAATTCACTAGCCGTTAGAATGCCAGACGATATCAAACTCAAAAAATAGATAGTTAAATATTTGAATTTAACTATAGTTAATTCAAACTCATCCAACGGTATAGATTAAGAATATTGTTATGTTCAAACGTTCAAATTCAAATTATCGATAAAAGTACTGTCAGGGCAGAACGTGCTCCAGCACCACCACTCTCACATAGCAATTCTACAGCGTGCCGATGAAAACTTCAACCTAACTTTTTTGTTTATCCATTTGATCATTAATTCTTGTGAGTTATCCCTATCTCTATCCCAAAAATTTAATGAACAATATTATCTTTCATTTTTTTACATATAAATATATTTTTCCCAAATATTTAACTAACAATATTATTTTCCATTTAATAAGTATAAATATCAATAGTCTTGGCAAACTACCCATAAATTGTAATAAGCTTTCAGAAAAATAGGGGTTCAACTTGGGTGGACAAAAGCAAATATAGCAATAAGTAATTACACACATTTTTAATTTCTTTTGTATCCATGTGATGGTGAGAGCCTTGTGGCCTCTAACACATCACAAGAAATCCTAATGTAATTGGGGTGTCATGTCACCGATACCTTGAAACAACTATGTCATAGCTCAACATCCTTAAAGAAATTTCAATAGCTTGACCCATTGTTACATAAAAAGAAACCATTATGAATGTATAGATAATTTTAATGAAATCATAAGAATTTCAATGAGATCTTAATGTCACAAAAATAACACCAAATGTGTTAATGGATGGAGAAGACTTTAATGAGAATGTTGAAGATGAGTTCTATGTGACATAGCTTGATGACAACTTTGAATTCAATTGTAGATAAACAACAAAATTCTGTAACTCTCTTAAATTTTAGAGTCGAGATTGGATAATGATAAAATTTTATTTGAAAATTACTTAGTAATGTTCTATGTTTGATATGGTCACGCAAGTTACCTTGACCTTGGTTATGGAGCTGTTATTTCCTAAACACAAGCCCAGATCCAATGGCCTTTATTCACTATCCTAGACCTTGAGACTTGAGAAACAACATGGTTTGCATTTCAAACTTGAGAAACAAACTGGCACCACACACAGCCCAAACATCAAACTAATACCCAACTTTAATATATCTTTACACATTAAAAAATTCCAAGGCTCGGATTTATAATCAAATTTGCAGTAGTAGGAAAAACCTACCATGTCCAAGGTATTTGCTTGGATCCTAGATTCAACACTCACCTCTTCACATTCAAAGAAGACTTTTTGGCCTCAAATATGTTATTGTACTCCTTCTCTATGTGGGTCTAGATGCCATGTTGGCCTATTCACATTCAAAGAAGACGCACAGAGTTCAAATATGTCTCGTACTCTCTCTGAGATCAAATCAAACAGAGAGATAATGGAAAATGAAAATACATATAATATCATAATATTACTAAGGGAAAAAAAGAAACAACCATAGCTAACCACCCCTGGCCCAAAAAATAAAAAAAGGCCATAACCAACGTCCAAAAAAGAAAGTGCATAGAAATTAAATAAATAAATAGAGACTATAACAGGTTAATAAAGTAAGGATATTAATCAACAAATGCTCTAAATTGTTAAGCCCAAAATATCTAGTTTTTAATTAATATTTTTGTTATTATGTGATATGTGACATTTAAAGATTCTAGATGAGAACTTAAAATTCAATATTTAGATCAAGGATATTGCTATTTTTAGTTAGCTAAATTTAAATTCAGTTTTCAATTTTTTTCAAAGAATATTGTTATTCTATAAACAATTAAATTTTAATTTTAATTTTCAAATAAAATATGAAAAAAATATAAATCTACTTCAAATTTAGATGAAGAATATAGTTCCAAAAATCTACATTCAAATTCATTTTTAAAGGAAAAATCTACTTTTATAATTACAACAAAACCTAATGGCGATCCACATTAGGTGAAAACCTCTAGCCTCATCTTTGTAAATGTGCGAAAGGAGGCACACCACATGGATGTATACTTTTATTTAAATTTAAACTTTTTTATATCACTTCCACATACTCTTATGATTAATGATTTAAATAAATCTATAAAAAATTCAACATCACATTTTTTGGGTGGTGTAATTGATTCATAATTGACTCATAGAATGTTTTGTTTTTTAATTTAATATTGAAAAATAAAATTTTATATGTATATGTATCATTTGTTAAGATGGTAAAACTGATTATAATTTATTTGTTTTATTGGAAAAGAGGATAATCATTATTGATTCATAAAGTAAATATAAGTTAATTTATCACATTTATTTTAAAAAAAAAATTGACCTAAATAATAAGAGGGTAACCCTAAATTTCCACTCCTAACCTCTTTTTATATATATATATATATATATGTATAAAACCTTAAAAAAACATATATTTACATTTTATTTTAAATTATATAATAAACATAATGTGAAATTATATATAAAATAATAAGAGGGTAACCCTAAATTTCCACTCCTAACCTCTTTTTATATATATATATATATATATATATATATATATATATATAACCTTAAAAAAACATATATTTACATTTTATTTTAAATTATGTAATAAGCATAATGTGAAACTATATATAATACAAGTTTGGAATATTTTAATTCATATATATAAATATAAAATTTGTTTATTTTAATTTTCTTTTATATATATACAACTTTAAAAAAAAATATGTATTTACATTTTATAAATTATGTAATAAATCTAATGTGGAACCATATATATAAAATGCAGGTTTAGAATGTTTTGATTTATATATATATTTAAAAGTTGTTTATTCGATTTTGTTTTTTAACTTAGTTTAAAGTTAATAATGTTACAAAAATTGTAAATAATTAATAATGTTAAAAAAATTTGTAAATTGAATTAGTATATAGAGAAATGTAAATTAAATTATTATAAATATGTAAATTGAACTAGCAAATACAAAAATGTCAATTAAATTATTATTTGAAGAGATTGTTAAAATAATGAACATTATATTATTAAAATTTAGAAGTAAATAATATTAATTTAAATCATACAAAATTATTATTATTATAAAATATAAAATAATCATTATTTTTATTATTTTAAAATATAAAATAATAATTAATTTTATTATTTTAAAATATAAAATATTAATTCATTTATGTTACTTAAATGTAAAAAATACAATAAATAGAATTGATCAAAATAAATTATGTTTTATCATTTTTATTTATTAAATAATGAAAATTTTAAATTTAATTTAATTTTTAGGAATTAATAAATTATAATTTTTTATTTATTGCATGAAGAGTAGCAAGGTACTTACAACTCAGTATGGGGGAGATGTGTAACGTTATATAACCATATAAAAAATGAAAATAAAATAAAATAATTAGAAAATCTATATCCACTCATAAAATAAAAATTTAAAACCAAATAAAAAGTCATTAAAAAATAACACCTCAAGAAATTGGATGCCTCTAGGTGCTTGATAAATCTGCATTTAGGATGAATCTATGAGATAAAATATTAGGAAATTGAGTATCATGCCAAATGTTTTGAAATTATGCTTTAATGTGAGTATATATTACAATAATATATAAACAAAATCAAATTATATATATATAATTTATATTTTTATGGATATTTAATTGTCTAATTTTTGTTTTTTTAAGAGGGTTGAATTTCACATTAGCTTATTAACAATTCATAAGAATGAGTTATCTATAATAACTTTATTCTTCTACCAGTCCTCGAATATCAATGACTTATTAAGGCCCAATAATAAATAAATATTCATTATTTTCTTTTTTGTGTTATTATTTTCCAAAGTTTTGTGAGAATGTTTTAGGGATGATTTTTGTCACATTAATGACATGAGGCAACAAGTGTAATGTCTATATTGTAGAAGATAATTCTAGTTAATATACAATAAATATTCAAGCTTGTCATAGGTGTTGTATATAAGCTTGGACTAGATGGAATATTGAGAAGATGTGTCTCACTAACAATCACTAAGAATTCAATAATGGAATCATCACATTATGGATTCATGTGAATACATTGCTCTATAACAAGCACACCATAGAGGATTTTTTGTTTAGGACTATGGTGGTTGGATGTGTTTGAGAATTGTTCCAAGTTGGTGAGGAAATGTGTGTAGTGTTATACTATAACTCACAAGCTACATGTGGGTGGTTTTCACACATTAAATCCCATAATGTCTATCTATCCTTTTTAGCATTGGGGATAGGACTGTATTTGTCCTGTTGTGCTAGTAAATAGAATGAAAGGCAAAGGAAAGTATATCATTATAATGGCCAACTTATTTATGAAGTGGACAAATATGAGAACTATATTTCATTAGTTTCAAAGTCACATGTGGATAATAAGAAGGGGGCTCCCAAGAGGCAAACTTGAATTGATTCAAATTATAAAATTGATGTCTGATTTTTAATATTCCAATATGCTAGTGTGCAAATCTGCCCTTTTATGCCTAATTTGAATGTTGAAAGGATAGATATTATGGATGGATAAAGATGGAAAATAAGACATAAAAAGATATAGGGAGATTAAGATACATATAGAGATAAAATATGACCTAGTTTTCCTTCCAAGAACTCATGTTGTATTTCCTCCTTTCATCTAAAGTGAAGTGGTTTTTGATGCGATTCGATAAATTATCTTTAAGTTTCTTTAAATTATGAAAATAATATTTAAGGATACAATTTGGATGTGATCAGAAGGATACAAGTTGGAAGTGATTTGGTCTCAAGGGATTATGGTATCAAGGTATTGGTGAAGGTATCAATGTATCATGTGACTAAGAGAAAATATATTTCCTGTTTTGACATGGTGAGGTGAGTAAGGATGTGGGGTGAGGAAATATGTTTCAAATTATATTTTTTCACATTATCGTTTTGTAAATTTCAATAGTTCAAATTTGTATGGTGACAGAGCTAATAGAGCGAGAAGAGTTCTCATAGTTTATATCCCAGCCTTTTAAGGGGAACCATCCATGTTATTATTGCTAACAGATAAGATTGTCAAGTAGGCATATTCGATGAAGGAATTTGATTACTCTAGTAATTGCACTGGGAGGAGCGAGGTGCTCTACAACCCAGTATGTGGGAGATGTTGTAACATAATGTAACGTTACCAAAAATTAAAAAAATAATTGTCGGCTCTTAAAGTAAAAAATACATGTCCGCTTATAAAATAAAAATAATAAAAAGTAAAATTAAAACTTAAACCCGATCCTATCAAACAAGAAAGGATCAGATTTATTGATTTTAAGATTAAAAAGGATTACACCTCAAGAAATTGGATCCATCTCGGTGCTTGATATATCTGAGTTTAATGGATCTATGTTGGTTACAAATCAATGAAGGAATGTGATTAGGTAGGTAATGAAAGAATCCATGTACTATTTAGTTAATGACATAACCATGGGATCAATTTGTGGAGTTAACTCCAATTTTCAAGATTTAATTTTTTATCCATATTGAAAATTGGTGACAGCTTACCCCTGCAATCTCTATAGGTCCCTACTAACAGTTGAAAATACTTTCTTCTAGTGCATAGCGTAGTAAGGGATTAATGCTAGTTTTGACAATGTACAATCTTTCCATTGATTCTTTGTTATGATCTATACAATCTACAATTTGTAAATCTATTCCCATCTTTAGCATGGAAACCTCTTTTATTCCTAGACTTGTAGATGGTCTATCTTGGCAGCAAATGGAATCCAAGTTGGATTGCAACATACAACATCAATAATTCTATGTTGTGCATTACCTTGTGACACTTCCCATCCTTCATGGAATTACACATGGATATATGCTCCTTCGTCCGAAGGTTGTAACTTAAAATTGCATGTAGTGAATTCATGGGCACATTGTTACCTTTGATCTGCATTCTGGAGAGACCTAGTACTTCACTCTAATCTTCAACAATCTAAAATACCCATCTTGACATGCCTTCTACAAATCATCCTCAAGAAAAATTGTTCCTTATAGCATATGTGTGAGTACAAGAATTCAAAACAAATCATATGAGATCAATACTATTATCATATGAGATCAAATAGTATTTGAAGAATCATATGAGGTCAAATATATATTATCAACTTCAATGTAAACAAATTCCTTATACAAATTTGACAAAGATAAGTGACTTACTCTTTACCACGTGCCTTTTTTTTGTCCGGACTAGCTCCCCTTCTCCTTTTTACTCATCTTATTGGTCATCCCAAACCACTTCCCATATTGTGTCATCAATCTGCATGATGTACTTACTACCATAATAGAATGCCTCGTATACTATGTAACCCTCCCCCATATAATCATGGAAAGTTCCTTCTCAAACATAGAAACAATCTCAATTATATCTCAACAACACCGTGGAATGCTATGCATATGAATCTCCTTTTATGTGATCCAACATACAAATGCATATAATTTTGAAATGGAACATCATATGTCCTGGGTGAAGTCATGGTTGACACAACTGTGCATAATAGAAAGATAATGGAACTACAAAATAGACACACACATAATTACTTGTCATTAAACTATGAGTGCATAATATATTTTAATCTACACTATAGAAAAACAATCATGTATTCGAAATTCATACCCTTAGAAGGTTCAAATGGTCATGTGATTTCAACCCTGACAAATGTCCTTCTACAGTGAAGCAATGTCATATGGTCAACCCTTATAAATTAAGGTCCCTTCTTACACAATATAACATTCTTTTCCACATAAAGCTCATCTTTCTTTAAAATCCATGGGACATCACCTTCTTTAAAAGACCAAGAGGTATCATCCTCTCCTCTTCTTTGTTTTCTTGGACAATGTATCTTTTTTGTATTTGAAGAAATAAGATCTCTCCTAATATCCAATGCATCTTTTTTTAATGATTTATGCCTCCGTAGAGAAGATGAAACATTTCTAAATATATGCATGGAATCTGGTAAGTGGGAAATATTAAGATGCTTCCAATATGGAAGATCATAAAATAAAGACTTCCTTTTCATCCCAATGGGAATTTTCTCAACATTGTTGTCAAAAAATTCAAGATCATTGAACAAAGGTTCCCCATTTGAATCGAATAATTCTACAATTTCCTTCTTCTTCTCTATGTTATATGCCCTAATCCAATATGTCAGAGTGATTATTTCAGGTCTTTAGGTTCTCTTTGGTTTAACATTGAAAGTATATGCAACTCTTCTATAAGTTTGGTCTTCTAGGAGGAATACCCTAGAGTAGTCATACACTATTTTTCATAGGTGGTTGACCACCCAACCTTTATAGAAAGTACACAACATTTAAATCCATGATACCCTTTTATTACAATACATGCAATGCTATCGTATATAGAGCATGTTAGCGTTAAAAAAGATAGTTGCACCAAATTAAGTATCATCCAAATAATGTTACATATATAAACAAGTCAATGAACATGCTTACCAGATGAAAACTCCTAGTCATGGATAATCATGTGTGGTGTACACACATATTCCATACAATGGAAAATACCTCTCAATTGGTATGGGTATTGATACATCATATACATGTATCCCTTCCCATAATTGCTTAAATTCATCAATCAATGGTTTCAATTAGACATACATTCTCTTCACTTGTATTCTACTCAAAACTATAAGAGCCAACATAAGATATTCATTCTTCATGGAAAACCATGGGGGTATATTGCTATTGATCAATACCACTGGACAAACAAAATAGTTTTTTTTGGAGGGAATGCAGGTTAAATCCATCCATGGCTATGCTAAATTTAAGGCTCCAAAATTAATTCTTGAATTTATTAGGCCATGTATCCTCTATATGCTTCATGGCTATTGAATATATTGAGATTCACATAAATCCTAACTTAATTCTATGTGAGGCATGCCACCCCTGCAACACAGCTAATTGTTTGCAACAAAAGATCCTTTGAACCCTTGGAATTATAGGCATGTTCCTCAATGTATTATGAGGAGGACCATGTCCCTTACTCATGTTTTTTTAATTTTTGGTACTTGTCATGCCCACATTATGGACATATCTCTTTGTCTTCAATGTTCATCTCTATATAGTATACAATCGTTCAGACATGCATAGTATGCTATGTAATCGACACCCAAGTTTTTCAGCATTTTATGTTCCTCTACAGAACTATCGAGCAAGACATTATCACTTATAAGTAACTTATCTTTAAGAAACCTACAATTACTGGGAAGCATAAATGTACACTATCATCAAGCATGCATAAAATCAATGATTTTCAATTTTCTTTCCGTGACAACAATCCTTAAAAAATTAGGGGATTTAATGGCTAGTTACCTTGAAAGTGTTGACAAAAACACATTTGGAATACCATACATTACTTTCAAATTGTATAAAAAAAATTTTGTCCCTACTTGGGTAGACCTTGATCCATGTCCAAAGAGAGGGGTGGTGGAAGCAAATTTTAGGCTTTCAAAGAAAGTATCAACGATATCAACATCATCCCTTAGTTCATTTTGTTCTAATGCATGTAAAAAAATTTCCTCCATGGCATGGTATCCCATAAGAAATCATCCATACCAACCTCTATATCATTGCTTTCATCCCAACATGTGAAGAGCTAGTGTTACTATAGAGGTTATGAGTTGGTGGCTCAAGACGTAGTGGGAATTTGTATGGTGTGATTTCTCACACATGTGTTTCAAAATCACCCACCAAGTGGTTGTGAAATCCTTAGTAGTAGATTGGATAAGGAAAAAATAAAACAACTAAAACTAAACAGTAAACAAAAGATCATCATTCCTCAAATTCCAATACATATAGAGATCATCGAGACAACATGTAGAGAATCAAAGAATGGATTTCCATTGTCATGATGAATAATACTACATAAATATGTAAATTGGTACAATGAAGAGGAAATGGGGCCTCCACCACTATCCAAGGGAATATTCGTGCATCTCCTTTGTGGCCTCTCAATCTCTAGAAACTATCGCAAAGTAGTCAATGCTGAAGTAGAAAGTAGGTAACGGTCTCCTTCTAGTTCACGGAGAATTTCAACAGAGTAATGACATGAGTATGATATGGAAATCATGTGTGGAATGGTCACACTGAGTGATTTGTTTTATAGGCTCAAGAGTGTTCAAGAGAAGGATCTAGATTCAATGTGAAAATTCTCCATTTCCTTTACTGCATAGTGGGAAAATCAGGGTTTTAGAACCTACAATTGTAACTAATTTTGGACCACATCAAGGTATGTGTCCACTTTTGGACCCTTCTTCAATATCGAAGTGGGAAATAACAAATCTCATCTCTAAAATGAATCTTTCAGACTAGGTCGTGAATTTTGGGGGAAATCCTACAACTTAGGTTGAAAATTTTGAGGGAAAACGTGCGGCCATATTCAAAGTGGTCAATTTTGGTGTTTAACTTTTGATTTTTGGGAATTTCATTACTTCCTCAAGTCATATTGATGGAATGAGATGGAAAATGTTTCTTATAATGCTAATTGATGATGTATAAAGTTGATGAATCCGATGAAATGGAAGGTTAGCAAATTTTAGCTATTAATAGATTGCCCCTTGATGTGTGAGGTTAGGATCTCATCATATGGCCGAAATACATCATAGGAATTTCTTACATATAGAATATGAGGGGTGATGGTTGTATAAAATAACAGAATCATACTATAGAGGAATTCTCCTCCTGAGGGACTATAGAGGCCCATACCTACACACAAAGTACTCAAATTGGATGAATTGTAAATAATACAATAGACATGGACAAGGAAGGCATACCCATGCTCGTATCAATGTCTCAATATAGACAAGGATCTAGACCAAAAGGGACATGATAAATACATGAATAACTATTGGATAAAATACATCATGAGGGTCAAAGAGGGAGCCAATCTGGATACGTAATGATTGTTAATGAGGAACCCATATTGAGTACACAATGGATACATAATCAAGTTCCAACCGTGTTTGAGTGAAAGAACACATGTAGAAACAATGGCATTCCAATGGAATGCATAATGACAGTAACTGATGCCCTGCTTAAACCGAAGGGCCCCAAGACTCGAATGAGTATATTACAAATTAACACCTTAGAGGTGACTCAGATATATAAAATACTAAATAAAATAGGTCAAGGGAATAGAAACTAGAACTGGATACCATGGGAAGCATATGATCGGAGTGCTTACAGACATTATCGCCAACACAACTCGGATACCACCAGAAGCATATGAATGGAGGGCTCCTAAAGTGACTCACAAATTGGCTAGAGTCTAGCATATATGGTGTTTGAATGAAACTAGATAAGGGAACCATCAACCTATATGATTCTAAACAGTGTGATGATGAGCTAAAGTCGAGCACATGAGAAACAAGAAATCTAAAGGGAACTGGAGTTTCCCATTAGTCGGTCCAAGGGAACCCATCAATCATGGTTATGGGTCCAAGGTAGAGGGTGCCTCTACATCTAACCTCTAGAATAGATGTTTTGATGTCGATAGAGGGAGACCCATTACCCATAATAAAATGAGGTTCCCTTGAAGGAGGCATGGGGGATACAACCAACGAATGGATAGAGATATCTAAGGGACTGATACACCAAAGGGGGATATGAGGGTAACTTAGTAGGGGACTCAAAATTTCTTTATTCAGAGCATGAAGGCATGGCTAACCTAGTAGCATATGTGAATTTCATGATGATAATAGGGGAGAGACATAATGGGGGTGTCGGGGAAAGACTGCAATGGTAGGACTCATGGAGGGGAAAGGGGGGGTATTGATATCGACTCTAGAGGAGAATGGAGTCAATATGACTCCATGTGTCATGTCCCTAATTTTTGCTATGGTCCATGGGGGTGATTTTGGCCTAAGTCACCTAGGCATTAATTAATTAATTAATGGGTGAATGTGGAAATTATCTTATGGAATATGCCTAAGGGTATATTTGGGTGATTAAATGGATAAGGTAGGACCCCCTAAAGATATTAATCCCCAAAATAAGTATCTAAGGTGAATTATTAATTAATTGGGGAATTTTGAGGCAGGCCTATAGTTAAATAATTATTTAATTATTTTAATGTTGGAGTGTTGGATTATTTAGTTTTTAATTAATATTTGCAATTGAAGTTTCCAATATGTGTGCAAGTGGGCCAGGAGGGCGACCCCCTTGAGGATAATGTTGCTAAATTTGAACAGGAGGCCAGAAAATAGAAATATGGCTAAAGCAACTTGTGGATTTAAAAAAATAACAAAAGAAGGAAATATGTAAGAGTTGCTAAAATCAAGAAAATGGAAATGACAAGAAAAAGCAAAGAGAGCGCTTTTGCTAAAAAAAATAAAGGGAATGTCAGAGAAAAGCATGAAACAAAGAAATGGCAGTTTCCAAAATGAAGGAAAGGCATCAAGCAATGGAAAAGGAAGGTTACCCACTCATAGGTGACCTATTCTCACAGGTCACCAAGCCAAGTAACTTTCTCAAAAGATCAACATGAATTCTATAAAATAATGTTTCCAACTCCCATTCACAACTTTTGGTCATTTGAGAATTTTGGTTGAGAGCTCTAAGCTTCTCTAGTGTTGAGAGATGTGCCTCAACAACCTTGGGAGATGTGCCCCAAGTTCTTGATAGGTTTCGAGTATAATTCTAGAGGTTCATGTTGCTACTGATCAGAGGTTCATCATCCACGCTTGAATACCATTCAAACATCAGAAGAGTTTCATCACTCAAAAGTGCTGAGGTGAAGACAATTGGTAGATCCAGTGGGGAGAAATCTCCCATTCTTGAAGGAGGAGCCCAGTCATTCAAAAAAAGGAAGTGCAAACCCCATGTGCTATTTTTTTCACCTATAGCATCTCATCACTCATATATATCATAGATCATACCCTTGTTCCTTCCTCGATCCCTTTCTCCTTCCTTGTGGGGGAAAACTAGCTCTTGGAGGCCTCCTAATGCACTGTGGGTGAAACTAACTGTAATACTTCTTCCATAAATCTGATTTAGAATTACAAAGAATATTAATATGATATCATAGGTTAATATATTTTTATGGCTGATATTTTAATTTATTGGTGTCTTTGGAACTTCTAGAGTTCAAGAATAGCTATTCTAGCTTTGTGGGAATTGTAGTTAACGGAGGAGACATAATATTTGAGAGATATTTATGTAAAACTATGATTAGACCATCCATGTTAAATTAGGTTATAAAATAACCATTAAAGTTTGAAAAATAGATTATGACATTTTTTTAATGAGTTATTACCCTTTAGATCTCAAGACTAGCTCATTGAGCCTCATTTATTGACTAGTTTTACCAAATCTTCTTGTATGTTGCATCCTTGAATTATTTTTCTGATATAATGATATTATTTGGTCATAATAATAGTAATAAAGACCCGTATTCCCTATTCCTAAGTTTTTTGGTGCATTACAGCTTGTTTGGAAAAGCCTGGAAATATCCTACCTGTCCAATCCCCAGTAGCGCCCTTGACTAGTTTTCCTCCAAATTTATATGTAGCCTCCCAAACTAATATGAAACCTGAAACCATATGTTTTATTGAGTATATTGACTTATATAAACCTTACTTCTGTCCAGAACCAACTCCTAGTCTAGTATGCATATGCTAGAATCCCAGGAAGCCTCGAAGTAGGCAACATATTGTCTATTGTTGAAAAGTGAAAGGATCTAGTACCTTGTGCATAGGAATTAGTGAATATTCTTGAATTATCTTTATGATTCACATGTCCCATATAAAATCCAGAATCAAAATTCATCCCTACCATCGTTGATCAGTGAACTAGTACTCCTCACTTACACCCTGCTCACCATAACACATTGTTTAAAAAATCTTGAAAAATTTGGAATTTGGAGTTAGTATTCTGGCCAATTATTGGTTGGGATATTATAGTGGTATCAGAGCTCTTTCCTCTACTCCTATGGAAAGAATACCCATAATTTGTTGGAATTGTATCCATGTCTATGAGCAGTGAAGAAGATTCTTACTTTGATGATTATTTTTATGAGGAGTATGATGAAGATTATGATGAGAAATATGAAGAGTACTACAAACAGTATGAGGAAGAAAATTTCCAAGAAGTACCTCCCACAAGCATCTCCCATGAGATCATGATTGGCAGAAGAGACTATGGTTATTCTGATATCCGTATTCAGGGAAAGGTTGCATGTGCCACAGTCAAAGATCAACTTTCCGAGGAAGAGAGAATGAAGAAATTTGAAGCTTCATTGGATTCAGTGGTTTCACACTTCTTGATAATTATGGGATCCTCTTCAAGAAGAGCCTCCAAGAATATTGACCCTAAAACAACCAAGGAGGAAGCTTCATCATTTTGGTAGAATCAAGTCCCAAGAACCAATCATGAGGTTGTTGACAAAATGGAAGAAGGATCCACAATGGGGGATCAACCTTCAGAAGAACATGAAAATGCATAAGTCAGCATAATTGTGGCAGCCATGAAGTTGAATAAACCACAAGCCACTTGGAGGAGGATTATAGAGAAGAATAAGAATCCAAGGACCAAGCCAAAGGTGCCAAAGTTATGAATAGTGTGGAAATAGATTCCACTTCAAGACATTTGTATTTCTTTGTTGGTGATTTCAATATCACTGCAAAGGAGGGTGATTTGGTTAAGGGTGGTGAGATAGATTTTGGATCAGATCCAAAAGAAGGACATAAATCAGAATCATAGTCACCACTTGAAATCCATAGTGAATCAGAAGACAAGATCATATCAGTTGGGTGTGATCCAAGGAAGTTGCAGAAGGAGCATGCTGCCATAAACACACTACCTGATGAGGAGAATTGGGCACAAAGTTATTATTCAAAATATGATTTCGGTATAAATTTGTTGCATCCCCAAATGGCATCCACTTCTAGTGAGAATATTGGCTTAGTTGGGCCATTAGGTGTTGGGGTTCATGACTTTGATAAGGTTGAATTGCAAGAAGAAGAAGAAGAAGTTCATCTGCAAGAACTTATTTCCTTAACTGGACCATTAAAAATGAACACATTGGGGATCAAGGAGAACATACACATGGGAATTTTGTAAGTTCTGATTTTTATATGCCTATTTGTCAGTATGCTGGGGAAGCCACTTTAGAGGAGAAGATGGGCTTGGTTGAACCCCCAGGGGTTGTGACTCCTGAATTGGGGAGGGCTGAAAATTGGAGAGAAAGACTTACTGGTGCACCAGAGATGAATGAGCACCCCATTTTCAGCCAAAGATCCGATATTAATGATATGAAATATGAATATATTGCATCCCCAAAATATGGATCAGCTTTCATAACTTCAACATAATCAACTGAAGTTGATCCTAGGAAGCTAGAAGAAGAGAAGGTCCATATGCCAAAACCTCATTTCCTTGAAGGGACACTGAAGATGAATGAAAGATCCAAGAATCGCTTAAAACACTCAATGACACCCATGCTTTAATGAATAGCCTTTGTTGGAATTTGGGGGAGCATTCTTCCATGAGATACATGGAAGAGTTTCAAAAAGCCATGACAAGCATTAAGAGAAATTTTCTGAATCTGCTTTCTGATAGAGAAAATTTGTTGGAGCTTGTAGAATTGTTTCATGGTAAATCCTTGAAGGATGACGAAGAGATCCACAAGCTAAACTATGAATTGATGGAAACCCAATATTATTTGAGAAGCACTCAAAGTGCCCTCCAAGAATCCAAGACAGAGATAGCACAACTCCATGAAAAGTTGCAAAGATCCCCTCTACCCTCCTACACACCATTCAATCAACCTCATTGGGCTGAAATCATTCATAATCATATGGAAGAAACTCATGAAATGGTGGATCGTGAGGATCATTTATCTTTACATGTGCTTGAGGAGTGTGCAGAAAAGTTTGATGAAAACCAAGCACCCAATCTTTTCCTGAGAGAACTTGAGCTGTTCCCTGAAGACAGTCACTCTCCCATAGGAGATTGGGACAAGATAACCCCATTTGGACCAGCCAATATTGAAGAATATGCAGCCATAATTATGGTTACTAAAGTTTGCATAGGTATAAATAAGGTTTACAGTTCATTCCCACATGTCCTAGATTCAACAATAACAATGGGGAATGAACAGTGGGTGAAGATGTTTTTCTTGTTGATGCCACATGTACAACAGGACAATCATGATCTATCCCTATGGGAGATAGATCCTATTGCCGAAGATATCGCTGATTATAGCTCATGTGAATTAGCAAGCAATATTTATGATTCATCCACTGAATGGATGGATAGAGGCATCACTGAAAGAGAAAATATGGAATGTAAAAGTTTTTTGTCTTTCCGCAAGAAAATTGTTTTTAATATTGCTGATTTTTCTATGATTTACAAGCAGCAGAAAAGGCATAATTTGCATCCATTATATACTTCCAGCACACATTCACACAAGGATTAAGTGTACAATTGCATATTAGAAATTTTCATGAGCGTTGGAATCAGAGAGATTCCAACTTGGTATTGGGATCATGTCATCTTTCAAAATGCCACAATTTTTGGAAGAATGTTGCACAATCCATGGGATCCTAGAATTAATTGGCTTTAAATTTTGTTCGTGATGTCATTTGATCTTGGGAGAAAACACCATAGGCAGTGGGATCTAGGATGGAAATCCAGCTTGCTTTTCTTAAGATCTACATTTGTTGAAGGGTGGACTAGTTCCTTTCATTGGGAACTGCATGATGGACCAGAATCTTGGGGAATACATGAGAAACTTATGATCACATTTGAGCAGTAGTATCATGATGGACCTTCTCAGATTCAGTTAGGGAGTTTTACAGATATATGGAATTGTGAAGCATGCTTAAGAGAGCATATGTTAATTCTGATGATTTCTGTTGTAGTGCCAAGAATGGGTGACTACTGTGGTCACCAACAGGAGGAGAGATAGAAAAGTCATAAGTATGCTTGGATAGAATCGCAGTATTATTCCCTGGACTTAATTGCTTGAGGAAAAGCAATATTGGGAGGGGAGGACTGTCATGTCCCCAATTTTTGCTATGGTCCATGGGGGTGATTTTGGCCTAAGTCACCTAGGCATTAATTAATTAATTAATGGGTGAATGTGGAAATTATCTTATGGAATATGCCTAGGGGTGTATTTGGGTGATTAAATGGATAATATGGTCCCCCTGAAGATATTAATCCCCAAACTAATTATCTACGGTGAATTATTAATTAATTGGAGAATTTTGAGCCAGGCCTATAGTTAAATAATTATTTAATTATTTTAATGTTGGAGTGTTGCATTATTTAATTTTTAATTAATATTTGTAATTGGAATTTCCAATATGTGCGCAAGTGGGCCAAGAGGGATCCCCCCTTGAGGATAACGTTTCTAAATTGGAACAGGAGGTCAAAAAATATAAATATGGTGAAAGCAACTTGTGGATTTAGAAAAAGAACAAAATAAGGAAAGATGTAAGAGTTGCTAAAATCAAGAAAATGGAAACAATAAAAAAAATAAAAGAGGGTGCTTTTGCTAAAAATAATAAAGGGAATGTCAGAGAAAAGCAAGCAACAAAGGGATGGTAGTTTCCAAGATCAAGGAAAGACATCAAGCAAAGGAAAAGGAAGGTGACCCACTCATAGGTGACCTATTCTCATAGGTCACCAAGCCAAGTAACTTGCTCAACAGGTCAACATGAATTCTATACAAGAATGTTTCCAACTCCCATTCACAAATTTTGATCATTTGAGAATTTTGCTTGAGAGCTCTAAGCTTCTCTATTGTTGAGAGATGTGCCTCAAAAACCTTGGGACATGTGCCCCAAGTTCTTGACAAGTTTCCAGTATACTTCAAGAGGTTCATGTTGTTGTTGATAAGAGGTTCATCATACACACTTGAAGACCATTCAACCATCATAGGTGCTTGAGGTGAAGATAATTGGTAGATCCAGTGGGGAGAAAGCTCCCATTCTTGAAGGAGAAGCCCAGTCATTCACAGAAAGGAAGTGCACACTCCATGTGCTCTATTTTTCACTTGTAGCAGATCATCAATTGGATATATCAGAGATAATAATCTTATACCCTTCCTCCATCCCTTTCTCCTTCCTTGTTGGGGGAAACTAGCTCTTTGAGAACTCCTAATGGACTGTGGGTGCAACTGAAACCAACAAGGCCAGCAAAATTAGGGAAGAGGATGCAACCGAGGGAATAACCAACCCTCAAATTATGGCGGCTAACCACCCAATCCCCCAAATAATAATGATGCTTCCCTAGCTAATCAAAATCCTGATCGATCACCTCATCAAGGAAAGAACCCCAACCTCCATATGAACCACACTTGTTCAATCTGCAGGGTATACAACCATTATACTAATAATTGTCCCCACTTAGAGAAAGCTCACCAACTTTGGAATGATCATACCCAACGCCAAGGACACACTAGTTTGTCAGCCCCACCCAACCCCCTGCAACCTCATGCACAACCCATGGTGCTATAGCATCCCTTACCCACACAAGGAGTAGTGAACACCCAACGATTGGCTCCCCCTCAAGGGGATGAGACACCACAACAATAAATCACTTATGCTGCCCTTGCTAATCAACCCATTGGCTCGGGTACCCATCACCTTCTAATGATGTCATCAGCTGACATCAACCTTCAAACATGCCGAAATCAGTATGGTTCCACCACCGTAGACATTCCCGCTGACAAGGATACTAACTCTCTTCCCATTGATTAGTCATTACGCATACCCATAACACCATGTGATGGGGCACCAAAATCCCCCTGCTTCCCATTGCGCTGCATTGATAACAAACCCAATGCTCGCCCTTCCCCAATTATGATATCGTGGATGACTTAGCCCAATCCCCTGCTGCTATGTCATCCCTCGAAGTTTTGAGAAACTATCATGTACAGCGCAAAAAATTGTTATCTGCCATAGGTGTGATAGACCCTTCAAATTAACAGATGATGGAATTCTATTTAGACCAATCTAAACCACACATGCCTTCCACATTAGCATTTCAAGTTTCTGTGTCAATCCGAAATCTTTTTATCCATCGATACATCATCGATGAGGATGCCTCTACATGTGTTATATCTACATTCGTCCAGTAGAAGCTCGGATCCCCTACACTATAGACATCCACAACTGCCTTACAAGATTATGATGGTCATCCAAGGCCTCCTGGCCAACGATCCAGCCCAATTAGCCGGTAAAACTATCCTTATCGACATTGAGGTCATCAACATAGAGCTTGACTATAACATCCTTCTTGGATGCAATTACATGTATGCCATGAAGGTTGTTTCCTCATCATTCTTCCACATTATGATGTTCCCCCATGAGGGACGGGTTGTTAAAATCGATCAACTTACGTATTATGACCCGAATGCTCCCACTGCACCAGAAAATGTTCTCCCCGTGGTTGAATAACCTATTCTTGGTGTACCCACCTCTTTGGTTTCCACTGTTGGACCTGGCACTTACTCAAAGACTCTCATGATATCTACTTTTCGATCCCTCCCACCCCCTCCGTCGGCAATAGAGATATCTAATATGTGCACCATTTCATCCAAAAAAATGGTGCCTAACTCGCAACCACCTTTGTTGCCGCAACCACCATCAGCCCCTAGTCATGTTGGAGCCACACCAATACACACTATCTCGTTCTTATTCCCACTTTCAGGAGTATTAAGTGCACCAATTATGGCTACGTTGAATCTCCCTGGGTTAATAATAGGACTACATGTATGGTACTTACCTGCTCGTAATCCTCCCCCGACACCACAAGTCGTTCTCCAACCGGTCCAACCAATTAACACTACTAATTACCCACTTCCTGGTGTTGCAGCCACATCCATAACCAACCCTGCCCCTCCACCACCCAAGAACACTGGGGGAAAAGGCCTGCAAATGTATACTACCCCACAGACAACAAAACCCATGAGACTTCCCCCTCTATTCTATGCACATTCGAAGTGCTCTTTATGTGATGACTTGGGCCATGCTACCCATAACTGTCCACAATTGACAAACCTTCAAGAACCTATGAAAATGTTGGATGATGATCCTGATAATCCAATTGTTGAACTAGACACGACCCCTAAACCACGCAACAAATCACTTCCCACCAACCACTCTTGCGTCATATCTAGAGTCTATGGTCATTATTCACATAATTTCCCAGCTCTCCCCACGTACAGATTGGTCCTCCAAGAGTTGAATAAATCTTCTTTAGAGTCATCCATCACCACTATTAAGGATATTCATTCCCCTGAATCCTCCTCCTCAAGAGAAATTAACAGTATTTACATGATTTCCATGGACAGTGAACCCATTTCACCCCTAGCATCTAGCCTCCCCTCCAGGGAAAATTTTAGGGGCAAATTATAGCCCATGGGTGAAATTATAGGGGTCACCAAAAAACCCTGGGTGAATTTTTAATATTAAACGGGTTTTTTGAAATTCAAGAAATTAGCCCACATTTTATGAATCCCCACATGGTGAAAAATCGGATAGCCCACCTAGCGAGAGAAGGAAAACATGATTTAGCCCAGTGAAAGAGGGAGGAAATGGTTGGTTTGCCCCTGTCATTCCTGTAAGGGAGTCGAAATATAGTTGGTTTGCCAGTAAATTTTCATTAATGAAGGCGTGAGTAGTTCGTTCACCCATGGTTTTCATTCATAGAGGGGATTACTAGTTTGTTCACCCCGATTTATGGACCATAGGGAATTTTCGCTAGTTATTTCGCTAGAGGGCCTTGCTTTGAAGGAGGAGACAGAGTCCAGACCATGTTTTGGAGACCAGGAAGGATACCATGGAGGCCCTCCTCATGTAACTCCTAGAGAATTTGGTGATAAGGCCAGGGCACCTGCAGAATTTCAACCTTCATTTAGGGTAAAATTATTGTTGTTAGTTTTATTTAGATCTCTCTCAGGATTCTATTAGGTTTATCTTGATTTTTTTTCTTATTTTGTGTATCTAAACTTTTCAAGGCTCCGATGGAAGGTCAGGGTTTGGTTGTGGAGGCAGTAGCTATGGTGCTAGACCAGCTCGTGCATCCCTTAAGTAATAGCTTCAGGTTTCTCTATTTTTTCCTTTAAATTTAGTTGGAAGTTCTTATAGATGTTGGTTCCTAGAACTCATATGCCCACTCTTGAATTAGAAGGTTTATTTTTCTTTTGATGAATCATGTTAACCTCATTAAATGTGTTCTCCATGTCACGTATTTAACTTCAACAACAACTGCTTCTTTGGATCTATAGCTGACACACTTTTCTTCTTAGCTCATGGTGTTGTTTCTTCCACAAAATCTATATTCCTTGAAACTAAAAGAGATTGTTTGGATGCAAATTTGGCTTATTAAAAAATTGGTTTAGCTAAATTAATCAATTTGTACAAGAAGTAGATCAAATATTCTAGCTAATAATATGAATGATTATAAATTTATTTCTATAGGATAAAGGATAGTCTTTGATGAAAGAGTGTAACCCAAAAAATAGATGCTTCTGATAAGTCTGTTTATTGTTACATAATATCTTTGCTCCTATGGTATAAGACCATCCAAGGATTTTCTAGTACTGCATACCCCAATAATTTATGTTGGATGACAAACTTTTAAAAACTTGAAATAATACCAACTGGGCAACATGAGAAAAGTTTGACTTTGTACTTTGGTTTTAGAATTCCCTTGTTTTCTTCCTTCATCAAAAAACAAGTTTTAGTTTGAAGCTGAGAAATAGTGGGTACTTATTCTTATGACATTGTCAAAGAGTCCTTATTCATATTTAGGGCATCAATTATAGTGTCCCAATCATCCAAAATTCCATCTTCATACTCACATATAAATCCTGAAAATATGATACTAATCATAAAGCCAGGTCTGTGCTACTTTTGAGTATTGTCTTCCCTTCTTGATTCAATCACGTGGAATGTTGACAATAAACTCATTATCACTTTCTTGTAAACTAGATCCTTCATTATCTCTCCAATTGAATAACAGAATTTCTGGAATCCATTGTAGGGTACTTGGTTGATTCCATTTGTTTGAAACCAACCTTATTCCAATCATTCAAGACCTAGATCTCCATTATTTTGTGCAGGACCCTTATTTTTTCCTTGGGCCACTTAGTGCTATGGTCTAGCATCCAACATATACTACTTTGATTATTGGTCCCATTGACCTTAAAGCCAACCCTAAGTTGCAGTTATGAAGGAGAGACTTGATCATTTTCAAACAAAAGTGTCAATCTTTGTTGTGTAAAAATAAATAACATCCATTGTTACACGCTAAAGCTCCAAAAACCTTTCTTTCAAGTTCATCCTCTTTTCAAGATGCTTTGAATGCTTTGAACTAGTAGTAATCATGCTAAATGTTCAAGGTTTTCTTCCTCATTTTGACAACTTCCAACAAGTTGAAGCCTTCTTATAATATGCACATCCAGATGGTATGATGCTTCCATGTTATAGTTTTCATGCCAATAGCAAATGTTTCTAGTTGAACACCATGGGATTTCTCTAGTCAAATTTGATCAACTAAGATGAAATTCTATATTTTCCTAGTCTCTGTCATAGAAGTGCCTGCTTGGTCCATATTTTATTTAAAGCCATTAGTTATTCCCAAGGAATCATCCTCAACTTCATGAATACGTCTATTGACCAATTTTTGTGTCAACACTAAACAAGATCCCAATTAGCTATCTCTAATCTAAGAATGTATTTCATAGTTTATTAAGAGCCAATTTTTATTCCCAAGGAAGCATCCTCAACTTCATGAATAGGTCTATTGAAAAATTTGTGTCAACAGGCTCTTAGTCAACTTCCTCTAATATCATAATGTCTCTGGGCTCTACACTTGAGGAGTTAACAAAGGAGGGAACTATTCACCAAATGCTTGATGACATGGACCTGGAAAACCAAGGATCGCAACATAATAATGTTGTTCAAGATAAAGCACAGAGTAACACATTTTTTACTAAAATTCAGTGTTTATGTTTTGCAAGAAAGTACACATTTTAGATTATTACGTTCAATTTTTTACTTGTAGAAGTCCTATGAAATCCTCTGTGAAGGATACCTAACTCCTTTTGGATCCTTTTTGCTTGACTTAATTGCTAGTTTTTGAATTTAGATACAATAGTCATTTTGTATTATAATGCTGTCCAGTTTGGCTGAAGCCCATTTAATACAGAATAATACCCATTCCTGTTTTTAAAAAAGTTAGAAAGGACCTAAATGCATAACCGATTAGATTATTATTGTTATTGTTATGCCTCTTCCCAAATACCATTCCAATTTGAGCTACAAGAAAAATATTGTCACTGTTTTTATCAATACAACCATGGGTGTAAACTTAAAACACTCGAGCAAGAGCCTCAAGACCTTAATTTGAGAAGTCAATAATGAAAAATACCAACAAGTTCTTTCTATTTTAATAATGAAATGATAGCAATCCCAACAAGAAATGTCAATATTTATGTGAGTGACCTTATTGCATCGAAAGAAGTCGGTTGTTCTATAGCCCAAGTAGAGGGAGATATTTGACAATGTAGCCATTTAAGTTGCATGTGTAATGCCTGGAGAGGCAGAAACGACCAACTCAAGAAAATTATATATATCTAAAAGCCTTGCATCATTTGCTACCCATTCCAACATACACATCAACAATATTTTTAAGGTTGTAAAATTTTGTAATTGGATAGATTGCACTAAATGACCTAACCATAAGAGGGTTCGTCCTTAGTTTGAACTTAATACAGTCCAAAGAAATATATTGACAATCTAGTTTAGCATAAAAGAGCCGCATGGATATCTTAAAATTACAAATTTCTACAACCCATAGTCCATGTCACTATGGGGTTTATTTTTCTAGGAAAGACATGTTCCTATGATTATTCCCAAAAGTAGGAAATGGATAATAATAATGTTTTGTGAATGCAATTGACTAGACAATTCTTGGATTCTATTTGTTTAACAAGTAAAAGTGATCAAAATTTGCATCAAAAGATGCAAGCTAGTTGCCATTGGAAAAAGCTTAATAACTATAGCTCCAAAATCGGATTGTTGGAAGAACACATAAGAGGTGCTATGATTTAAATACCAAGCTAAATGAAGTAAAACTCCAGCTTTCCACTTTTGTAAGAAAAACATGTGCTCTATAAGTCACTACCTAGTGTGAATATGTTCATAACATGATCTAGGTTGCCATTGTGATTAGTTATAATACATTATCTATGTAATTATATTATCAACATCATTAATAATGTCAACATTCTAGGGGTTTTCAACTCATGTGACGATCTCGCCATCAATAAGATGGTGCAAATAAAAGGACTCCCACTGAAAATGATCCTTCAGGTTTTCTAATAATAAGATATTCAACAATGGAAATGGCATACAAAAGAAATCCCACACTCAAAAGACAAATTGTATCTAAAGAAATACAAATTGGCAACTATTATATAGAAAAATTCAAAAAGATTGCTTATAACAAGTGTTCACATCCACTTACAACATGTTTAGTGTTCACTTTTTGTTATAAAAAAATTTACTAAACTCACTTGCCTGCAATTTTGCATGAAATATCTCCTAAATCCTGTACCTCAATATTGATAGGTAACTTAGTGGAGGTGTAGGTAAAAGCGAGGCTAGGGTAGGAATATAGCCTACTCATGGAATCCATAACTATTGTATCCATACTAATACTTAGGGTGGCCCAATGAAGAGTGTGCCTGAAGGAACCCAATAGATGGGAACTCTGAGGATAATGGCCTCTCTACACTATTAAAGGATGAAGAAGGAGACAAGTAGGTGGATAATTATTAATGGTGTGGGAATGAGAGAGAAGGTCACCAATTTCTTTTTCAAACACTAAGAAAAGGGATGATAATGGTTTTGGAAAGAAGTAGAATGGTCTATGAGGAGGTTTTGTCTGTTTTATTGTGTTGAAAAAGAAATCGCAATGAAAGTAAAGTTGTGTATATATTTTGAAATGGTGTCTAGATAAGTCACATAACATTGGGACATGGGACATGTGGGACATGTGGATACGCATACCCGACAAGGGGTAGGTAAAATCTCAAAACACGACATGGGGACACATTTTATATGTAAACTTGTGTATCTGACTTTTGAAATAGTGGAGATAGTGATCAAATAATCAAATATCTTAATAGATTGTTAGTTGGGCATTCTTGCATGGATTTCACAATAATAATTTTTTTAACTACCTAATGCCTATCTCCTCATTTTGTCTACTTCATTGCCAATCTTTGTTATCCTGTATTTTTCTATCTTCTAAATGTAGTAGTTCAATCTCGACCAATGTTTCTCTTGTGATGCATTATCATCCTTAGATACGTGTGATATGTTGGAAAATGATGGACCTGAGCGAGCTCTTACCAAAATTTTTGCTTCTACAAAATCGTATGGTTCTGGATTGAATGATTTCAGTGCTTGCACATAGTTTCTGCAAGGAATGCCATCATTAAGCTAAGGTTAGTTTGTTATATAAATCCTAATTCTGAATCTCAACAATGAGATTGTATCAATACCTTATATATATAAAGTGTTTTGCATTTGGTTGCATGTTTAATTCGTATTCAGGAAACTACACTTGAAATGAAGAACCTCCTAGTTGCCGAGAAAAGGAAGGAGGCCCTTTTGCAGGCACAACATGGTCAAATGAACATTGTGACTTATGTTTTTAACCAAAAGTTTTGTGATTTTTTGGGATTTAGAATCCATTCCAGCATTCCCATCTCCTTGATCTCATATAAAAGGTGCAAACTCTTTTAACAAGAAATAAGAATTACAGTTACCTAGTTCTCTGAAGAATTTTAGGAGGCACGGTTTCATGTTATTCTCTTCCCAAATTATTGTTTCCCAGAAATATGTTTATCCAAATAATGTACTCAAATTGGGTAGCTCCTCCATGGTTGTAGGAAACATTTTCAGCCTTGGAAATCTATCTATCATTATTGTTTTTTTTTTACAAACACTTACCTATCATAAATAAATTTTATTTTAGAGCATTCATAATCAAGCAATTTAATTCCAGAACAATACCTGCCACTTAGTACAAGTTTTGGAACACAACCTTTGATAAATTTCATACATTTAGAGTGTTTGCAATTCTCCAATTTCATTGTTGGATAACAGTTGTGAGATGGAGGTCATGCCTTGAGGCTATATTGGGCTTACAGTGATGGTTTTTGTGAGAAATTTTATGCATGCTACATGGAATCTGTAAGGGAAATAAACCAATGAATAGGGGCCATACATCCGTCAATGATGTCCATAAATATCAATGTCTGATTCCTCTATAACTAGTCTAGTGCAACACCTCCAATAAATCATCAATATCGATATCAAACATCAATCACCTCTAATAGAAATAGAACTAGGATTGTGCGTTATACTAGGGGTTGGAAGATTATATTGGAGATTGTGATGAGTGGTTGAAGGTGGCACATGTCTCAAAGGGTGCTCCACCCGTGGATTTGAACACATGCTTCCTTGTGAATTACTCTCATGGATGAAAAGGTTAAGCAATGAAATAAAATTGGAAATTTATTCCTATGTATGTACATTGTAGCTATTGTGTTATTTATTATAGTCAAACCACTCCATTTTAGAAAATTTCCACATATTTTATGTATTTCTACCTTTACTTAATGTGAGTGTATTGGAGTCTTATAGTCAAGAGACTCTGGAGATTGATTATATGTCATTTTTTTTTTTTAAGTTGAGAAGAAAAGCAAATAGAAGACATAGCTATCTTGTATTGAGATGTAATTCCATATGGATTAATGTGCATTTATTATTTATTTTTTGTCACTTTTAACCCTCTCGGACATTGAACTTCTGGGGAAAGACTGGTTTTATCATGTTTGTTGCAACATGCTTTCTTGACCAGGTTCCATGCATATTGTGACAACATACTATCCGGTTATGGTACTTCGCTTAGCCATAATTGCAGAGGTATGTAGACAATGAAGCCTTTGGATCAGAAACCAAGGAAACTTCTAGGGAAAGACCGATGTTATCCTATTTGTTGCAACATGATTTATTGATCAGGTTCCATGTATAGTGTGAAAACATACTATCTGATTATGGTACTTCGCTTAGCCATGAATGCAGAGGTATGTAGACAATGAAGCCTTTGTATCAAAAACCAAGGAAACTTCTTGCTTTTGTTTATCTTTGTCATATGTTTGGTTGTTCAAATTAAATAGGGCATTCTAACAGAAACAAAAGAGAGTTTTAAGTTTTTATATTACATAAAGCTAAAGGTACATGGCATGCACCCCCAACAATACCTATAGGTTTCAATTCATGCTTATACCTATTTTTTTAATTTACTTAGCCCATTTGGCTCTTTAATTGTTTGTTTACTATTATGCAACCAAGATTACTCTCTCTACCCATATTCCCCAAAATATTGACAACCTGTAAATTTAACAGTGGGATTTTTGCCTCATAAATTTTCAGGAAAAAAGACAATTTGTTTTTGACATTAAATACTTATTTACCAGTTTACCTTCCCATTTTTTCTTACTTACAACCTCCTTCTAAAGATTTGGAATTGATGAAAACAACATGATCTCTATTGCCTCTTGGCATCATCATCTCTATTGCCACTTGGAACTGATGATGAATATGAACTATAAAAAGTACTAGTAGGGTTCTAAATACTAGGATTTATATCATTCTCCAACTACTTAATACACAACTGAAATTTGGTACACCTTCATTCCCAGGATCTAAACTTTTGTTCAAGTTCTCTCTGGTGCGATGCCAATTTATTGACTTTTGCACACAATCAAGGAATGCATGTTCGACCTATAAATTAACAAAGTCTGTGTTTAATGTTTCACTGTGGACCTTATCTCATGCTGCTCCATTTTCTTGTCATGCACCATCGTCATGCAATCTGAATTGTTGGTTTCCCCTAGACACACAAATTTCTTGTCTCTATTAGATGATCCATTTTGTTTTCATCTCTTGACTATTGGATGCAATTTAAGGAAGTTGGAGCACTACAAGGCCTTCATCTCTTGACTATTGTTTTCATCTCTTGATTTGCACCTTAGTTTACTAAATGCTCCACTTCAACATTGTAGTGTTCCACCTACTCAACAAATTGACAAAGTTTGTGTTTAGTGTTTCGTTGTTGACCTTATCTCATGTTGCTCCATCTGCATGCCCTGCACCATCGTCATCCAATCTGAATTGTTGGTTTTCCATAGACACTAATTTCGTGTTTCTACTAGATGATGCATTTTGTTTGCATCTCTTGACTATTGGATGCGATTTAAGGAAGTTGGAGCACTACAAGGTCATCATTTGCCATTATGTGGATGAAATGGTGTTCTTGATTTGCACCTTAGTTTACTAAATACTCTGCTTCAACATTGTATTCCACATGATGGTAGCTCACTCTATCTAGGGACTTAATGATTAAATCGATTTTGGCTATAAAATACACCAACATGGCATTCAAAGGAAGAACATTTAACTTAGTGATTTGACTCCTTAAACAAGAATCAACAATGTAAGTCATGTTGATAATCCCTAAATAATTAGCTAGTACCAGTTTCCAACCATGAACCCTTTTTATAAAATTGTCACCTTCACTAGGTTGTTTGTGTTGGTTCTATGAAGCTTGTTCCTCTATGATTCCATGGCATATCCCTAGGGTTTGACTTTGATCGGGATACCTCTTGCCTCTACATAGAAGGTTTCCCATGTTACTCCCATATTTGTATAGGGTGTTCATCAATTTTATTTTTTTAGAGAAATGTTAGGTTGACCTAGTCATCAAAAAGGCACTCTGAGTTATTTCCATGGATGAGAACAACACCTATACCTGATGTTGGGAAAATTCTGAACATCATAGATTGAAATGAACCAGCAAATAGCAGCCCTCTCATCAGTTCTTGGTGCAAGAGTAGAAGTAAAATGGGAATATTTCACCTTTTTGCAGCAGTAAGGACTGTACACTTCAAAGTCTGGGCCTATACTATAGAAACCAACCAAACTGAGGAGTATTTCTAGCCCCTGGGTAGCCACAAAAATTACATAGGAAGTTTGTGGAAGCATATGGCTAAGTTTGGACATTAGTGGATTTGGGTTTATAAATAGCCTGTGAGGAGCTCTAGATCTTTCCTTTTCAGTGTGCTTGAAGCCTGGCAGAATGGAGCATTGAAGCAGTCCACTGATGGGGATGTTGATCCTGAAAATTTGAATGGTCTTTTATCTCAGATCATAGGTGGTCCATACCCCTGATTTAATACTTGCTGAAATCTCTGTTTAGAATGCAGATTCACTAAAAGGATTCCCTTTACAAATCAATGATGGCACTGTCGTGAGAAGCCTGATTTCATTAGCAAAGGAAGAGCCCAAACATTGTAGCCATAGCCAGAGAAAGCCAAAGGATAGTTATTGCCACATATTATTCAACTAATGGATTATGATTCATGAAATGAAAAGGGTGTTGTTATGCAGTGTTTGCACTCTGCTTGAGAAATGGAAAAGGGGATACTTCTAGTGGTTCATCATTCTATCAAGATGGAAACAACCTCATAAACTCAACAACATCAACTTGATTCCTAGGAAGGTCTATGTATAAGATACAAGAAATAAAGGACAAATATCGGTAGCAAACTTGGAGGTTTTCCTGTAGCAGAAGATGAAGTTGACAGGTTGGAAATTATACTTCATGGATAATGAGGCTTTGGGTAATAATGAGTTATAGCTATGGAATGTGGATTCGATGATAGTCGAGGGCACTTACATTTGTGTCTCCATTGATGGCATGAACCATCATTTTGAGCCATTGAATAACAACAGAGAGCAGCTTCCTATCCATTATCTGGGATGAATAAAGCATTAGTTCCGGGCAGTTAATTCTCAAAAGAGAGATCTCCTTATTATACTGAAGCTAAGCTTACTGTTTCCAACATATTGTGTAAACAATGTTATGATTATGGGTTTCTTGAATGAGATTTGGATGTCTCTGTAGGATTTACTCAGGATAAGCAGGTCCTTCTCCATTAAGATAGTGCCTTATACACCTAGTCCATGAGCAGTATGCTTTGGTTGTCAACGCAAACAAGTCATAAAATTTCCCCATGTATATGGCAGATTTGAAACAGTAGTTTCGACTTCCAGTCTTGACCTTGAATCCAACTCATTGAATTAGTTGATCTTGTGATCCAGTTGTCATGAAGTGCTCTAGCTCATCACACTTGGGATGTCATAGTATAGGATTTTGTTAGAACATTTCTAGTCTAAGTGGCCTATTTCATGTTTTTTGAGGCTTGAATGATAATTGTTCTTAGAGCATCATTACACTCACGTATTGGGAGCCTCCATGGTGCAGAGTGTGGGAAACCAGAAGGCAGGGAAACTAGTTCATGAAAGCAGTGAACAATACCAATTGAAAAAGGGGCACACTCTCAGACTTGTTCTTGAAATAGAAGGGTGTTTTTTTTAACAGTGTTCTTGCAGTATTTATATCTTCGAGCATGGAATTCAGAATGGCATCATCTTTTCAGTTCCAAATTTTTTTACCCATCATACAAATCTAAAGGTGCACTTCTGTGAAGTCTGGTAGAAGTAGGCAATCTCATCAATGTTTGCAGCATCATAATATGAACTCTCACTAAGCATGTGGCCTACCTTGAACATGGTTTAATTTTCCAAGGAACAAAAATGATTTAGTTCTAAAATTATATGGAGGCAATTAAACAGTGCAATCTCTGCCTTTAATGTTATATACACTATTTGCAATGATCAGCCGTAGAATATAGTCAGAAGAATATTTGGAACATAAACCATTTCCAACGAACTTGTAGCAGCAACACTGATACATGTAGTTCCTAGCCACCTTTGATGAGTTGATATTTGGGTGAGCATTGATGGCATATGTAATAAAGTTTTCTCACTTAGGGCGGGTGCTCCACTTGAATGAATTAGGGAAAGAGAGCAAGAAGTGCTTCTCATCCTATTTCAAAAACATGAAGAACATAAATCAAGAAGACTATTATAGCCAAACAACATCCAATCAGAGATGTTAAAAGACGCACTCATTAGAGAGATTTTGAGGTCAAAAAATGGCCTCCTAAGAGATGTACTACAAAAATATCAGATATATTAAAATATTATGAATTGGGGATTTTATGGAGTAGGTATATATGACAAGTCACCTCCCACACTATTTTCTATGCACAATATAAATAACCGTTGTTGAGTTGCTTTTCAAAATTCAATAGAAATAAAATTAATAAAATAAGTCTACATTGATGTGACTAAGATTCATTGTAAATTCCCAAAAATTTATTGTCCTTTAGCATTTATTTGTCTTGAACTTGCAAATGAAATTAAATAATAAAAAATATTTTTAAGAGCTATTTTTTAAATTTTATGTTGACTTTTTATATTTAGTATTTTTCTCATGAATTTAATATAAAGTAATTTAATTGAGAAATTATTTACATGTAAAATGTTAATAATATTATTATAATCCACATTGCATTATTATTATTATTTATTAAATCTATTATTATTATTTATTAGTTTGACATTATGTTATTAAATAGAATGGAGTGAATATATAATTTAAAATTAAAAACATAAAAATGAAAATATATTATTTTTTAAAAAAATGTGAAAGGACTTTCTTTATGAATTATGAGTACTTCACTTGAAAATGACAATAATATTATTTTATGAGAAAGTGTGAAAAGACATTCATTATGAGTACTTTACTTTATGACTTAAAAGTACTTACACCACTACCTTGGTTAACTATGTGTTTTCATCCACCATAGAAAATTTGACAAATAAGCATTCTTAACTCATGCAATGCCACCTCAACCAAGGGGGATGATGTCATCTATTAGAATGTGATTGGTTGTTTTTTATAACACATTTTCTTTGTTTTGAGACCATTCTTTGACCTCAAAATTTCTCTAATGGCTCCATTACTTGTTGACGGGGAGTCTATCATTAGAAAGATGGTTTATCTTTCATCAAATGGGTGGCCCACACACTAAGTGAGATTCTTCTTGGGTCAATTTCTTATCATTGGACGTATTTGAGGGATAGCGCTACCCTTTGGAGACTATCATCTCAGGGCTACAAAATCACTACATGGAGCACTATTATTACACTCAGAAAGTGTCCACCTCAGATTCCACCTTGCACGAATATGGTTAAAGTTGTTTGCATATGTTCCTTGCTCACATTTTTTATGGAGGTTCAATGATTATTTAAATCTTGGCCTTAAAAAGGGCTACCTCTTGATTCTATGGCCTTTTTGAAGTGCTTGGGGAAAATATTGAAGTGCTTAGGGAATTTTTATCATCTTTCGAAGAATTTTTAAGTGCCCGAGGCAAGTATTGAAGTGCCTGGGGCATTTTTCTTGTCAATGGGTGAATTTTGAAGTGCATGGGGTGTTTTTCTTATCAATGGGTGAATTTTGAAGTGCATGGGGTGTTTTTATCATCATTGGGTGAATTTAGAAGTGCATGGGGTTGTTTATTAATGGAAGAATGATATTATAGTGTTGGGATGTTTTAAAACAGTGATGGCCAAAGTTATCACATGGCAAGGAAAATTTGTGTATAGTGGGGCATTTTTGTGATTGTCTGGGTGATTATATCATTGTTGGGTGTTTTTCTATCTTACCTGGGGCAAGTATTGAAGTGCTCGGGGAATCTTTATCATCATTGGATGAATTTTGAAGTGTCTAGGGCAAGTAATGAAGTTCCTGTGCAAATATGGAAGTGGACGAGGGCATTTTTATCTTCGTTACGACAATTTTGAAGTGTCTGGGGAAAATATTGAAGTGTCTGGGCGTTTTTATCATCGTTGGGATAATTTTTAAGTGGTCAAGGAAAGTATTGAAGTGCATGGGTCATTTCTATCATCATTGGGTCAATTTCGAAGTGCATGGGGCAAGTATTGAAGTGCTCAGGGGAAATGTTTAAGTGCTTGGGGAAAATATTGAAGCACATGGGGAGTTTGATCATCCTTGGGAGAATTTAGAAGTGCCTCGGAAATTATTGAAGTGCTTAGGGCATTTTGATCATCTTTCGGAGAATTTTGAAGTGCACGGGGGCAGTATTGAAGTGATTGGGGCATTTTTATTATCAATGGGTGAATTGTAAAGTGCATGGGGCGTTTTTCTTGTCAATGGGTGAATTTTGAAGTGCATGGGGCGTGTTTCTCATTACTGCGTGAATTTACAAGTGCATGGGGCGTTTATATCATCAATAGGTCAATTTAGAAGTGAATGTGGCAAGTATTGAAGTGACTTGGGGGGATTTTGAAGCGCTTTGGGAAAATATTAAAGTGCATGTGGAATTTTTATCATCCTTGGGAGAATTTAGAAGTGCTTGGGAAAATATTGAATTTTTTGGGCCAATTTTATTATCTTTCAGAAAATTGACGTGCCCGGGGCAAGTATTGAAGTTCTCGGTGCATTTTTCTCATCACTGAGTGAATTTAGAAGTGCATGGGGCATTTTTCTCATCATTGGGTGAATTTAGAAGTGCATGGGTAATTTTTTTCTTCACTGCGTGAATTTAGAAGTGCTCGGGGTCGTTATTGATCAATGTATGAATGCTTTTATAGTGTTGTGACATTTTAAAACAGTGATGGGAAAAGTTGTCACTTGCCGGGGAAAATTTGTGTGGATTCGGGCATTTTTGTGATTGCCTGGGTGATTATATCATTGTATAGTGTTTTTATCCCTTGCCTAGGGAAACTATTGAAGTGCATAGGGCATATTTATAATCATTGGATGAATTTTGAAGTGTCTGGGGCAAGTAATGAAGTTCTCGGGAATACATGGAAGTGGATGGGGGCATTTTTATCTTTGCTGGGAGAAATTTGATGTGCCTAGGTAAAATATTAAAGTGTCCGAGTGTTTTTATCATGCTTGGGAGAATTTTGAAGTGGTTGAGGCAAGTATTGAAGTACATGGTGTGTTTCTATCATCATTTGGTCAATTTAGAAGTGCATGGGGTAAGTATTGAAGTGCCTTGAGGGAATTTTGAAGTGCTTGGGGAAAATATTGAAGTGCATGGGGAGTTTTAATCATCCTTGGGAGACTTTAGAAGTTCCTAGGAAAATATTGAAGTGCTTAGGCAATTTTTATCATCTTTGCAAGAATTTTGAAGTGCCTAAGGTAAGTATTGAAGTGTCTGGGGTGTTTTTCTCATCACTGGGTGAATTTAGAAGTGCATAAGGCGTTATTTGCATCACTGGATGAATTTAGAAGTGCATGGGGTTGTTATTTATCAATTTATGGATGCTTTTATGGTGTTGGGACATTTTAAAATAGTGATGGGAGAAGTTATCACTTGATGAGGAAAATTTGTGTGGATTGAGCCATTTTAAGTATTCACTGACAAATATGCAACTCTCCTACCAATCGACACCAAAGAGAAGAAATTTTGATGAGAATATTGGTTAGAAGCTTGGAATTGGTCCACTAACTATCTCTCTATAAAAAGGAAGTGGACTGCTACTAGGATATTCACTTAATTCTATTAATTTGTTGGAATGTCAAGATTCATGACCCACATGTCCATTGGACCATTAAGGGACAAGATAACAAGTAGAGTCCCTACTTGCCCTAAATCTAGTTAGTGCAGTTGTGTGTCGTTGACACTTTCTAGTTTTTCATTCATACACTTGTTCATTCGAGAGTCTAGGAGTCGAGAGAGTCCAAAGTTTAGCTCTGGTGTATGTTCTCCTATTGCACTACCCTAGTAATCTACATAATCAAAATCTTGAGTTTTATTTGAAAAAGATTCACCAAATTTTTACTATATTTTATAAATCAGTGAAAGATTCGCCAAGTTTTTACATTTTTTTATAAGTGAAATATTCGCCAAGATTTTACAATATCTTATAATTTAGTGAAAGATTCGCCAATATTTTACAGCATTATAAAATGAAATGAAATATTCACCAAAACATTATATATACACATTATATTATTGATAAAATCGCCTTCAATTTTTCCTATATATCGGGGAGATTCGCCCATTTTTTATACATATAAATTTATGGGGGGGGGGGTTCTTAAAATTTTCCATGCTCCCCTCTACTGATTTGACAACAGAGTTCTTTCGTAGTGATGAAGAAATCCTCGAAGCGCTAACTGTACCTGACTACCCTTGGGATGATATGCACCATCTATCCCATTTCATTCCTGAGGAGTCTACTGCTACCACAGCTAACCAACTTCTGGTCGATTCAAAATACTTCCTCCGTAACAAGGTGGACTTGTTTAGGAACCCTATCCCAACTCCCGATGTGCTTGAGGAAGGTAATATGGCTAAAAATTTTCCTACCCATCACATTGATATTTCCCACCCACCCATTCCATATGAGATCATTACATTAGGCACTTCCTGTACTGGAGATGAAATATAGGCCTATAAGAATCTCTTCCAAGAGTTTCGCAATGTTTTTTCTTGGTCCTATACCAAGATGTCTGGTCTTGACACCGCCATTATTGAACACCATAATTATACTTTTCTGGATATCCCACCCATTCTCCAAAAGCAACGACCCATCCAAACTCCCCACTGTTAAAGTTGAGATTGATAAACTACATAAATCTGGGTTCATTTATCCCATCGCTTACACCACCTAGGTTTCCAATCCTTTGCCAGTTAACAAAAAATAGGGCGCCATTCGCGTATGTACTGATTTTCGTGATTTGAATCGAGCTTGTCCAAAAGACAACTTCCCCATGCCTTTGATTGACCAACTTATTGATCCATGTGCAAGACACAATATTCTATCCTTCATGTATGGCTTCTTTGGGTTAATCAAATTCACATTCGCAAGGAAGACCAGTACAAGACTCCTTTCACTACCCTATGGGGCACCTTTTCATATCGCGTCATGCCTTTCGGTCTTAAAAATGCCGGTGCCACATTTCAACAAGACATGACATTTTGTTTTCACGATTTGAACCATATCATCGAGGTATATCTAGACGACCTCATGACTTGATCCAAGAAACAGTCTGACCATATAAACAACCTCTGGAAAGTTTTTTCTGTGTTTTCGCAAGTATAGAATTTGCCTGAACCCCCTCAAGTGTGTATTTTGCATTCCTATAGGGCGATTGTTGGGTTTCATCGTTTCCCAAAAAGGAATTGTCGTATATCCTTTGAAGGTTTAATCCATCCTAGACCTCCCATCCGCACGTACATTACGCCAATTACAAAGCCTTCAAGGGAAAGCCAACTTTCTCCATTGCTTCGTTGCGGACTATGCTACGAAATTTCATGGTTTCCTTCACTTGCTTTGAACCCACGTTCCTTTCATTTGGGATGAACAAGCCCAAGCAGATTTTGAAGCCCTTAAGCAAGCCTTGATTTTTTCCTTGTTGATTTCAACTCCTGATTTCTCGAAGGATTTTATCCTTTATGTTTCAACATCCGACTATGTTGTTTCAGGGGTGTTAGTTCAAGAATATAGTGCGCGACAAGAACACATCATTTCTTATGTGAGCCAGACCTTATCCATCCCACAACTACGTTACTTGCATGAGGAGAAGTTGGTCCTGGACATCATCTTGTCAGTCCAAAAAATTTTCCACTATATCCTACTAAGACGAACTACAATTGTGAAAGACTACATTTGCATGGTCTATATCTTGAGTCACTTCCTTCTTCAAGTCTATGTCGCTAAATGGTTCATCATAATTCAGGAATATGACCTCACATTTACTACTCCTAAGAGAACCAAAGCCCTTGCATTAGCACAGCTCATGACATATTTACCATAGTCATACATGCCAACAACAATCACTCCCAGCTTACCTGACAACCACTTATTTATCATTTCATTGGATGACCCATGGTACGATGACATCTTGGTGTACCTATGCACATATAAGTTTTGATCTAATATCGGCCACAATGAGCTCCATCGCATACACCATCATGCCTCATATTATCTCCTCCTTTGCGATGTCCTTTATAAACACACTGTCAACACCATTTTACGTCGATGCCTCAAACGCGACGAGGCTGATTAGGTCCTAAATGATTGTCATAGTGGAGCTTGCAGCGGCCATTTCTCTGGGATGGCCACTGCTCAAAAGGTTATACGCGCTAGGTATTTTTGGCCGACCTGCTTTACTAATTGCATTACTGAAGTCAAACATTGCCAAAATTTCTAGCTCTTTCCCCCAAGGCGAGTACCCCTCCTTCCCCTCTCCATCCATTTATCACCGTTGGACCTTTATGTAAGTGGGACATTGATTTTATGGAGTGCAACCCCCCTCGGCGAATGGACATAAATACATCATTGTGGTTGTTGGCTATTTCACCAAATGGGGCTGAGGCCATTCCTACATTTAATTGCAAAGTTAAGACTGCAGCACGTTTCTTTTTTAACCATGACATCACTCAGTTCGGGGTCCCTAAGAAAATCATATCCGGCCATGGCAAACATTTTGAAGACACCATCTGGAAGGATTTGTCGACTTTTCTCAAATTTGAACATCAGTATGCCTCATCCTATTACCATTAAGGGAATGGCCAAGTTAAGGCTATTAATAAAATTCTGAAGACCATTCTTCAGCGAACCGTAAACCAACGTAAGTCCAACTAGAACCATATTCTCTTTCCTGCACTTTGGGATTATCATACTTCCACTAAGACCACCACAGGTTTTACCCCTTTTCATTTATTTCATGGTGTCGAGTCTGTTCTTCCCATCGAGTGTCATTTTCCCACTTTATGCATTGCTATTGAACTTATCCCAGACACCTTACTAGTAGAGCAATGCTTAATCCTCTTGGAGAAAGCCAACAAATATCTATGAACATCCCTACATATCACCGAGGCTTCTAAACTTCATTCCAAATCTAGTTATGACAAGCACGTCCACCCGCGTACCTTCCAAGAAGGAGATCTAGTACTTGTTTATGACCAAGCCCATGACAAGAATGGTAAACGAAATTTTGAATCCATGTGGCAAGGCCCATATATTATCCACACCTGCTTAGGGAATGGGGCATACATTCTCACTGATTCTGAAGGAAAACCCTTGCACAACCCTTGAAATGGGTTGTATCTCAAATGATTTCACCCTTAGCACTTTTTGGACCCACTAGTACATGTTGTACAATTTCATTCCTTTTTTGTTTTTTACTTTTTTCATCTAGAAACTTACACTTTACTTCCCTGCATTACCACAGATGGATCCTATTCCACCATGATAAGTCTTTTTTGCCTACAGCGCAAGTCACTAGTATACAAACCTCTCCTCTGTAGCTTGGGTACTGTACTCCCCCTCACACAAGTTGATCCACCTCGACGAAGTGTGTATTGGTGCTTGTACTAATAACTAGGATGAGTACGATGTTGTTATCGGTCTCTTGAGTGCTGCTCTCCAAATGGGTATAAGTCACCTTCATGTATTTCTTGACTCCCAACTTCTTCTCTCCCAACTCAACAACTTTTATCAGGTACAGGATCCTTTCCTTTTTAAAAAGTTCCTTCCCACTAAACAAATGAGAAGATAGTTTGTATCCATTTCATTCACTCATGTCCCAAGAAATAAAAATAGTGTTGCAGATCAAATGGATAACAATATTCTAGATTGGCACATAAATCACAACATGTAGGAAGTAAACCATAAAAGTGCATCATCATACCATTCTAAACATCATATAGGCATATAACATCATAAAAAACAAAAAGAGAACCATCATCATAATAATATGCATCCATGTGCATATATATATATATATATATATATATATATATATATATATATATATATATATATATATATATATATCATAGAAATGTCATAGTGCCCATAGAACCCAATACACATAAATACATCAGGGAGCCCCAACAGCTTCCCCATCATAAAAATACAAGCTGAGTCCAAAAATTCCCAATGCTCATCGCATTAGGGGCAGTTTCATCAAACTGCCTAATCAGAGTCATCTCCATCATCATCGTCATCCTCGTCGTCATCGTTGTCCTCCTCCTCCTCCTTTTCCTCTTCCTCCTCTTCCCCCTCTTTCTCTTCTTCCTATTCCTCCTCAGACTTTGTCTCCACCTCCTCATCATAGTAGGGGGCATCCCCCCATTTTATGTCTCTCACCACCTTTATCCCCATCGCAATATAGGTTATCACAGACCTCCACTCTCGTGGAGCATTATAGAAGATATCAATCAACTCCTGGTTTAGATGTTGCCACCTGTCCTCTAACACCCCATCTAGAAGGCGGTGAATCCCAAGACACAATGTATCCAATGTCGTCGAAGCACTCCGATGTCGATGCTGCCCATGTGCAGGAGATTATACTCCCTCCACCCGGCCTCTCCGTGCCTAGTATCCTATCGGAGGCTTTGGAACCACATCTGCACATAAAAAGCACAACATCAGACTCAGTGTCATAAAATCCTCTAGTTATCATATATGCTATCGAGTAGATAAAACATGATATCGTACACAAAATAAAATACATACCATCTGGTCCCCAAGCTTAACCAGGAGGTCGTGGTAGCTTTAGATCCCCTCTATAGTCCATCCTATAGTAAGGGTAGTCCTTGATCACTATTGGGAGCTGCATCCATTGAGTGAATAACTCCTTATTAAATAACCACCCCACTAGCCCTCCACCCCAGCGAGTCATCATCTCGCCCAATCATTGCATCTGCGGCTCATAAGGCCCTCCATCACGCACCGCTCTATGTGGTAGCAGCGTTGGCACTCGCTCAAAGAAAAATGAACATAGGAATGAGGGAAAACAAAAATCCCCTCCTATCTGACTCACCTTGTTCATCTCACGCTAAACCACTGACAGATACATCTAGCCCCAACCATAATAGGTACCTTCCAAGACCCGCTCCACCAGTAGCATATGTCCCCCTGAGACCCTGTGGGGTGAGTTCGACCCCAGTATGTGCACCACCAGTGCCGCGATAGCTGAAGTCTCTAGACTCTTTATGTCACAGATCATAATAACGATATCATGCACACACGATGTGGCATAACAATGTCTCTCTAGTAAGTCCTATGTGGACACATCACTTGGCATCCTCAGGAGGGTGTCCATAATCATGCCCAACCATGGAATCCCCGTCAAGAAGTACACATCCATGAGTGTTATCTCTAACCTCTCTCCCTGTATTATGAATGCCTCTGCATCAACATCCAAAAACTCCACCAACTTGTTCAATAACAACTTGGATGTGCGCATCAGGGGCACATTTGCAAAATTCAGTAGTCCACAATAGGCCAAGGTATCCTGAGCATCCTCATTATCCTGGATAGATTGCAACAAGTTCCCGATCTCATGCTCTCTCTAAGAAACTCTCAGCATCGTGTCAATCAAACAATAAAACACCCATCAGGACCATATCAACCCTAACTCGATCTCCTCTGGATCGACGCCACCAAACTTAGGAAAAAAGTTGCGCTCCACAACACACTTTGTTTAATCATAAGTGCACTCTGGAGCATGCTTTTCTCCTTGAAAAGTGTACCCCTTGAGCGCACCTATGGGGCCCACAGTCGCTCCCTGAACTGTGCATTTCCCAATAAATTTTGTGCTTCAGAGCACTGTTGTATGAACCATAGCCGTGCTTCAAAAGCGCAGTTGTACGGCCCAAAGCCGTGCCCTAAAGCGTGGGATTTCCATCAAAATCCATGCTTTGGTACTGTGGTGCCCAAGCCGAGCTTGGAACGCCTCCCCATAGGCCCAAACCCCCCTCAAAATGCATCAAAAACATCAAAAAACACTATGAGACTTACCTGCAATTGGCAGAACTGGATTCCACTGGTCGGATTGAGAGAAATCTAAATTTCCTCTTCTAGGTCCCTCAACACTTCTCCCAATTTGCACAGTGAAAATGACATGTGGCATGAGGGTCCCTTTTCTATTTATAGCCATTTTGTCCCTATTCATGTTTTGACCATTCTAGAGTCATATGACCTCCATTTATTGCAGTTTTTCACTGCCAGATTCAAATTTTCAAGCCCGTTATGATCCTTGAGATCATTTCTCACTTGCACTAAAACTTTTTTCGGGCATTTTTTCCATGCCCCTCGCCACCTTGATTTGCATGCCACATAGGTTGCGATCATTTTTTTCCCTTTTTTGCATCATGACCTATCCATTAGCCCTCCACTCCATCCATACTATGGTCATTGTGTTATTTTTCCATCATTCATCAACCCTCAAGGAGGCCCCTTTAGTGTTCCCCCCCTCCCTCGTTCTTGGTTCTCATAATTGTCCCTTGATTGAACACTTCCTCCTTGCTTGGCCATTATATTTGTTTGGTATAATTTTATCCCCTTTTCGGGATGAGCAATTCCTTTACGAAAAAGGAACTTAGGGAGTTTCTGTTAATCTCTTTTCTAACTCCTAAAAAAATCAAAATATCGTCGAGAAATATTGCTTCCTTTCATGCTCACTAAAAGTATCTGAAAGGGCATCTATCTCATATAAGTTTAACCCTTTTCCAGACCTAGTAGACTAATTACGAAAAAGGAATAATCTAGTCACATCGGTTAGAAGGGTTCTTCATTGCATACTTTTATGCTTTTTCAGGCCTTGGAGACTAACACATGAAAAATAATCCCTTGGAGTCTTCTTATTGCTTTCATACTCTCTAAAATTGAAAGCTACCATGAGCATTCACCATCCTGGGCTCGTATAATTCCACATGACGGTACCTTCCCACCATTTCAAAGTCTTCTTATCACTTTTAGACTCCTTAAAATTGAAAGCACCCATGAGCATGCATTGTCCTAGGTTTGTACAAATCCACACGACAGTACCCTTTTGAGCACACTTCTATCCCTTCTTTAAGCTTTTTAAACCATGAATAAGGCCCAAACGGTGCCTTTTGGCGCCATGACATATCATATCTAGTCCCCACATTATGGAAGCACTCCTAGTATGGTCTCCTTTTTTCAGAGTATTTCACGATGTGTCACCCTTCAACTCTCCTAATATCACTCATCAGTCGCCCCCTGAAACTCCCCCATTGCAGACATAGTCCTTCGTCCCTTGAACTATGATCCCCTTCCCTGAAGTCAGTTTCATATGCTTCTAGGTTAGCCTTGCTATTATACTCTGAACAAAGTAATTTTAAGTCCCCCCCACTCTGTGACCCTTGTATCCCCCCCATAGTATGTTAGTATCACATCCAGTACTATCACCTTTTGGTTTTACACCTCGTGCTCCTATCAAGGAAACATGACTTCCTTGGTAGTTGAAAGTCTTCCTCTATCGACACCAACCCATCTATTCCATAGGATATACCCAAAGGTCCATGTACCTTGCACTCATCACCATAAGTGGTGATTTCCTACCGACCATTTGAGAGGAGTCCTTAGTGCTTCTTCGAATGGTTGTTTCTCAAGTGCTCGACTTCAACACCATCATCACACCGTTGAGATTCATGCAGGGTATTGATCCCTTAAGCTATTGGTCGAATACCCTAGATGTCCCTTGACTCTATCACATTGGTGAGTCTATTTGGAACCCCCCAAATGTATGTTCCCATAGATATTCGGGCTGCGCTTGGCAATAGTATTCAGAAGCACCCCAGTTACATGCTTCATCGAGTACCCAGTTCAGATGTAGTTCAGTGTACCTTTGAGATTCTAAATCTCATTCATTTAGTCCATCCAGTTGTTAGACACCTTCAAATCCAGCAGAGCATCAATTGTTATGGTACCACATCCAATATGACTGCCATTGTTTCCATGTATCGTTCTTCAGATCAGTCATGGTCAGACCATGAGTATGTCCCATATTTGTGTCCCCTATGGACCATTATGATGTACACAACATTTCTCCACATATTGTTAAGGTGCATTTTTGGGCCTCATGGGTATGCCCACCTCTTCCATACATTGAGATTATTACTCATTCATTGTTGAGGTCATGTATTTTCAATTTTATCCCTTGCAGTTTGTATGGAGCACGTGTTTCGGTCTCCAACCATTTTTTGCTCTCCTCCATCACAATGCTCATACCCCTGGACAACGACATAACCTATGATGTCCATCGGCCATACAATAAGCTCCTGCCCTCACACATCATGGGGAGATCTGTTAACACCCAAAAATTGTTCACTAGCTCATCTCCCTAGATACATAACCCATTTGTCCACTTTTCCTACCATTTTGGCCTCCAAAACTATAAAAAAACCTCAAATGGTTACCAAAAAGGAAAAAAATTGTTATTTCCCTCCTTAATTAATGAAATTCCTTAAAAAATGGTGAAAACCCCTAAAAAAGGGTTCAAATTTCTCAAAAATAAAATAAAAAGGGAAAAAAACTCAAAAATAATTTGAAAAAGAGGGGAAAACCCTAAAACCATTTACTAATACTATTGGTTTCCTAAAACCATGGGTCAATACTCCACCATCCAAAACCTCTATAAAAGGTGATGGAGGCCCCCCATTTCAACCTCCATGATCAACTCTTCACACCCTTATGATGTTGAAATTCCTGTTGAACTTTAGCCTATCACCTTGAGCTTCTGTTCACCATTATAGTTGAGTCTTGGCCACCAATGGAGCATTTGGAGAAGAGAAGGGAACCCTAGAGACTTGGTGCACTACTCACGTACAACTGCAAGGGATCCTACAACCTCACCTTTTGAGGTAACATCATATTGTAAACCATCTTTTACACATTAATACAAGAAAATCATATTTTCATTCATGGGTTCCTCTTTGTTTTATTACTACAGTAGTTAGTTAATTTAATTTTTATTTCCATTTTATGCACTCAGATATATTACTTTAATTTACTTATTTCTTAGTTTTTTACCCATTTACATGAATTGCTACTAAGGGTTCATGAATCCTTAGTATCTTCTCTTTAGCACAAGCTGGTGTGAAAACACTAGCTACAATGATCTTCTCTCTTTCCTATCTTGGTATGAGTTTCCAAGGCTTGATTTTCTTCATCTCCTAACTTTTCTTCTCTAGAAGCAATCCTAGATTCTTATTGAGTGAAATATTCCAAGAGTGTACTAAATAAAATAAGTTTCTTCCTTGCACATATTCCTTGAATATATGACTCCCATGATCTTGGAATACCATTGAGGGTAGTCATTACTAGTTCTGCATTTTCTACTTCATCTCCAATTGCACTTAACTGATCTCTGATGTTTGAAACACTTGTGAAGTAGGATTGTATGATTTAATTTTTTCGCATATTCACAGCCTTGAGTTTAGTCCTCAAGGTCAGGTTCCTATTGATTTTGGTTCCTTCAAATAGACCCTTCAATGCATCAAACATATCTTTCAGAGTCTGCAGAGAAGAGATGTGTGAGATCAGGTGATCCCTGATGGAAACAGCTATGATCCTCTAAAATTGGATAAGATTCTTCATGTTCTTAGACTTCTCTTGATATCTATATGGCTCTGCAAGTACCTCTGCAACATACTTGTCCAAGTCATGCTCTTCTAAGATGAGCATCACCCTATACTTCCATGCTCGAAATTTCTCTACTCCTTCAAGCTTATCCTCAAGATTGGTACTATTTGGAATCTTGATAAACTTAATAAATGAGAACCTCAAATGGAATTATATAAAGGATAACTTACCAGATGAGATGATCCAACCAAGGCTTGAATTCTAAAAACTGACTGCAGGGTGACCTAGGGTTTGTTAGAGAAACCTTAATTTTTAACCTTCGGGATCTTGAAAAGCTTATTGGAGGAAAATATGTGCCTCCCGTAGGAGAGCTGAGAAATGTAGTTCTTTTCCTGATTCTATGAACAAATCCTCCAAAAACCTAATTCCCTAGTTATCCGAGTTGTATTAGTGGGCCCAAAAATGAAAATTCTTGGAATGAGATTCTGCTTTGACAGAAAGATGTGCCCTAGTGAGGCGAGTTGATTCCACCCTCTTTTTCATCTGATCTATGGAGACTTCTTTCGTGAATAAGGAATCCTAGTTCTACAGTTGCAGCAACTACATAATGTTCTCTTTCAGGCTAGCTCTGATACCATGATAGAATTTTAAGTACAATACAAATATGGATCATTGAAAGATAAACAAGAACATCATGAGAAAAATTAGACAACAAATTTATCCTCGGAAAACCCTCTCAGGGTAGAAAAAGCAAGCAAACTTCTTCTATATAGATTCTACAAAATTTACAATAGTATCCCTTGTGCAAAAACCCCAAAACAAGAAGACTCCAAAAGCAACTATCCACTTGACTCTATCTCTCCTAATGATGCAAGATCAATGTGTGAGTGAGGTGACCAATTGAGGAGGTCGAATTCCTCATCTATACTAGACAAAACACTTGAAATTTTTACTAATTATGTCGGCTTGACTCTCCTAATTGGGTCGACCTATACACTTTACAATAAGATATTATTTTCTATCATTTTTCAGGCTGACCTAACAGTTAGGGTTTACATTGGCTCTTTCAATGACTTTTACATAATCAATTACATCAATAATAATCCTCATAGGGTGTACAATAAAAATAATACAAATAAGAATATCTTCCGACGTTACATTCTTCAAAAAAATTCCTAAGAGAGGTATGGTTTTAGAGGATTCAAATTTGAAAAACATCAAAATTTTCAATTTTTTTTGTCAAAAAACAAGCAAAATAGTTACCCAACTTCACATTTTCAAGGATTATATTATCGTCCTCTAAACTTAAATTATATCGTATTGTGATACGTGATATAGAGGCTAGTAGTCTTGTTAATCCCTAAATATGGGCACATTTCCCCCTATATTGTGGTTCATTACATTAATTTTGATGTCAACTTTGGTCCATTAGTGGTAATTGCAATTAGTATGGTTATATTATTTATGTCAGCTTGGGTGAGTTAGTTGGGATTGTACCCCTTAGTCTCCTATATATAGGAAGGAGAGCTTTCATTTGGAGTATCTTATCTTATTTGGTCTTGTGTACTTAGTACATTGTATAAGGAGGTTTCTCCATCGAAGAGACTTATTATTCAGATAGTTTATTCAATCAAGTTGTGGAGTACTCTTTATGATCTATTTCTTCTCTTTTCATACTCTTTTTGGAATTTTTTTTGCATAACATTTGGTATAAGATCTCTTTCCTCGAGAATGGTTTCTTCAAAACGAGTCATCTTGGAATTTTCACTATAAAATATTTGATACAAGGTTTCAGAGAGAGAGACTTAAAACCCATCTAGAAAAAAATCATAACTAACTTTTATCCAAGTTTTAGATGCTGGTTCGGAGATATTTGCTCTAGAAGCTATGGATTCTAACTAGTCCAAAAACTAGTCTAAAACAGGTGTTCTGAGAAGAAAGGTCATATATGGGGCATGCAATATACAAATTCAGTGAGACCTATTTCATATGAAATACGACAGACCATAATATCTGTGGTAGGGATTCCAACCTCATATACAAAATATTGGAGACGTGGAATACAATACAAGTTCACTATTTTGGAAGGACCAAAAATAAGAGGTGTTGGGAGATTCGCAATAACTTATTATTGGTAATTACAAATTAGGTCATACCTATGGAATTGTAAATAGGTCAAATTAAAATACCATAGTACAAATTTTCAGACCTAGAGGAGTAGAAATTTAAAATTTACATCAGTTTCAAGTCGGCCTTAAAACTGTCTTCCAATCAGTGTTTGAAAACATACGACATTTTTAATTTTGATTAACTTTGAGTAGAAGGATCTAATTGTGGTGAAACCTAAGGTGTGATATATATTTATATTTTTCAAAATTCCATGAGAAGGAATTCTAAATACTCACACTTCATCCAAACCACCAAAGGATCTATCCTCGACGTATCATGAAAAGGAAGACCTCTCTTTTCAAGTGTCCTAGTTGGAAGATATGATTAAAGAGTCTATGAAAAAAGTTGATTTGGATAATTTAGAGGAGAATTTCAATAAAATGGAGGAAAATATGAAATATTCAGTGAGAACAATTGATTTACTCAATCTAGAGGAGAAGTTAATGAAGAATATGACAAATACTGTTAATCTCATACTTAATTCAAGGGATACTCTTCCTACAGGTGATGATGTGTTCTAGGATACTTAGGAGGATAAAGATAATTCTCATGTTGAGAAAATTTCCATGAATAAGAATATTCTAAGATGGAATGATTCTGGTAATGGAATTCATCAGGGATGGTCACCAAGGGGTACCCAGGTTCCCAAGATTGACATGAGAAATTTTTATGGTAATGATCCAATAACATGTATATTCCAAATTGAGCAATTCTTTGATATACACCAAGTTCCAACTTTGCAAAAGGTAACTATTGCATCAATATATTTAGATCCTGATCAATTTGTATGGTACCAATGGATTTGTGACCATAAAAAGGACTCTATTATATCTTGTTCTATACTCACCAAAGAATTGATTGAACATTATGGGGATATTAATAGCAATACCTTATTTAGATAGTTAATAAATCTCAATAAAAAAGGTCTAGTTGCAGAGCACATCAAACAGTTTAAAAAGATAAGTCTTAGAGTGAAGAACCTTTAAGAATATAATATGTTGGATCTCTTCATTGGCACCTTGAAGGATAACATTCAACATGAGGCGCGTCTCTTTGAACCAAAATAATTGGAGAAGGCCTTCATGAAGGAAAGGAAGGTTGAAAGTAAAAATATTACGATGGCTACTAGAAAGAGAACCTCCAATAAATACCTAAAGAATACGGTTACTTCTTCTAACCCACCTCAAAGGTTGACTCCTCAGCAAATAGAGGAAAGAAAAGGAAAAGGCCTATGCTTTAATTGTGAAAGCAAGTATAGTAAGGGACATAAGTGTGGTGAGAAGAAATTATTTTACATAAAATGTGAAGAGGAAGAACCAAAAGAACAAGAACCATCTCCAAATGAAGAAACAAAAGATACTAATTCAGAATATATTACTCCCACCATATCATGTCATGCATTGGATGGAATTATCACTCCTCAAACTCTCAAGCTCGAAGGATTTATCAAAAATGAAAAGGTAACAGTGTTGATTGATAATGGTAGTACTCATAATTTCATTCACTAGAAATGAGAAAAATCTCTCAATTGCTTTGTATATCCAGCACCGAAGTTTCAAGTAATGATTGAAAATGAACTATCAACTTCTAAGGGGAGTTCCATAATATGAATCTTACTATGGGAGCATATGTATTGAATAGTCCAATGATTGCTATTCCAATGGGTGGTGTTGATTTTGTCTTAGGAGTTCAATGGTTATAATATTTGGGAACTGTGGCTTTTAATTTTCAAAATATTTTCATGAAATTTTTATGGGAAGTAAAGGAATAAGAATTACAAGGTATCACACATAAACCAAGCAAGGTTATAATCTCTAATGGTATGACAAAATTGATGAAAAAGGGACATCAAGGTGTAATTGTGTTGGGTGTGTGAGCTATCTCAAAGAATCACCTAATATTTCATTATTGACCAGGGTTGGTAATCTTAGAGTTGAGGCACAGTATATGCTGAGGTAGAATGGCACCTAAAATTTGGCTTGTCAGACCTTAGAAATATTTAATAAAGAAAAAATTGAAATATCTTTCAAAATTAATAACCGAGTCAAACTTCAGAAAGACAACGAAGAAACTAATCAAACCTAATTAAATTAACTTATGAGAGTAGTAGAAAGCTACACTACTCTATTTTATGGATGATGACTGAAAGATATAAGAATTACTCTAGAAATCAAAACTAAAACAAGGCTACATTGATGAAATTGGAAACTACTGATTAAAAGATCTAATCTAGAAATTAGAAATAACTGTCAGTGAATTTGAAAAACCTATTTATGACAATTAATTATGAAAACAAGGAACTATGTTAACTCAAAAATATAACTACAAACTACTTAATAAATTCAACAATGATTCATGCATTAATATTCAAGATTACACTAAAATACCTAATTCCATTCTCCTTGGGGATTCTGAGGAAGAGTGTCAAAATGAATTTAAAATGTACAAAAGAAGCAAAAGGGAAGCAAGTCTAATTTAACCTCTACAAAAAAATGTAAACTAAATATTATCCAACTACAATTAACTTTAAGCATTGTGATCTATTTTCTATCTATAAGTGAAATGATGTGAAACTAATGTACCTTAGAAATAGCAAAAAGTTAATAAAGACATTTATTGAGATTGAATTTGATTAGGAAGCAAGTAGAAAACTTGATAAAAATATGTTTATATAGAAGCAAGTAGAAAACTTGAGAAAGATATTTATTTCTAAACCAAATTATTTCTTATGAATAATTTGGAAAACTGATCTTGTGCTTTAGCAAGGAAACAATTAAAACTAAGATACTTGGAGAATGAAATTATTAACTCTTAATCAAAAATAAATCTTAACACATAATAAACCATCCTAAGAATGAAACTGAAAAATTCTATAACAAGAAAGTATTCAGATGTAACCTGTAAAAAAACTGAAGCAAAGTAAGGGAAAATAGAATGAAAGCTAAGAATGGAGATGAAACTTAGTTAAAACCCTATCCAATGTAAAACAAGATCGTTATTATACCAAAAACTATTAATTAAAAACAATAAATATTACAATTAAAAGCCTGAGAAATTGGATTAAAAAATAATCATGAAAACAATGTAGAAAGTGTTGAGGTCTGAATGACGACCCGGATGGCTATCTGAATGACAGTCTGGATAGAAGAAAATGATTTAAACAAAGGAAAGAGAAGATTGGATGATATTAACTACCAGTTGGATGATGCATGTGATCCTATAGTGCAGGTAAAGCAGTCAGTAAGCTTATTAAGAGCTGGAATAGGAAAAATCCATCTATGTTAATAAAAATTTAGGAAACTAGCTATTTCTATTTCATCCTAAAATGAGACTGAAAGTCTTCTGTTACAGGACAGAAAATATTGAACTTGACACCAACTATAGGTGAACTTAGAAGGTTAAGCTAACTAAACTCCAAGCAACTAAGCAATTTAAACCATTGAAGCAAACTATGCAAACTAAATGGACTAAACTATTTAAGCAAACTAGATGAACTAAACTATTTAAGCAAACTAAATGGACTAAACATGACCGGTCATCAATTATATTCTAGAAATATTATTAATATGAACAACAACAAGATATACATAACATAAAACAGAGGTATTCTTTATGTACACAGCAAAACAACATATATGTTGCGAAATAAAAACACCATATATAAGACAAATACAGAATTTGAACGAGTAACACAACTTATCTAAAGAAGCGAAAGACAAATTATATATAGACAGAAGACCACTGGTTGTTGAGGGGCCCTTCTCAGCAAACAGAGGCTGAGCCTTAATCAGTCAATCACCATGCATGCTAATAAATTTTCATAAAACTAGAACAGATTTGTATTAAATAAAAAATAGAGTTACAGTGTTTCTGTATCCATTTGCAGCTAGAAAAGATTAACAAGACTAAAGATAAAAAGGACAGACTGACTAACTTGACTAACTCGTCTCTGCTACGAGGATGTCTATACATACAGTGTTACAATTGGAGGAGCAAGTTGACCCTTTAGTGGTTGACTGCTCTAATAATAGGCAATATTAATGCCATAAAACGGCTCTGCTTAATAGCTTGTGACAACACATAGGCCAAGGAACAACCTCATAATAGTTACAACAGTGCACAAAGCATCCACCAGGTTCCTCGACATCGGTTTCCTTCACGCAATCGTTGAGACGTCGATCTTCCTTTGACGTGGTAGAGAAATGTGTTGTCGAGCTTGAGAGTGTAGGAGAGGGAATCTTCTAGAACACCAGCTCACGCACCATAGGGGGCACATTTTAAACAAAACCCATATGACAGTTTACTTCCCAATGGCCCGAGAATAACTCAACTAACGATCACACAGGCTGAATGCGGGTCTGAACGACGGGCTGAATATGGCTAATCATTTGCAACATAGATACATGTCTGAGTGAAGGTTCGTTTGAGAGCCACAACCTTTAAAATGAAATATATTTTCCAAGCAAGCCAAGAAATGTCAATTAAACATCAATAAATCACAAAATGATGATTTTACCCAAAATTCATGTGATGTGTGAATATATGCATACCTGATCTGTTTGACGGTCTGAATGGAAAGCATAATGACTTATTACATCGAAAATGGTGCCAATGAGAATGTAATTGATGTTCAAAAATGATGACAAAAACGGACACCAACAAATTGCACAATTATGCTCATTAGATGTTCAAACATCTAATCCTCTTATTTACCCAAATCTCCAAAGGGTCATTAATAAGCATTCCAAGGTATTTGAAGATATTCTTAAAGGTCTTCCACCTTTCCAATATTTTTATCATGCTATTCACTTAATCCTCCGAAGTGTTCCTCCTAACATCAGACCTTACAGACAACCCTATGGACAGAAGAGTGAAATTGAGGATATGGTTGAAGAAATGTTAGAGGATGGAATAATTAGGCCTAGCCAAATTTCTTACTCTACACCAGTGGTAATGTTACACAAGCTGGATGGATCATGGCGTATGTGTCCAGATTATAGAGAGCTCAACAAATTTCACAATTATGCTCATTAGATGTTCAAACATCTAAGCCTCTTATTTACCCAAATCTCCAAAGGGTCATTGATAAGCATTCGAAGGTATTTAAAGATATTCTTAAAGGTCTTCCACCTTTCCAATATTTTGATCATGTTATTCACTTAATCCTAGGAAGTGTTCCTCCTAACATTAGACCTTACAGACACCCCTATGGACAAAAGAGTGAAATTGAGGATATGGTTGAAGAAATGTTAGAGGATGGAATAATTAGGCCTAGCCAAAATTCTTACTCTGCACCAATGGTAATGTTACACAAGCCAGATGGATCATGGTGTATGTGTCCAGATTATAGAGAGCTCAACAAGATCACCATTAAAGATAAGTTTCACATTCCTATCATTGATGAATTGCTAGATGAATTACATGGAGCAATTGTATTCACAAAGTTGGATCTTTTGTCTGCGTATCATCCAATTAGAATGAAAGATGAAGACATCCCAAAAACAACATTCAGAACGCATGAAGGTCATTATGAATTTCTAGTCATGCCATTTGGTCTCACGAATTAACCTTCCACATTTCAAGGTTTGATGAATTCAATTTTCAAGCCTTTTATTAGAAAATTTGTGCTAGTATTCTTTGATGATATACTAATATGTAGCAAGTCTTGGGAAGAACATGTTCAACATGTTGATAGGGTACTACAACTACTACAGGAGCAAAAACTATATGCAAAACCTTCCAAACTTTTCTTTGGGGTGAAGGAGGTAGAGTATTTGGGTCATATTGTATCTCATGAAGGTGTCCAGGTAGACCCTAACAAAATTAAATCCATGATAGACTGGACGATTCCCAAAAACCTGAAGAATATTTGAGGTTTCTTAGGTATGACAAGGTACTACCACAAGTTTGTTCAAATATATGGAAGAATAATAGTGACTCTAACAACATTATTGAAGAAATATGCATTTTCTTGGACTCCAGAGGAAACTCAATCTTTTGAACAACTTAAACAGACAATGTGCACAGCTCTTGTATTGGCCAAGCCAAACTTCACAAAAAACCTTTATTGTGGAATGTGATTCTTTAGGAAATGGCATTGGCATTGTTCTAATGCAAGAAGGACACCCACTTACTTTCACATGTCCTCCAATAAAGGGAAAGAACTTATAAAATCCCATTTATGAGAAGGAAATATTGGCAATACTACACACTCTTAAGAAATGGCATCCTTATCTAATAGGTAGGCACTTCAAGGCAAAAAAAAATCATGATAGTCCTAAATACTTCTTGGAATAGATACTATCTTCAGAAGAGAAACAAAAGCGGGAAACCAAGATGTTGGGATATGAATTTTAAATCATCTATGGAAGGGGGAAACATAATCTGGTCGAAGATACACTCTCCAGAAAATATGAATATGTTGGGGAATTACTTTGTTCCATTTCCATTCTACAACCATATTCGATAGTAGAAGCAAGGGAAGAATGGAAAAAAGACCTATCTGTGTGGACACTCATTCAAAAGATACAAAATGATCCCAGTGTATCAGATACTTTTTTGTGGAAAAATGATTCACTATGGTATAATGATCGCTTATATTTATGCAAGAACTCCCAACTCAAGTAGAAAGTCCTTTCAGAATTACACGCCTCTCCTATAGGTGGGAACTTAGGATTCCTAACACCTTACCACAGGGTAAAGAAGGAATTATTTTGGGAAGGTATTAAATACGATGTTCAAAGGTTCGTGGTTGAATGCTTGATTTTCCAATAGAATAAGGGCGAAATAGTTAAGACCCGAGGACTTCTACAAGCATTAGACATATCTTTCCAGCGTTGGGAGGAAGTCTCCATGGATTTTATCACAGTTCTACACAAGTCCAAAGGAAATAACGTTATTATGGTGGTTGTGGATAGAATCACAAAGTATGCACACTTTTGTGCACTCTCTCACCCTTTTAATGCAAGTACAGTAGCTGCAACCTTTATGGAAACTGTTCAGAAGCTACATAAAAATCCAAAAATTAATGTACATGATAGAGATCTAATTTTCACTAGAAAATTTTGGAGTAAATTATTTTCCTATTTGGGTACTCAATTGGATCACAATTCATTTTATCGCCCTCAATATGATGGGAAAAATGAGATAGTGAACAAGTATTTCGAAGGATATCTGTGTTGCTTTGCATCTGATAAACAAACAATGTGGGTGAAATGGTTGTCTTTGGCAGAATGGTGGTACAATACTTCCTTCCATACATCATAAAAATGTCTCCATTTATGGCAGTTTATGGGTACCAGCCTCCATCTATCACATATCCTTTAAAATGAAAATATAAATTTCAAGCCATGGAATATCACATAGAGCACCAACAAAAAATTCTTTATATACTTAGGGACAACCTGACTATGTCAAAAATGTTGGTAGTGATAATAGTGAAAAAGGTGTGATAGAGTATGTTGAGGTTGTCATTGATGTCAACCAACAAAGGTGTGTTTTAATGTGTTATGTGTATTGTGCTGTAGAAGTTCAAATCATCTGGGTAAATGTTTCTGTAGAAAAAGTCACCAACATTAATGTAGAAGTTCAAATGCATATTCTTCACGAAAAGACCTGGCAAGTTGAGAATCGAGTTCAGCAATGTAGTCAATTCAAATGCTAAAGAAATTAAAAATACCATAGTCAAATGCTCAAATGCATATTCTTCACTAAATGACCTGGCAAAGTAGTTGAGAATCGAGTTCAACAACATAGTCACATTTGGCAGCATTTTGCTCATGCCTGGCAGTCACATTTGGTAGAAAATTCAGTTCGGCACCTGAATGACCTAGCAAGGTAGTTGAGGATCAAATTAAGCAACACAGTCATGACCTGGCAAGGTAGTTGAGAAGTCAGTTTGGCACATATGGAGAATCTGTTATTTCATTGAGGATGTTTCCCTGCAGGTTTTTTTATCACAAACATTGGATAAACAATAGATCAAGAGTTCATATTGACCTAGGGTTTGTGCTTAGAAAACAAGATTGAGTTTCCTTAACTCAACCTAAAACTGTTTCCAAAAGAGGTGATTCAGTTATATTAAAAAATAGCTTACTCACATTGAAGACAATGGATAGAGGTCGTTGTATGTAAGTGAAAAAAATGGTTTCAGTTTTTTAAATTGAGTAGTTGAGTAATGATGAACAAAGCATGATGAAAGTGACTGAGAAAAACCAGAGAAAGATTGAAGGATATACGATATGGACAACATTAGGTTTGATAGTTTACATGCTTGATTAAAAAATACATTGAAAAACAGCTGCAAAAACAGAGCAGAGATACAGTTGGAGTTTAAAGGTAAAATTCTATAAATGAAGACAAGATTATCATTGGACCACACTGCAAAACAAGTATTGTAAAGTGTAAGTAGTGTTCCACCAGTTCAGCAAATAATTGTTCCAATGCATACAAATAGTATCAAAAAATGCAGAGTCAAAACAAGAAAGAAAAGAAACATATAGATGTTTTAAATCTGCTTTGTAATTATGTTAAAATTGCTTGTCAGGGTGGTTGGGAGGTGCTAGGAGAAGATAAAAATTTCTCTGTGCAAGTAGATGCTTGTACAGTTTATGGAGGTAGAGGATTTCATCTAGTAGAATCTAGAGAAATATGGGAGTGTTAGCTTCCCATCAGTAGGGGATGATAAACTTAAGAGTAGTTCCTCTTCATGATCTTGAATTAATATATGATTTCTTGTGGTCTTTTCCCTTTACGGGTTTCCACATTGAAATTACTGTGTTCGAATGTATCTGAATGTTTTTCCTAAGTAAGTTTCATAGCAAGTTAATACGTTCAAGATGAAAATAAGTAAGAAATTACCTACACTGATTCACCCCCCCCCTCTCATTGTCTTAGAGAATACAAAAAAAAAAGATGAAACAACAAGTTGATCAACATCGCAATGAAAGGAGTTTTGTAGAAGGGGATTGGGTATTTCTCAGGCTACAACCTTACAAGAAGATGTCTCTCAAGCTAATAAAGAAGGAAAGTAAATTATCACCCAAGTATTGTGTTCCTTATAAAGTGTTTCATAATAATGGTAGTATGGATTACAAATTCAATCTCCCTTCATCTTCAAGAGTACATCTTGTTTTCCATGTTTCTTGCTTAAAGAAGGTAATAGGAAACAAGATCCCAATTCAAAAAATATTGTTGGAGCTTTACGAAGAAGGAAAATTCATATTGGAACTTGAAACAATCACTGAAAAAATGTAACATCCTTGGGAAGATTCAACCAAGATATTAACTCAACTCCAAATTTTTCATAAACTTCACGAGTTAATTTTCTGTCAATTTATTCGAACAGTGCAGGAAGTAAGTGATGGGTATTGCGGAAAGGTATGAAGATGGTAGGATAATAAATAGGTGGGGATATTGGTATTTAATGACAGAGGTAATATAATTCAAATGGGTTTTTGTTAATTTCATGAAAGTGTTTGAGAAGACGGTGTATTTTGGGAGGAATTGGGGCTTAAGGGCTCTCCCAGGATTGCTGAGCTAGTAATTTTCCAATATTTACAAATAGGGTCTAAAAGATTCCAAATTATAAATTTAAGGACTGATATGGATACTATAACTATTCAATGACATTCTCCAATTGATAGAATGTAAAAATAGTGCTTAGACTATATTTGGCACTAAAAGTGGTAAAACTAGTCTAGAATTGACATCAATCTAGCTAGTCTTGTATTTTAACTTAACAAAATGATTTAAATATCCAGAAAATATGTTATGATGATTATTATAACTCCAATATAAGACGTTCCACACATAAAACATGAAATATAGCATTCAGAATATTCCTCCTTTATTTTATTTCTTTCTTCTCAAATGACAATGGCTCATAGGTTTGTTTTTTGTTACAACAGTGGGAGAATAGAGAAGAGAAGAAAGAAGTTACATCTATTGGTTAGATGGCTGAACTTGATGCATTCTATACATGTTGGTCTTCAATGGGAACCATCATCAACTGGTTCTCTCGTTTAGGAAAATCACCTCCAAAACTGGCTATGGGAGGAGTAGGAGTAGGAGAAGAGTAGAGATTTGATCTGATCTTGAATTATGGAATATAAAAACATCTAATTTTTGCAAACATCAGCTAATAGACTTCACCGGAGGTCCTGAGAACATCTCTCCATAATTGTCTTCCTCCACTAGTGTTCCTCCATTAAATCTAGCTGCAAATCTTCTTCAATGGTAGCCTCCTCTTCAATCTGTCATTAATTCTTCAAGGATGATTTGACTTGGATGTCACTGGCCGTAATATTAATTGCTGGACCTGAATAACACTCATAAGAAACTCACAAGGCATTTGGGAACATCTCCCAAGCATAACTTGTTGAGTCACAACACTCAACTAGAGGGATAAGAGCTCTCATTCACAAATTCTAATAATGATCAAAAGTGAGAGATGGAGTGAGAAGCACGATTGAATAGATGATATTACTTGCTACCCAAGCTAGCCCACACGTGTGGATGAGGAGGGCTCATTCCTTGAGGAGAAAGGAAACTTTTTTGCTTTCTCCACTTTCATGCTTTTGCATTCCTTCATTGAAATTGGCAAGTGCGCCCTAGGAAGATTTTCTGCACTTGCTACTTTCCTTTCTGACTGCTTTTCTTGTTTTTTTTCCACTTTGTTCACTTTCCTCTTTTATGCTTTTGTCTGATTTTTCCATCTTTTTTCAGTTTCCTTCTTGGTTCACCTTGCCAACTTGTCTCCATTATATTCCTTAGCTTTTCTGAGGTTTTACCACTTAGGCAAGTTTGGCCCAATTGACCAATTCAAATTTCCTAGCCAAGTCATCAACCACTTGGCACATTTATTATAAATAAACATTTAAATGAAAATAATACAACTCAGAAATAATTTAAGTTAGCAATTAGTTAATTATCCAGTAATTAATTAATTATTATGGTGTAATGCCTCAAAATTTCCCCAATTAATTAGGAACTTAGACCCCTAGGGATAGAAGGATCCAAGTGGTGACCAAGCTTGCTAGGGAGGGGACATGACAAAAAAAGACTAAAAAGCTACAAAATTGGGCTATTACTGAGTACCTCATAAAGTGGAAGAACTTACCAGTTGAAGATTCGACATGGGAAGATGAGTCCTTCATACAAAGGAATCCGCAACTAATCAAGCATTGAGGACAACACTTGTCTGAAGGGGAGGGGCATGTTAATACCTAAATATGGGCACATTCCCCCCTATATTGTGGTTCATTACATTAGTTTTGATGTCGTAATTGGTCCATTGGTGGTAATTGTCATTAGTATGGTTACTCTAAAATTATATTAGTTATGTCGGCTTGGGTCAGTTAGTTGGAGTTGTATTCCTTAGTCTCCTATATATAGGAAGTGAACCTTTCATTTGGAGTATATTATCTTGTCTTGTCTCGTGTACTTAGTACATTGTATAAGGAGGTTTCCCCCTCAAAGGGTTTTGTTATTCAGCTATTTTATTCAATCAAGTCGTGGAGTACTATTTCTGATCTATTGCTACTCTATTCATACTCTTTTTGGAAATTTGTTGCATAACAAGTCTAAAATTACTAATAAATAAATAAATAATAATCATGGAGAGATAAAACCAAAGGATATTAGATGATTGTATTTCAGTAATTTTTAGAGAATTACCAAGAAGAGAAACAAATAGCACCAATAAGTAGCAACTAGAGAAACTAGGAGAACAAATACAATCAAGAATTTGTGGAATTGGGAAGGGGACGTAAGTAGTTGGTGTAGCACCTTAATGTTTCACTTGATATTCTTTTAAGGTTTATTATTGAGCATGATTGATAGGAGATGGTGTTCTAGAGTTATTATCCCCTAATTTCTTTATTTTGTCGATGATAGGTTATGATAGACGTAGATATATATGTGATCACTTGGATTGTGATGAGCATTGGTAATATTCCTTGTTAATGATTTACGTAGCACTATCATCGGTGTTCTTTGATGACGATTTAGCATGATAAACCCCTCTTGGTAGTGATTGGTTGAATGTCCATATCACTTATTGAATAACATGTATATTGATGTACCTCCTTGGTATGATGCTCTTGATTTATGATGATGATGTTGAATGCACATTAGTGTTATTGGAAGGACTAATCTATTATAGGTTGAGGCAATGATTGAAATATGGGGAAACATAGTAAAGAAAAAGGGATCATATACCAATGAGGATAACCACGTTGTATTAGAAATTAGGAATCCTTAGGGAAGGGGAAAAATTGAGAAAATGAACATTCAAGTTCATTCGGGTAAAAGGGCCAAGGGGAATGAGTTCTAAATTACCTTTACCTTTTTCCTTGTACTTGTAATTTCACTCTTAAGATTCTCTATACATCAGAAAATAAGGGGAAGAGGGAAGGATAATAATCAAATCTTGAAATGTTGTTACACTTGGGAAGTATTACAAAATAATTGCATGCCTTATAGAGGAATAGTTGGCCTATGAGGAAAAGTTCCATAATTTTATCAATTGTTCAAGAAATGTTGTGATTCTAAAATGTGTATTTGATCGAGAAAATGATTGGTTTCTTTAACTTGCACTAAGTGGGATAAGGGGTTGTGAGTGTACTACCTATTCATGGGATGCTAAAGCTCATATTTTGATTGGATACTTGTTTTCTTTTCAGGCCCTTGGGACTTCATTATTGAGTGTGATTATGTTCATCAAGGACTAGGGTCGTAGGAATATATTTGTAGAGGTGTTCCAATACTAAGAGTGAATGTGTTCATCAAGGGCTAGGGTTGAGGTAAGATCCTTCTAAAGGGGTGCGTATAGAGAGAATGAATGTGCTAATAGTGGCCAAGGTGGTAGAAATACCCTTTAACATCATACACTAAGGGGTTTTGGGTGTTGTTATAGACTAGGAACCTATCCACCAAATAAATGTTGATCAATTGGGAGTATGGCCTATGATAATCCTTTGGGAATTGTGTGAGTTATTTATAGATAGTTTTCTGTACCATAATTTCCCTAGATTGTTGATCTTGAACCTTTCTCAGGGGACACTACTTGTGAAGGTAGTTGCATTATTTCGGTGGAAAATTAATCCCTAGGTGTAATTTACCCCCACTTGGTTATCAATAAAGCCATGGTATATTAGAGAATTGACTATATCAATATTGGGACTTTAGAAAGGTAAGGACTATGGGTACTTGATATGATGTTTAAATTAATTTATCTCTAAGTATTTATGGGTTATGGTGACTTAAATGTGAAATTATTGAATGCATCATTGAACCGTGGAATGCCTTCCATATTTTAGTCATTTTCATGTTTATTACTATGTTAAATAAAGTCAAGGTTATTGATATGTGTCTTAGTTTGAAAGAAAGAAAGAAATTATATTCAAGTAAAGCACACTTAGGTTGTCATCAAGTGGTATCAAAGCCTCAAAATTATGCACTTAGGAGCCTCAAGGGAGATTAAAGGACTAAGGAATTTGCTTCTTTTAATTATTAACCGGTGAACCTATAAAAATGAATTAATTAGGAGTGAGGATTGAAAGTAGTGATGAAATTTATTGAATTATAGTAATTTCTTCCTATTGCATTAATCAATTGATTGTCGCATGATAATTTTGTTTATTTTCTTGATCACATTTGAATTCTAGTTAATACATATTAGTTGGTTGGTTTAGGAATAGGGTAAATAGTTGCAAGTATTGATTTATCCCCTTGAAGCCTTAATGTAGAATTATTAATTGCTTAATTGTTGGTTGATTTTACAAAAGGACTCGGAGCCATTACAACAATATAGTCATTATGATTTTAGCATATCACTTAGGGGAAAAAAACCTGGGTGGGGAGGATAACACTCCATCCCACAACCACTTGAGCCAGATGTGACTTCCTAATTGTCGGTTTATTTTCCTAGAATTATAATTATTTAACTCTTGAATCCCTTGATGCTATAATCTAGTACATTTTCATTGAGTGTTGTATTAAATTACAACCCATTTGAATATTGCCTCACATTAAATAAATTGAATAAAATATTTATATTGGATAAAATTAACCATGGGCCCAAAATTTATGCATTTAAATAATTAACCGATAACCATATTAAATTTTTGGATACTATCAGTTGACACCAATAAATTGTTAAAAAGTTGAGAATTAGGATATGAAAATCAATGTAAAAATGGAAACAATTGCTTAACATGCATTATTCTCTTTAGAAATTGAACATTGTCCTTTTTAAATCAAACTTATCATAATATAAATATTCATTTTATTTTTATTTTTGTGGTCCAAACAACAATTCAACATGCATTCATTGCTTATGTCTTTCCATTAACAAAAAAAAGAAGGGGTTCACATTTAATTTATATTTTCAAAATAAATAAGGGATATTGCATCTATTTGATTCAACATTATAAAAAATTATACATATGCATATAACCATAGATCATACCATTCAGGCTAGTGGTGGCTCATAAAGTTTGATTGCAAAAACAAAAAACAAGTGTGTATAACATTGCTATTATCCTATTACACGCATCCATAATAACCGGCCATATCCCTTGCCACCACATGCATTCAGATACTATAAATTAAAAGCTACCTTGCAAAACTCAAACCTTTCTTATTAAGCCTATGTGAACCCAAATTCATATCCCTAAGGGAGAGTAACAAGGACGTGTCCACTATCGAGCCATATAAACCTCTAAAGAACATAAAAGACGAACCTCAGACCATGTAAGAAAATAAAAAAAGTTTGTAAAGAAAAGGGTGGATTGTATATAGTTTGAACCTAGACCCTATTGGCTAGTCAACCTCCTCTATAATAGTCCCGAAATGCCACCCAAACCTACGTAATGTTACAACAATTGAACCCTTGCATGTGCAAGTGATTTGAATGGATTAATATGTGTGTTCTACTACAATGGTGTAAGATATTTGTTATAAGGTTGTAATGCTTTTCTTTATTAGTACCTGCTCCACAAGGTGTATAGTGATTGATTAGTCACCCAAATTTTGTTTCATTTTTTTCCTAATGTTAATTAAGGTTTATGAAAATTTTCATATCAAACTTATTTCTAAAAATTAAAAAAAAATAAAATAAAATTAGATTATCTAAATTTGTGATTGGTACATTATATGAATTTGACAAATTTTCCCTTGGGTGCAAATGAATTATTGAATTAAAAAAAAAAAACTAGAGAAAAACCAAAAACTTTCCAAGTATGTACTTAAAATGATGATTCATTTATTGAACTTTTGTATGCAAGATATGCAAATAAATGCTCATAAGAAATGTTGTTATGTTGGATAATCAAATTGTTGTATTTGAGGTATGAAAGTAAATGCTTATGGGAAATCCAAATTTTTTATTTGACTCATTTTTTTGGTTTTATTGTCCTCTTGATTGATTATCCATTTGTGAATTTTTATTTAATGTCATCTATCTCACTATTTGTCATGCCATTTGTCTAACAAATAGCGTATTTATCTATAAATTTATTTAATATGAAACAAATATATAATATTATACCTAGTAATAATTACATATATCTTCAATGGAAGGATGGAAAATTGTCAAAAATAATAATTAAAATTTATAGAAAAATGTTAATGCCATCTAATCTCAATACAACTACTTTAATAATAATATGAAATTTATATATATCTTGGTGGACTATCTCAAGTAGTTGAGAGTTTTTCTTGTAAGTAGGAAGTCTGGGGTCAAATCTTCGGGTGGCTATATTGATATTGTAATAGGGCCTCACTCTATGCCCCCATCGAGTTAGGCTCTGTAAACGATTTACCCTGTAGAAAATGCTTGGTTTCCCCATGTTCTCTCGTGGATTTCGAGGAGGTTTTTCGTGCATGTAGCGAGCACTATTATCCGATGCCACGAACCACATTGAAAAATATGAAATACATATATAATATTTTATTATATTTAGTAATAAATGCATATATCCATGATATTTGTGTATATGGAAATCAAGGAAAGATAATAAATACATATCCAATACAAATCTTTATTAGTGTATATCCAATCTAAATATTTTTTTATATGTAAATGTAAAAAATAAATGTTCAATATATAAAGATACACAAATCCAATTGTTTATTACTCAAGGATACACAATATGTGCATATTTATTGGTGGATTTATTGCTTTGTACACATCTTCATGCACACAAGTAATGATATTAGATTGTGCGGTTAGCTAATTCATACATTAGCTTAAAAAAATCAACTATTCTATCCACTAAAAATTCTCGTGATCCTAAACAATAGTCCACAGATTCAATCTTGAAGCAAGGATGAAGCAAATATTGAAGCAAGGATAGAGTGTAGCCTCAGTCGTTCCACATATTCAACTTTGAAGCAAGAATAGATTGCATGTTGATTACAACAGTATTTCTTGTGTCATATATAATTTTTTAATAAATTACAAATGTGAAATCAGGGCAACATAAAAAAAAATCCAATAAAAATTGCTTAGTAATTGTGTTATGTGAATATGTAGATTAATTCTACTCAAACAACAAGTGAACAAGCAATTGTAGTCAAACAACATCACATACCAGTAGTCCACATATTCAATCTTGAATCATGCATATATTATAGGTATGTATGTTCGTTCTATTACCTTCCCCTCCATATAGGTATGTCCTTTGCTTTCTGACTCTCTACCAACTTAATAAAATAGAAGCCCTCCCTAAACAATAAAATTGAGGACTAGTACATTAGGTGGGGCAAGTTTGAATGATTCAAATATTTGTATAGATTATATTGCAGTATCGATAGACAAGTTTGAATGATTCAAATATTTGTAGAGTTAATATTGTAGCATTGATATATATGATCGAATGATTCAGATATGTGGAGAGTTAATATTGTAGTATTGAATTTGAGATTTTTGTTAAATTATAATTTGTATTTTATTAAAAAATAAGACATAGGAATTATGAGTTCAAATACAATAATTATTTTCCATAAAAAATCAACCAAAATATTAGATAAAATATTTGTTTATATTAACAAAAAATATTAACAGATAGAAAATTGCAAATTAACAGACATGCTTTACAATGTAGTAAAACAACTTGGTGGAGCCTAAGAATGAACCCTATTGTTATGGTTGGAAAGGAAGATACACAACCTACTCCTGTCTTATTTTTCTTACTGGCCTACTCTATATTTTTTTCTTAAGAACTTTTTCTTCGACACTCTTTCGCTAATTCCTTGAAAATGTAAAATGGAACAAGTTATTCTTGGCAATCCACTACATCCTCTAGGTGAAATTCACATCAAATCCCAAATGTTTATAAGGCCTGAGCTTCTTTTGGTATACTCTTTATCAAAAGATATCCAAAGAACAATATACCCAAACGTTATCCCGTCAGCATCGCATTGCTTTTTACAATTACATTTGCGTCTGAAATAGTACCAAAAAATGTGCCTCCTGGGCGAAGTAGTGAAGAGACATTTTCTAACGCCCAGCATACATGTTCCTTAGTTGAACATGAGTAGTGCAAGGAAAACTGGAAACCACATTTATCGAATGGTGTATTATCCTACAATCCCTTTTCCGAAGGAACTATAATATCTGTATCCATATATTCCCAAGTTGTGATCATATCCAAATCACAATAAGACTATTCAAGTGAATAGTCAACCAATAGAAAATAACTCCATTTGGAAAGAATAAATAATATTGAATATACATTGATGAGATATGATTACATTACAATTTGATGGACCATTTAAATATGGTCCTTTTCCATGGAAAGGTACCTCTTTATCTATTCAATTAATTACATATAAATTTTAATTAATATTTGTTTGATTAATTTTATTTTATTATTTGTTTATTGATATGTTTATATATTATTTTATTTGTTACATGGAATTCCTCTTCATAATGCTTTGTACATGTGAGGTTGATAACCTGAAGTTGAAGTCTGACAGAATTAGTTTTTTTAATCTCAAAGTGGATCAGCCTGTCCTTTTCTTCGATGGTGCATCACAATATGGTTTATGTTCAGTTGGAGGTGTCATATATCTCAATGATTCTCATTATTTTTCTGTTAGACTCAATTGTGGTATAGGATCAAACATGAAAGCTGAGTTAATGGCTCTCTGGTGTGTTCTTAAAGTTGGTAATATCTTTGGTTTGGTTAATATCAAGGTATATGGTGATTCTCGGGTCACCATCAAATGGGCGGTGGGCGACTTCAAGCTCAATGTTATAAATCTGAGGCATTGGGCTATTAGAACTCATTTTGAAATCTCAAAGCAACAGAATATCAAGTTCGAGCATATTTATAGAGAACATAATTCTCTTGCAGACAAGCTATCTAAACAAGCACTATCTGGTATGGAAGGTCATTTGATCTGGGAGGAATGGTGCGAGAACTGCATCCTGGATAGTGGGTCCACTTATTTTCTTGATTGACCTGTTGCTGAGTCTTGAATCCGGGAATTTTTGAATTAATGGATTTCATATTTTGGTTTTTTGTATGTGTAGTGTTGTAAGCAGCTTCTGAGCTATAATGATGGCCTTGAAAGTATTGAGTGGTTCCTAAAACTTCTTACATTTTAGAACTTACAGGATGATTAGTAATTGATTCAACTATTTGAATCATGAGTTTTCATTGTACTATTTGATTCTTTTTTAATATCAATAGTAGTTTTTTTTCGGTGGAAAAATGCTTTGTCCTCAAAGCATTAGTGACGAAGGTCTCATCTTTCTATATATATAGGTTATAAAAGCCATTTATAATTTTAATATACTAATTAAAACCATGTGTAGTTTCCTAAAACCATGTTTGGTTTCATAAAACCATGTGTGGTTTCATGAATGCTATTCTTTAAATTTGTTTTAACTCTTTATTTTTTGTTTCTCTTGCGGATAATTGTTCTTTTCCACTTCTTATTTGTAACATTTTTTTTCTTACTTCTTGTTCTCTTCTTATTTGCAACACAAATAATTACTTCTTTTATATTTTTTTATTTCCCTTATTGTATTCTTGATTTATTGTTGTCTTTGAATTTTCTAGCAGAATAATATATATTTTTGATTAACTTGATTTGCTTCAAAGTTGCAAGTGAATATTCTTTGGTCCAAAAGCCTACTTTTGGACAAGGTCCTAGACTTTTGGGAAACCCAAAAAATTGATGGCCAAAAGCCAATGTGGATCAAAGATACTTAATCAGACAAGCTCTTAGAATGGTTTGTGGGAAAAGGCGAGAATCAATCCCAAGAAGGGGCTCTGATTCCAATGTAATATCTGTATTAAGATATTCTCATGTTGTGATCGTGTCCGAATAACAATAAGACTATTCAAGTGAATAGTCAACCAACAAAAAATAACTCCATTTGGAAAGAATAAATAATATTGAATATATACTGATGAGAGATGATTACATTGAAATTTGATGGACCATTTAAATATGGTCTTATGTGCCTTTTCACTGGAAATGTAAATCTTTATCTATTCGATTAATTACATATCAATTTTAATTAATATTTTTCTAATTACTTTTATTTTATTATTTAATTATTTGTTTGTTGATATGTTTATATATTATTTTATTTGGTACAGGAACCACATAACAATTTGCAGAATAAGGTGGGATAGGAATGAAAATCTCTTTCACCCATGTACTTGGTATGTCTCATGATTTTAGTGAGTGATACAGTCTTCTATCCCTAGTAATAAGACTCACAAAATGGACAAATGTCGCTTGATCAAGAGACACATATGTGTGCATTCCCTCTTTCACCCTCCCGCAATGTTGATCATGAAACTATTTGGATGTGAATCAAAATCGCAGCCTTATGTCCTCTACAATTTTAAACTATTTTTCCAATGGCAATGTGTCATCATCATCTTCTAGAAAGTATTCATAACGGACCTTGATGAATAGACCTGTAAAATCAAGGCCACTTCATACCAAGAAACATCTTTGTACTTGAATTCTGGCTTCAAAATTTTCTTCTCCCTCGGCATTGTGCAAATTCTATCAAGAAATCACTTTAACCTTATCTGCCATTGATTGTTAGGATTTCAATTTTTTTTTTAAACCTACTAAACTGAGTTCTCTAACCACTAAAATTAGCAAATTATGGGAATAAAATATGGGGCCTCTACATTTCAAATCTACTCTAAGTAACAATTTAGCCAAATAAAGTTCCAAGTTATATGAACTCAAATCAATTCGACCAGCATTTGAAAGAAACCCTAACTTCTCTAATATGAAAATAAAATTCAAAAGGGTAAAGACACACTCATTTAAATAGCACACACTAAAAAGATTTGTTGATTTCCTTACATGATTGATTTCAAATTTGAAGACTCTTGGAAACCCTAGATTTTGCACAATTTTCATCTCCTAAATATTACATTGAAATATTTGGGAAGTGGGTAAAATTTCCATTAATTGAAAAATTGGCCTGGTGTCCATTAAGGTATTTTTTATATAAAAAAAATTCCATGAGTCCTGCCTTAAACGAAAAAGACCCTAATCTCCCTAGGTTGTGTTGAACACATGAGATAATGATGGGAAAGTTGTTGAGCTTTCTAAACTGCCAAATGTGCACATTTGAAATCAAGTTCCAACCAAGTGGTGGTTAACTGAAAGTGCATATTCAATCATTTCTTAATTAAAAGAAAATCCTAAGGAATTGTAATGACAAGAGTTGTCAACAATGACCCTAAACCATGAAAAAGGGAATGAGAAATGATTAAACATGATTAGATGGCATGTGAGAGTTAATCAAGATTATATAATAATAAACATTGTGTTTCAAGAGATAATTAAGTGGAATCACTAGGAGAGACATACTTTGCAAGAAGACTAATGTAACCATATTATGGGAAAATGTGGGTTTCATGTTCCCTAGTGGATTTTTTTTATTGGTGAAAGTTTTGGGTTTCTTTTAAAATTGTTTACTTTAGTCAATATAAGTATTATGAAAAATAATTCAAGAAGACAAAGAAGACATTAAGAACTTATTTTACAATTATATATTGAATGATTTTTTATTCAATGCGATATTGTAAATAAACATAAATATACAAAATAGGATTGTTTTGTACTCAATGGATTTTTAGGGTATGTAAGATGATTATAAATATTTTCATCCAGCTTACCAAACTGTTAAAAATAAGAATATTATTGTGAATATGAAAATAAAAAACTCTTCCAATTTAAGATGTTAATACAAATTTACAATATTATTTATACCAATTTACATGAAAATCTTGGAAGAAATAGAATCAAAGAAAAAAAATTACCTCTTGATGCAACAAATGAATTAAATATATAGGTTAATTGTTTCCATGAAATTAGATATTCGTTAGGAAGGGAGAATTAGAATTACAAAATTATAATATATAATATAGCTTCCTTGTTAACATGAGGAGATAACTCAAGGGTGGAAGGAAGGGGGTGCTCTATGATCCCAAAGGAAATAAGAAACATTACTTTTCCTAGGGCCTTAGCATGATAATGAATAATCAAGCATAAATGCTTGCATTATGGAAAGGTTTACACATAATCGACCTTAGATGAATTGAACACTTGGTGATAATTGGATATTCTCTTATTACCATCTGTATTCTTCACAAAAAAACTCTCCCAAAGGAAATCCACTTACGAATATTAACGTTGTGAATTCAATCAAAATTGGAGCATATAAAAGAGGGGAAAAGGTTTCATGTTTTGCAAGAACTAAACAAAGTTGTAGATACACAAGGAAACATAGGGTGTCATCTATAGAAAGGTCAAATCAAGGAAAATGGGGGAGGGAGGTATTTGCACCCCTTCCTTAAGTTCACGACCCACTCCTCACTTCATAATGCAAATTGGCAGGTGCATGGCACTAGCATTATTGAAGTATCGACATTCAATGAAATGGGACCTCCACAACCTCATAACTATCACTCATGATAGGCAGATCTTAATGCAGGCAACATCAGTTCTTTCCCAAGCTTGTGGGACTCTAGAATCCAATGTAGGTAATGCTAGTTCTTTTCATGGAGCTTCGACACAAGGGATAGCTTTCTTGGTGGCTCTATTTTGTGGTCATAATATTCTTTTTCTTTTGAATCTCTTTCTCTTATTTCTTTGCAGTCTTGTTATATTTGTCAACAAATTTTGGTATGGGACACATCCTCTTGGTTTGTGAACCTATGTGATAGTTTATTGTTTCATACTTTTACACAACACTTTATTTGGGTTATTCTGATAGTTTGCATCACTCTTGCTTCCCTACAACCATTTTTATAGTTGTTTTTTAGCAGTGGTTGTTTGTTTGGCTCTACACTATCATTGGTCTTTGTTGGTCTTCAATCGTTGGTTTTGTAGAAAGCTTTTCCTCTAATACTAGGATTCATTTGTTGGTTTTGTGGGTCTATTCATAGGTCTTTCTAGTTTAAGTCATATCCAAAATATCTCCACCACTTAGTTTAAGATATGGTTCACCTCTTTATTTGGTATACAATATATTCTTTGTCTATAGCTTTTAGAACTTTGTGTCTCCTTATTCGGAATCATGGCTAATAGAAAAGAAATATACAATAAATATTTATGTTGGTGTGAATGATTATTTGATGAAGGGTAATAGATGGTGTCACAAATTTGGTTATGAAATGATAAAGTAGAATGCTCCCAATTTCGATGAGACCATCAAAGGAGGAAATTGGTTGATTCCTAGTTGGTGAACACTAGAAGGCACATGATTTTATATGGTTTAAACACCTTGGAAAAGACAAAGTTTGACATCTACTAGCTGAACGAATATGCAAACCCCTAGTGGGACCACCTCAAGAGAAAGAAAAAAGTGTATGAAGAGAACTTTAATATGGGATAACTTCTAGACACATTCAAGGAGAAGTACCTAGGTGATATGTATTATTGGAACACATAAGATGGACATTACTCACTCGAGCAAGGAAGTATGATAGAGGAAGAATATAAATACATGTTTATATAGCTAATAGGTATGCCCTTGGACCAGGGAAATTTTTAGGGACGAAATTCCCCCAATTGGCTATTTTTTGGGTTTTTTTTCAAAAAAAAATTCACTATTTCGTCATTTTTAGTCGCTATTATCGCCTATATTTACATAAAATACGTTTTTTATCATAATATTCACCAAAATTTACAAGTTTTGGTAGTAAATGGTATGTTTCATAATTATTATTCACCTACCTATCTATATATATGTTTTTTTCAATCCAAAATAATTGCCTAGAATACTATACTGAAGTGTACTATTATATCCTTAAAAAATACCATGCATTGGACTTAGTGAAGAGTCTCGAGTTGGGTGTTTCATTAGAGGAATTGGGGACCATGTTAGAGATAAATTGAAAACATTCATCCTTAAAAATTTAAGCAAGGTAATGCAAAGGAATAGTTTATGTGTAGCTAAAGATTAATGGAATAAGGAGTTGAGTGGAAAGTTGAATTAAAGGTTCAATAAATATAAGACTTGGAGGCACAATTATGATCAGTGGAGCTTCAATCTTGTCCTTCCATGTGAGCCCAAGAAAGAGGAAAAATATGTTGGAAATGAAGGCCTTGTGTACTTGAGAATCAAATGTTTTAAATGTGGAGAATATGGGAAAAAAATCCTACAAATTACTGAAAAGGAAGAACCAAAACAAAGGAGTTGTGAACCACCTGAAACCTAAAGGAATCATAGGGGATGTAGTAATAAGAGAGATTTGTGTAGAAATGGATAGTAGATAAGTAGAGTATCAGGTATCCCTCGTCCAAGCTAGAGGTATTACTTCTAATTAACTGTTCACCTTCTTGATCAACACTAGAAGTACCCACAATTTCATATCTCTTGTAGTGGAGACCAAATGTAAGCTATGTAATAAGAATCTCTAGGACCCTTGGGAGTGGAATACCCCGAGTTTTGATTTGGAATTTATTTAACCAAAATTATGTAAATATGCTAGTATAAATTCCTAGTGCAAAGCTCAATGTTAAGGCCTGACTAGTGAATGGCTAGGCATGTATGATGTAACTATTGTTATTTGGAATGTATGGTTGGCTTGTCATGCTAACTCAAAATATATGTAAATATTATGCGCATAAATAATAAATGGTCCAATATGGATATGTAAATATCACCATAGGGGATATGATTCCACTAGAGGGGAATAGTAAAAGAAGCCTACAAGAGACTAACTCCTTTGATTCCAACTGTCAACCTTAGAACTCATCCAAATTTTGACATGTGTATTTAAGTAAGCCAATTACCTTCATTTGACTATTTTCCAATCATTGAATGCATGTGTGAGGTTGGTGGGAAAAGTCACCTCATGTAGTTATTGAAGCATGGGGTTGACTACACTTTTATATCACTTTTGTCAATTGTCAAAAGTTATTCTATAGTTTCCAAAATTCCTTTCTTCTATAGGTAGAAGCTATGTTAGTTGTATTTTCACCATTTTCTCATATCCCTTGGACTCAAACTTGATTCTCTCATGCTTTCATACAGATCTACACTATGCAAAGCTCCCCATTGTTATTCATGACCTTACTAGACTATGTTTAACCCATAAATTTGAATTTAGAAACGGAGCTACATATTTGGAAGGGAAAATAGATGGTTGTAGGTGAGCGTAGAGATTGTGCAAGCTAGGAACTCATATCCCCTGAGTTTTGATGTTCATAGATGCTTGAGAAGCCATGGATTAAGGATACAAGTGGTACTCCAACAACATATAGTAGGTTGGTCTCCTTCTATGCACATACTGGAAGCACATGAAAAGATGGATCGCCAGAGAGAACCATGGATCGGTGAAGGGGATTCATGAGCCTAGAAGGATGTTGTGTGTGAAAATTGTTGTGGGATCCAAGGATATGAGGGCTGAGTGAGATCCCTATAGATCTATGTATGACCATTTGGCTAAGCATGGAGCACAAAATTTGTTGTGGGATGAGAGAGATAAGCCTGTAAGTGTTTCTTTTTCCTTGGTGGCCTCATAGCCTCACTTAGGGGTGGCCTCTCAGAAGAAAGAGTATATGCTGGATATAATTCCTAAGGTTGGGTCGACAATCAATCTTACACATCCAGTTTCTTGGACCTACATAGGATAAAGATAATTAATATTCTCTATTTCAATGTGCAATGTTTTTATTTGATGCCTGTGATAATTATGTTGATAAATGAATGCTAGATGTGTGTGTATATATATTAATTACATTGTGTATGTTTATTTATATTTCTACACACATATTTTATATGTTATGAAGTTTTTAATATGGCTATGTAGCAAAATTTGGAATCTCGTAGTGTAGTTAATGTCCTCTCTGCTAGTCGGATTGAGGGAAGGGGATGTTACAAGGAGGTATGTATGGATAATGGTGCTAAGACATGGATTATCCAAACAATTGATGGTTGCATGGTATACTTGGGAGGATGGAGTAGGGGATTATGTTACCATGAGTTGTGCTTCATATATTATGACGAGATAATAGGACAAGATTTGTTGGAACTCCATGAGGTCAAGATGGATTGTTATGAGAATAAGATTGAATGTATGGATCAAGAGGAGATTAATAGAAGCATTAAAGTAGAAATACCCTCGTGGTATTCATACAAATCTTAGTAATTCAAACCAAGCATGGTGTGTGCAAGGGATGTAATGGGTTTTCAATTGGGTTTATATCGAGTGGTTGTGGGATGGAGTGGTATCCTTCACACCCAGGTTATATTCTCATTAGTAACTTGTTGAGATCATAATGATATATATTTTTGTAATGAATTTATCTTTTTTGTATTTGACATGGACTTATGCCCCGAAGAATATAGGATTTACATTAAGCATGATTCTCAAAATGAGGGAAATTTACCAAGAGTTTTCCCGAGATAATTACCTAGAAAACAAAAGGATGTAATGGGATACCTTGTTAATGTCAATGAATCCATGGATAAATCAAGCATAGAAGCATGAAAACTACCCATAATCAAATATATTTTTCGATGTATTACCAAAATAATTGTGAGGGTCACTGCTAATTAGAGAAGTGACTTATGAGATAGATTTAATGCATCCCTATGGGATATATTGAGTGGTTGAGTGTTGTGAGACACAAGGAGGAGGTTGCAGGGTCATGTACCTACGATGGATATCTATGTGAATGCTGAGGGCCACACTTGAGACCCATTCCTCCATAGATAAATCCCATTTTATCCTACATAAAACCTCTCAATAGCTAGACAATTTGAACATTTAGAGTATTAGGACTTATATCATATTGCCTTAAAACTTATCATAACCTCTCTTAAACTTATAGCATAAAAACATTGTACCCTATCATTATGGTTCATTGAGACAATTGTAAACATGCACATCTTAATCCATCTTACACAGAGGTGGTCTTGTGCTCCATATGGTAGCCTATTAATGTGAGTTCCATTTGAGTATATGAAAATATCACTCTTTGATATTCTTGGTTTATGAATATATTCAACCAAACAAAACACTAAATGCTTTAGCCATCCACATTCAACAGCTAACTCGAATTTAAGTGGCCTACAAGTAGATGACCTCAATTATCATATGCACAAAATATAGTGACACCACTAGGTGCCTCAATTACCTTTTTAGGGCTTATTTGAAGTAAAAATACTTAGTGAATCCCTAAGAGAACAACTATCATAGTAATACCATAACATTTTTCAACATAAAATATATTAAATATCTCCACAATACTCATTTAGTAATTGCTTCATTTATTTTTCTTGGTTTTCATGGAGCAAGGTTTTATTGAATCTCAATACCCACCTAAACCCGAGCCTAAAAATGAAGAGTTAGATCTTTTACCCAAATTCCTACAAAAAATAGAATACAATTGTTCAACTCTGGAACTTTGATTAGCAACATATCTTAACTTAAATATGAAAAACAATAGATTATATAGATAGGAGGAGAAGGTGTAAGCATATCTACCCACTGAAAATATATTGTGTTTCAGGTTTCCATAACCACACACACACTTTAAGTAATCTAAATAAATTGCATGTTTTCGAGGGGGATTTAGTCATTTTGAACCAAATGAATATATTCACCTTTTTAATGAGATCACCACCCCTTTTTCATATCCCGAACAGCCTTCCTTTCTAAATATAACCTTATCCTCAAGCAATTATGCATACACAAAGCTTAGCCAATCCTCAATTAGATTCATAGCTCGACCTCTCTTGATATCATGTACGTAATATCATGTACACATATAAATAGTTTAGGGCATAGCAGAAAAATACAGTCGTATTGGTAGTTGTTGTACGAAAATTCGAACCAAGTTAAAAATACGGCGAACATTCGAGATGCTATGGGTTCGGTACAGTCAACTATTTATTTACTGGATTTTGAACTAAATGAATTGGACTCGAATTCATCTTGATACAATAAAATATAAAAATCCAAAGCATGGTCTATTAATAAAAAGATTTATTTAAGAAAAAACTTTAATTTTTTTTTCAAATTTTTATAAATTTACCATCCCACAAACAAAAAAATTAATTGTGAATCAAAGGAAATAAGAATTTACCATCCCTCACACAAAAAAATATTCGTGAATCAAAGAAAATCAAACTTATGTTACTATTACATGTAGCATTTTTGTTTAAGTTTTATTTTATTACATGTAGTTTTTTTTATTTAAGTTTTATTTTATTACATGCAGTTTTTTATTTAAGTTTTATTTTATACTATTGTTATTTTAATTTTAATTTTTAGTATTTATTATTTATCAAAATGTAAATTTATGTAGTTTTTTAGTTTTCAATTTTTTTAAGTCATTTTATATAAAAGTAGATTTATGCAGTTTTAGGTTTTATTTTTAAAGTTTTCAATAAATAATCAATGAGATGTTAAAATTTGGAATGATTATGTATAGCTCTATTTTTTTAAAATTAAAATTGCATGTTTTTTGTATTTATAGGATGTCTACTCCCTTATTTTAGTAGTACTCGATTTTTTTATTAAGTATTTTTTCTGTTCCGAATCGTATTCGAATCTTTCTACTATGGTGTAGGGTGACTTCATTTACTCATACCAATGAAATGCACAAAATGGACATTAAGCTAACCTTAAGCTAACCTTCTTATCTTAGGAACTCTTTCCAATATGATGAGAGGAGCCAGTAACAAAGTACATATGTTTCATATAGTATCATCTCATAGTGGTGAGGATGATTGACGGTTCGAGGTCACGAAATGACATGACCACCCTCGCTCAGGCCTAACCTAAAGAAAGTGTGCATTAAATGCACTTCCTTAGATTAAGTTAGATCTACAACTATCACCAATGGTTGAACATAATTATCAAGATTTATATTTGTTCCTCTAATAAACCATACACCACCCAACCATCAAGGTCAACCTAGAATTGGGCTCTGTACTTTTCCCACGAGAGATGACAATAGATATTATAGTTTCAAATATTTAAGGGCCTTATAATGAAATGGATCTACAGGTTCACATAAAGGATGCAATGATAGAACCATTAAATGATCCTACCAGAGTAGAAAAGGGTGGTAATGCAGTCTGAGATTGAGCAACGGTATAGCTACCCAATAAGGGTTGCTTCTTGGTGTAATCTATCAGTGGATCAGAGATATGAGATGATAGTTGGAAGGTGATTGGTAGAGAATGGTTTTTCAAAAGTGAATGCATCGAACCTCTTTAATAACTTTAATTCTTCCACTTTATGATCACCTCCTTTGTTTACTAAATTCAACCGACACTTAATGCAACAGCTGCACTAGTATTTCAACAAGCGTTTATGCCACTTGTTTCATGATCTCTCACCTTCTGCATCAAGTACCACATACTTATTTGTTGCGTAATGATGGTTAAATTTATACGCAATTAATATATATACAATAACTTAAGCTATAAATAAATATAAATAGCAGGAATAATCTATGTCTGCAATATGACAAAGATTAGTCCAGCATGCCGTTATAGGGTATTGATATGCAATATCATAGTGCACTGGACCTTGGATTCTTTCGATTAATTTCATAATCAAAACATGCTAGTACCAATCTTAATTAACAAACGTGACTGTATAAGTGGTGAAATAAATAATCCCGATGGATTATCAAGGTAAACGAGTGCATGGGTTTAGGAAGATGATATTTTGTCCTGAGGCCAATTGTTTAATATCCTATGTAATATTCAGTCTTGTCACCTTTACTCCTATGGTTTGTTTTGGGGTCGTGCAGAATTTACCCTCTACCAAAACTCGATAATTGAGATGATAAATAAATGGATTCTTGAAATTGATTTACAGTAGCACTGATTTCCTCAGTGGGAAACTTGTATGGTTTCCAAAACAAATAATATTTTGTTAATTCCTTCAAGAAATATGCGGAGGTCTTGTTCTTTTGGGAGGGAATTACGAGCCAAAATTTGTATTATCAATTTAGAATATCCAACAATGATGATGGTTTTGTGTCCTTTATCCTCAATAATTTCTGGCCATTTCCACAATGCTAAAGCTTCCACCTGATTATTCATTGCAGTACTTAAGAACCAAGCATACTTTGTTTCTTGATATTCCTCAAGGTCAAGAATCACCCCTCTCGCTCCCGCCACCCGTGGATTTCCTTTGGAAGATCCGTTGAAAAAAGAGGGTTTTATGTTTCCTGAATTGGATCTAGTTTTGTAAGTCTTCTTATGCCATTATTAAAGCCCATTTTTTGCTTAAATTCCTTGCATGAGGATTAACCTGTCCCATTTTAGAGTGCGTGATCGAGCTTAGACAATTTCCCTCTTAAGCTTCTAACTTGTTTGAACATTGATGTGCAATTCCTTTTTATTGAATTGTCCTATACATTAATCCCCATTCCTTTACTGCAACCTTCCTTGGATCACTACTCCATTTATGGCAAACCATACCTTTCATTTATAGAAAAGGGAAGATTGTTTTAGACTCGCTTTAATAGGGGCTTGTCACTAAGATCGCAAGATATTTTAATGCCATGATAAAAATATTTTAGCATTTTTGAAAGGGAGAACTGGATTTTGAAAGAGCTTTTTTTGAGAGACCCCAAACTTCTCTAGTAAACAAACAACTAAAAAGAAGATCTTGAACTGATTCTTCCTTGGCTTTGCATAAGTGGCATCTAGAGGGGCCCAATAATCCATGTATTTTCAAATTATCCTTCGTGAGGATCGTTCCATGAGTGTACGTTCAAAAAAAAAATTTAATTTTCAGTATAGCTTTACTATCCCATACGGCCCTCGAAATAGATGATCTTCGGATATTTGTTCTTTCTCTCACGTGGATTTTGTATCCTTATTTTACAAAGTACTCTCCTCCTTTCAGCTTCCATGTTTTAGTGTCATTGGCTATAGAATTGATTGGGGATTTCCCTTTCAAAATACTTAAGAAGGAATTATTTTGTTCCTCAAGTGATCTTGGATGTTGGTTCATTCACCATCCTTTCTATACTCCCTCATGATCCTAGTTGGATATGTAATACATCATTTTTATTCCTTTGTTTTCCATCCACTACTTCAATTGCCCAAGGTTCCTTACTCCTACTATCTCTTGATAACCTGCTATTCTGTCACTCTATATCTTTATTCTCTTTCCATTTCCAGGATCCCATAATGGATTATCACTTATCAAGGGGAAATATCCCTTAGAAAGGGTCCAAATAGGGGAGGAAGGAGCCTGTTTCAGACCTTTATCAAGACAATGTCTCTGGTTTTGACTTAGATGTTTCCTTGACAACATTATTTTCCACCAGTCCTTCTTTCTTGTGACCAACATCCAAATAATTTTACGTCCAAGTGCCTTGTTCATAAGACTTGGATACCTTATTCCTAATCCACCTTGCTCTTAAGGGGATGTGACTATTCCCCATTCAATTCAATGATATTTTTTGTTGTTTCCCTTCCTACCTTGCCACAAAAATTTCCAAATTTGCGAGCTTGTTTTTTGGAGAATTCCAAAGGGAGAAAGGAGAGCAAAGCATTGATAGATGGGGAGTGACATTAGCATTAATTTTATAACAATTATCCTAGTGATATTGAGCCATCTCACCCCCGATTGGCTCGCTTTTTTATTTTTATTTTTCAAGGATAGCGCACCAATCCTCCAATTTTGGCTTTCATTGGAAGACTAGGATTCCCAAGTAGCTATAGGAATTCCATCTTTCTTGAAATTTGAATGGAAGGGATCTCAATATTGTCCTTATCCTTATTATAGGAGTGTTCTAGATTTATATTATGCCATTAACTTTGTTAACCATCACCCCTGAAGAATCCAAATATGTATTCACAACCTTTCTAAACCGATCAACTATGATTACAAAATACCCTCCTAAAAGAAGAGTGTTATCCGTAAATTGAGAATGATTTAGTTCCTTGATACCTCGATTAATTGTGATGCCTAGAAGGTTTCCTATCTCTCTTTCACATTCCATTTTATGTCTAATAAAGTTAGCCATAATAACATACATTAGAGGGGATAAGGGACAACCGTGCTACAAACCTCTAGAGCTTTTAAAGAATTTAGTGGGTCATCCATTGACTAGAGGATCCACCCAAGGTTTTTCTATACATGTTCTAATCCAACAGATAAAATGGTAAAAAATAAAACAAAATGAGAATAGAGAAAAGTAAATAGTGGTGTACTCAATAAAATGCATTAGCCATATCCAACTTTATAATCATTCCCCTCCTTTTCATTTTTTGCTTGAACGAATGGCTTCTCAAACCAAGAGAATGTTATCTATTATTTGTCATCTCTAGATGAAGCCACCTTGGTTTTCTGAAATTATAAATGGAAAAAGGGATTTCAATCTATTTGCAATAATATCTGTTATAATTTTGTTAGTTGAGTTTCAAAATTAAATGGGACGAAATATAGAAAAAGTTGAAGGATTCCTCTCTTTAGGGATCAAAGAAGGAAAGGATGAGTTGGTAGGCCCCCCTATTTTGATTTTTTATCTCGTCCATTGAAACATTCAACACAAATATTTCTTAACGATATCCCAACATTTCCTGAAGAAATCTATATCAAAACAATCACGACGAGGGGATTTATCAACTTCTAGGTCCAACATGGCTATTTGAGCTTCAGACTCCTTAATCCTAGCTGTGAGCATTCTATTTTCCTCCTTATGGATAATAGAGGAAATATTTTGCAACATATTAGGAACACTATCATGGTTTTTCTATTTTTTCCCTCGTCATCAAGTTCTTGAAATGGGAGAGAGAATCCTTTTTAATGTTAGCATACCCAGTTATCGCTTCCCCATATGGATTCTTTATGGTTTTAACATTATTCCATTTTTGTCTTTCTTTTTCTTGCTTGTGGAAGAAGGTTGTATTTATGTCCCCCAATTTCAACGAAATGCTTCTTGATTTCAATCTATAGGTTTCTTCTTCATTTCTATAAGTTTTTAAAACATTTTGCTGTATGTCTTTCTTTATTTTCAAATGTTTAATATTGATGTCTTTATTTTTCCATTCTTTGTTGAATTAGGTCTAAACTATCCTAAAGAACTTTCCTCTCTGCTTTTGGCTCTTTGTAATGACGCTTGACCCATTGTTTTAGAGAATACTTGATAGTATTTAGCTTTCTCTCTAGTATAAATCCCTGGGATCCAAATACTCTCTACATATAAGCCTCAAAAATTCCTGCTAAATCCTCCTAGTTTTGCAACCATAGAGGATTAAACTTGAATGGGAGCAATATGTATTTTTTTGAGCTCAACCATAGACAAAAAAATTGGTTTTCGATCAGAAGTAGCTAAATGAAATTATACTGGAGGATATTTTCATATTATATTCCATAAAAGAACAAGATATTGGGAATCTATCAAGTCTAGAAGCTATGTGATCCTTTCCCAACCTTCGATTTGACCAAGTGTATTTGCATTTCTTTGGAAGGATATTTGATAATTCCCAGTCATGAATTATATCTTCTACGTTCTCTTCGAAAGGATCCCTTACTATACTTCCTCCTCTTTTCTCTCCCGTATAGAGAGTGACATTAAGGTATCCAACAATTATGCTTCCATTTATATTTATCTTACTCTTCATTTCTCTAAGAGAATCCCAACATACATGCTTCTTAGTGTGTTGTTGAGGAGCATAGATGTTAAAAATATTTTAAATTTTCCCTTCAGATTTACTTATCAACCTAGTATAGACCTAATGATGGGTGATTTATGTTTTCCTTAAATCCAAAATCATCATCCCATAATGTGCCTAGACCCCAACAATCCCCCGTGGAACTTGCTGCTACAATTTTACTATTTCTCCACATCTGCGTTCTTATTTCTTCCATTTCCCGGTTCAAAATATTTGTCTCCTGGACTAGAAGAAATGTTGGATATTTTTCTATTAGAAGATATTTAATTACTTTCTTTTTATAATTACTACCCTAGCCTCTACAGTTCCAAGAGACCAGTTTCATTTTTTAGCAATGTTGGATTTGGTGCCTCCTTCTCACTAGTTTTCCTCCAGTGATTTTTGTCATACTTTTCCATGTTGATGGCATTATCTATTCAATTGTTGTTTGTTTTCCCATTTTTTTCATTGTGAGTTTATTCCTCTTGGATTTCCTTGCTTTTATTCATACCTGATTTTTTTATATGGATTTATTCTTGTCCATCCACTTCTAAGTTGCTTGACAGCTATTGGGATCAAGTCCTCTCATAATTAATCCCATAACTATAGCCTTATATCCTAGGGTTTGACCTAATGTACCAACAAGATCAATTTCTACTTGAAAAGAGAACAAGGTGGGAAATCTGATTTAGGGGGGATTATAGTGCCGGCTACTACTTTTACAAAGGATAGATGAGGTTGAGAGGGAAGTTCGGGACATTGAGAGGGCTCTTCCGGGCAAAGTAAATAAAACCGATTAGGGGAAGGAACCAAAGGGAGAAGTTATGAAGAGAGCTCTGGGACTTCAAGAAGATGCTTGGGAGCTTTGAATAGACCAGGTGGAGGACAAGTCACTAAAAGAATGACTCCTGTAAGGGTCGATTCAACTTATTTAAGGTTATTCTCTTGTTTGTTGCCCATTTTCCTTCTATCCAATTGCTAATTTGTTTCATTGTTTTTTGCAATGTCAAGCTACTTAGGATTGTTCTTGAAGTCTTTAAAAAGTGGCCATACTCATGGCACACGTTTCATTTAAAGGGGAGTTTCTCATAGTCCAATTTTAGTATGTGTTTCCATTTATCTAACTTGAGGAGGATGGATTCTGGAGCCCTTTTTCTAGATCAACTTCGACACAAATTCTTGCATAGGAGAACATATTTTATTTTGGTTCATCCATATCCAAGTATTTCCCCAACTTGTTTCCTATGAAATATAGAGAATATGTGCCCCGACAATGAAGGAGGGGGGTGGGGGAGGTGCACCCAAATAAGAACAGATGAAGGCACATCCAGTTCTAGATTGAAGTCTGGGATCCAATGATTCAAATGCATTCCCCTATTGCTAAATAAATATCAGCCTCCACTCCCCTACCATTGCCACTCCTCCTCCCCATGCTCCAATTCCCCCCTTCCCCTCCCCCTCGCTCCTCCTCCACCTCCCTCTCTCCCTCCTCCTCCTCTTCTTCCTCCTCCCCCACCTCTCCCTCTTGATCCCCTCATCCTCCTACTCCCGTTACCCA